>OU862907.1:8309859-8780415 GCA_917880885.1 Limnephilus marmoratus
ATTGCTCTTGTGAGAAAAGGAATGGTTGCACTCAGAACATGAAAAAGGTTTTTCTTTACTGTGAGTCAGCTTGTGCTTCGTGAGATTGCCCTTTTCATAACATGAATAGTTGCACTCGGAACAAGAAAAAGGCTTTTCTCCACTGTGAGTCAGCTTGTGCCTCGTGAGACTGCCCTTGTGAGAACATGAATAGTTGCACTCGGAACATGAAAAAGGTTTTTCTCCACTGTGAGTCAGCGTGTGGCGAGTCAGACTGCCCTTGTGAGAACATGAATAGTTGCACTCGGAACATGAAAAAGGTTTTTTTCTACTGTGAGACACCATATGGCTTGTTAGATTGTCTTTTCGATAACATGAGTAGTCGCACTCGGAACAAGAAAAAGGTTTTTCTCCACTGTGAGTCAGCATGTGGATGGTAAGTCTGCTCTTTCGATTACATGAATAGTCGCACTCGGAACATGAAAAAGGTTTTTCTTTACTGTGAGTCAGCTTGTGCTTCGTGAGATTGCCCTTTTCATAACATGAATAGTTGCACTCGGAACAAGAAAAAGGCTTTTCTCCACTGTGAGTCAGCTTGTGCCTCGTGAGACTGCCCTTGTGAGAACATGAATAGTTGCACTCAGAACATGAAAAAGGTTTTTTTCTACTGTGAGACACCATATGGCTTGTTAGATTGTCTTTTCGATAACATGAGTAGTCGCACTCGGAACAAGAAAAAGGTTTTTCTCCACTGTGAGTCAGCATGTGGATCGTAAGTCTGCTCTTTCGATTACATGAATAGTCGCACTCGGAACATGAAAAAGGTTTTTGTCCACTGTGAGTCAGCATGTGTTTAGACAGATTGCTCTTGTGAGAAAAGGAATGGTTGCACTCAGAACATGAAAAAGGTTTTTTTCCACTGTGAGTTAGCATATGGCTAGTCAGATGGCCCTTTTGAGAACATGAATAGTTGCACTCGGAACATGAAAAAGGTTTTTTTCCACTGTGAGTTAGCATATGGCTAGTCAGATGGCCCTTTTGAGAACATGAATAGTTGCACTCGGAACAAGAAAAAGGTTTTTCTCCACTGTGAGTCAGCATGTGGATGGTAAGACTGCTCTTTCGAGAACATGAATAGTCGCAGTCAGAACTTGAAAAAGGTTTTTCTCCACTGTGAGTCAGCATGTGCTTAGATAGACTGCCCTTGTGAGAAAAGGAATGGTTGCACTCGGAACATGTGAAGGATTTAACACCAGTATGAGTGTGAACGTGACTCTCAAAATCATTCTTTTGAGATGAAGAATAGTTACAGCGAGAACAAGACAATCGTTTATTCACAGGATGCGTCATCAGATCTGTCGACAAATATAAAAAGAATTCGGATTAAAAAAGGCTCATTAAGACTTATTATACGCCATAAGTTGAAAAAATAGGTATCATTTAATGTTAAATCTTACAATGAAAATCGGTTTTACCTGCTCTCTGGTTCATCTTTTCAACGCATTCCAAGCTTTCTTTTTTAACATCAAACAGGTCTATGTCAATTTCCATAAAAGGAAGACTCCGTTCATATTCTTCTCGGGATCCAAGATCTGCCTTTATGGCAACTGTCTCCACAATAGTGCTGCCTGCAAAAACAAAATGATAATACGTACATTGATCATTGATATACAAACACTTTTTTAGTAAGAACCATACATTTTAGAGCCTAAAGATACCATTAATTTCCATATATAGGCGTTGATTTGGTTCAGAAAGTTAAAGGTGAATAAAAGACCAAAGAGTGTCCCCAGAAGTCCGCTTCAGGGGCCGATGCTTCAAGAAGGACCATGCTCTTGAGGAATTCAATGGAAAGGTTCAAACAATATATACGCATTTTTATTGAATAACAATAAGTGTTACTTGTCCCAAAAAAAAAGGGGTACCAACATGAGAAATCAGGAACTTATTGCGAGTAATATATTACAGTCAAATCTCAAAAATAAACATGCTATATTTTTAATATACTAATTTTTATATTACTAACTGTCTGTCTGAGTAATCTCTGCGTATTGTAAACATTCCTTCTTTACATCTTGGAAGTCGAAATCTATATCTGCATACAGCATTACACCTCCGCCTTCTTCCTGGGATCCTGGTTCCGTCTTGATGGAAACAGCCTCAGGATTTATTAGATCCATAACCCTGCTGTGGTAGCGTTCGGTAATTGGTTCAAGCCAAAACGAAAATTCCTGAAATAATTTTTTATTTAGGGACGTGTTTACAACAATCAGCTCCGCCAATGTTACTTGTGTTACTGAATGCAGGTCTTAAGAAGCAGACAACTGATTTATTCAACCAACGATACTAGCAACAATGGATACTACCACCACTGACGTGTCTATGTTGTCAAATTTCTGGGATTTGAAGAAGAAAATGTGGGTACATGCTATCGTATATTAACCGTAGGCTGTTGTTGTCTCACCCTAATATTGCTCAAGTCAAAGTGGCAATTTAGTTTTTCCACAGAAATACATCCAAAATTATGTAGACTTAAATATAACGGTTTAAATATTCCTCGCACAAAAAAAAACGTTAAATGAATTCCCTAACACAAATAGTTGTACCGATTGGCGTTGGTAGGATAAGCTAGTTCGTCTTAGACACAGCGCAGTTGTACATGTGAGCCTGCCTTAGCTCAAATAAAAGAACAGGTTTCGATCGGTTTAACTGTCAGCCGCTACCAAATGAATAGGAAGCGTAATTAATATCAGCATTAGTACTTACCAATAACTATCACAAGTATGGAATGATAAACTTAACTGCACGAATAAAAAAGTAATGGATATTATGTAGAATTAAAAATTGGAAACAGGATGAAACAACTGACGATGAAGAAAGCACGCCGCGGTCGCCGCGTCAATAAAATATTTAGGTCAGGGGTGCTCAAACTTGAACTGCTGGCGATCTACCTCAATATTATTAGACTCCTATCGGTCGACCCTGAGAGGCTGCAAGTATGTGTGATGCAAAACTTTCGCTGCCCCCTTATTTAGGTAAGTCAATTTTTAAGCATACGGCATGCAACCCAAATGCAAAGCTTCACTCCGTTCATGATAAATCGGCAACTTGTTATTTTATTTATCTTTACATTGTGAACACAAAATTGATTTAAATAAAATCTGTATGCGGCAAATTGAAACTACACTCAGAACATGAAAATGTTTGTTTTTATTCTGGCAGCACATGCATAGTCTGCAACTGGAATTTTATAACTGCACTTCGAATAAGAGAATATTTTACTTCGAAATGGGTCAGCAGATGAATCCACAGCTGGAATTTTACATTCTGAATACAAAACTGGTTTAAATTAAGAGTGACTCTGCTTGCGAGTCCCCAGATTTAATTAGTATTGGGTACTCGCATAATATGCGGATGATTTTCCTACGAATTACGAAGTTTGAAGAATAGTTCGAAACAAAATTTAACTCAATCGAAATATAACGATTTTCTTGGAAATGCGTCAGCACATTAATCTGCTACTGGAATTTTGACAGATCATTCGGAACATGAAACAGGTTTTAAGAACGTAAGACTTAATCTGCACGCGATTCCACGGCTTTCATTAATACTACACCCAATTAAAACTACACTTAAAACACGAAAATGGTTTTCCTGCTAATTTTGTACGTCGAAAACATGGACTTACAACTCGGATTGACTGAATCATATACAAACCAAACCACACACTTGATCGATAACTTCGAACTTTTGAAATTTTCGACACTATTTTACCATGAATATGCTTTTTTTCTATGGGGACTTGTGACGTCATTCACCATAGACGAGGATAGAGTAAACAACAAAAAAAGGCGCGATCATAGTCAATATAAGCTACTAATAAATAATAAATAAAAAGACATGAAAAATGGACGGTCTTCTTGAGGCCTAATTGAGGATCAACTGAAACAAAAACTCTGAAAGGCTCTATTATACATCGGTAATTTTTTCTCGAGGTCATCTCAAAAAGCACTCGCGATCGACTCGACCGTTTGAGCCATAGATATATATAATATGAGCACCCCTGATTAAAGGGGTGTTCAGACATCTAATATAACCGCTAGCAGGTATCTGTTGAAGCGCGAGCGCTTATGTTTCGGGCCGTTCACACGGCGCAGATAAAATATTTCTTCCTATGGTAGGAGAGGGGGTCAGTTGAATAAGCGAGCGGCCACGGAGTGCGCATTTTTTGTAATGAATCTATGGAGTTGACATCTGTCACCCACCGGTCTTGGCAGCTCCGTAATTAAAATGACCCCCTCTCCTGTTTTCGTCGGAGTGGGGGGCGCTTATCTGTTGGCATATCGCCTCAGGAGCGGTTACGGCGTAAGATGTGCATTGTCTATGGTTGATGTGCGCATAAAGCGCTCAGGTGTGACCGGTCTGAAGGGATTGTATGGAGAGCGATGTGTGGCGTGCTATGATCTTTTATATTTATATGCTCAATGTGAACGAGCTCTTAGGTTATTCATAGACAGTAATGAAGCCATAGACAATATTTAAAATGTCCTTGCTTGGCCTTTTAGGTTTATGTTACTTAGAATCAAAATATGTCTTGAATAACATTATAATTAAATTATGTCTTGTACCTATATACCAAATATTATAGGGCTAGTAGATTCTTCAGCCTGTTGTTCCTAAGCTAATATTTAGTGCAAGCGATTCTCACTTTGTTCTTCATAAAATTTTTAAAACTCATAACGGTTTAAATTACTTTAAAAAATCCGAGGTTTATGTAGGAGGACACCGGTTCCGCAAACATAGTTAACAGGTCAATCGTGACAAGCTGTTAACCCTATTCTATTCTTATATAGGTCCATCAATTTTATTTAGAAGCCACCTCTGGGCCGAAGCCAAAATATACACGAGAAACCAACTTGATTCAGTCTAAGTTTAGGCCAGTCGTTCGATGACAGTGACAATCATAGTATATACATAGACACACAGCTGTATACATAAGGCGGCCAACCGTCCCGCATTCTCCGGGACCGTCCCGCATTGACGGTTGTAGTCCCGCATTGAAATATTTAATGAAATAGTCCCGCAAATCGTCTAAAGCGTCCCGCATGTCCCGCATTCCTATATTTTTGTAATATTGTCTATGGTAGATAAATAAACTTTCTCATCGCGTCGTCTTTTATTTAAACTATTATATTTTTGATAATAACATTCCTATATTTTTGTAATATTGTCTATGGTAGATAAATACACTTTCTCTTCGCTTCGTCTTTTATTTTTTCAATTTTAACCATTTCCGTTCATCTGTGGTTAAGTTGATAACACTATTTGTCCCTAGAAAAGGCCCGAAGATATCGATCTAGGGATTGGTTTATTTAGGTAAGCCGGATTAGTATATTTATATATGGGTAAGCCAAAGAGCGTGAGTGTAGTATTGAATAAGTGCAACCCGCGACAAGTAATTGATAACCCGTATTTGTCATTTAAATCAAATCAAATAATTTGTTGACCATGCCGCCGACCGCGATAAAGGGAAGTTGTAATTCACTGAATTTAAAAAAGAATTTCCTTTCTTGCAAAAGTGTTTATCCTCATATTGTGAGTATAGTTTGCGCCCCCCCCCCCCCCCCCCGTCGACACCGCACGCCACTATGTCCCGCATTGATATTTTACAAAGTTGGCCGCCTTATGTATACTCGATGGAGAATGCTCGATAGAGCTAGCAGCACTGATTCTTTGTGCGACACGCGTACGCAAAACTCTACAGTCGCCCATTCATAGTTGAAGTCGGCTCCATGAGAACGGATCGTTTCTTCATTTCGTATTGATATAAGTCGACTCGCGTGGAGAAGAAGCTAACGACAACTTGTTTTACTCCTTCATAAATTTTATGCTTTTCTACAGCCCCTACCTTCTGCCTCACAATGCTGCAGAACCAAGTAGCGATATAGTCCCCCTGTCCGAACAATGTACAGACATTGGCGCTTTTCAGTTCGTACGAGTGATACAGTTAGTCCTTCAACATACTTCCTACTATTTCTTAGCTTATATTTAATGGTGAAGGTTCTTCCGGTTCGCTATGCTAAAAATTATAATTTTTGGCTACGATTGATATTTTTGCATAAATGCTGTGAGTGACATTATAACCATTTCTATGTAAGGCTATAACTAAAAATTACAATTGACTGAAATGTTTAATATTATACTATTGTATTTAATAATATAATGCAAAACGTAAAAAAATATAGCAGCAACAGATGTAATAAATATTTGCTGCATCTTTTGATTAGAAAAATTGTTATTCTATTTGGTATTTTGCCATCAAATCAAAATTTGAATTTTGTATGAAAAAGGCCGCGCAGCCGTTTCTCTTAATATATTATACTTGACCGACTTGAACGTGAGTTGCGTTTGAGCAAAATAATGATAGTTCCTCACACACAGATCAGTCAGATATGATGGCGACAGTCTGTTTAGTCTCCGATACCTTTTACTCTCAAAAATAAAAAAAAAAATGAAAAAAAAAATTAAAGGAGCATTGACACAAACATTTAAAATTAACGATTTACTTATCTCACCGCAGCACTTTTAATATGAACAACTTTTGGAAAGTACACTTCGTTTCTACTTAATTATTATAAGACACAACTATTTACGAGAAGGGAGAAGGTAAATGATGCTTTAGAATTCTATTTTCATTTTTGTCAAAGTTCAAAATCTCCTATTAAAAATTATCCCATTGGCGCTGTTAGAATCTTGGTAATAATTTAACTAGGTCACACGCACTTTCAGGTATAGATTATATAATAATTACCTTTTTTTCAACATTTGCTACAAGAAACAACTCTACCTAAACAAAATAGGTAATAAAGATCTTATATTGGATTAAATAGGTAATGCATGCGTATTTAGATTCAATTAAAGATTTGCAAACTTCAATTCTTACTAAAAATCCATAATGACGGAAAAGGGATCTTCTTCCAAGGAAAATTTAAAACTTCGTACGAAAATGGAAATTTAATGATTCTTTTCCAATGTAAATTTAAAAAAATCTTGTATTAATAAAGTTGAATTGAAGTTTTTTTTACGTTGACTCCATGCAGAAGGCCCCGAGGAAAATAATTTCCCTCAGGGACTATGTTATCTGAGATGCTGTGTGGAGGGTCTTTTTGAGGAGAGGAAGGAATAAACATTGGTCTTGAAGAGACCCATGTTGTAAAAAGGAGGAAACATATAGGTCGGCAAATCGTTCCACAGCCGAGCTGTTGAACACAAGAACGAATCGAAGAAGCGACCCGTTCTCATGTGACCAATGTCAACCGTGTACATATGTTGTGCAAGCGTTTGGCGTGTTTCCCGACTATGCACCGGTGTCGAAGTGATCAATGACGCTAGATCCTCGGAGCATCTTCCATTGAAATACCGGTTTTGAAAGATTGCAATCCGTCTGTTAAGATGGGAGAATCTATCAAACGGATCGCCCGTTTTGACACAGATTCGAGGTTATGTTTCAGGTATTTTGGAGCTCCACACCACAATCGGCTGCCAAATTCAACCGTGGGGCACACTTGTGATTTATACAGGGTTAGCAGTTGTGTAGGTACTAGTGTAGTAGAACAAGGATAGCATTACCACCCGACCGCGATGCCTTTGCTCTAAAGATTGTAATCCGTCTGTTAAATTAGGAGAAGTTGAACACATCCACAAAATGTGTCTAAAACGTGCTTCGGTTAGGATAATATTTACCTTTATTCCTTTTGTCGCTTGGAATATTTCATTTGGCGACAGAACATATCGACGAAAAGAATATAATCGTTAAATATGTTTCTTCATCCATTGTTGTCTACGTCCAGTCATCGCCCTGATTGTCACTTGCTTTTCATTTTGGAACACCTAAATCATTCTGCTTACATGATGGTTTTTAGTTGCTTGTATTGCTAATATGTTACGCCCAAACCAACTGTCATAACGTGTGTCTTTTATATTAAAAACACAAGTATTCGGAACTTTGTTTTTACCACGCGTTATTGGTTGATGCAAAATGCTCGTAGCAATAATACGTTGCTTGCTACTTGCTCTTACCCCAAATTATTGTTCTTTGAAATTTAATTAATTATTTAATTTTACTTTCAGAGAGAAGTTAGTAGATGTCATAGTGGGATCTGAGTTTACAAAGCCAGTCGACAGCATCGGGAGTCACGAGTTTGTGCACAGATGTCCCTCCAGGAGACTTAAGATATAGACATTCTTCTACGAAAAACTTTCGTGTGTGCAAATCATGTGGTGTATTATTTTTAGTTAAAAACTCTCTTCAATAATCTTAGACTTCTTCTTTAAGAAGATCACGAAGCACGAAGAAAGAAGAATCGGGAAGCAAATGGAAGCGGAACGGGAGAAACGAAAACCAACGTTCAAACATTTTTCCAACTCATTCTAAATTCCAACATTGGGTAATTAGGTTACCATGTATACTGGTCCATACTACAATCTCCTTCCTAATCACAGAGCACGTGTTTTTCAAGTCCTAACAAAATAGTGCACCCGACCAACCCGTCGCACCAGAACCGCAGTACTCTTGGTTGGGGTAGTACATTCGTATCGCATGTAAAATCAGCATATCATACAAAACGTTACATTTGACGGCCCCCGTAGTCAGAGATAAAGAACTCGACTAGCAATCCAAGGGCGCGGGTTTTAAATACGGCGTGCGCAAAAAATTTTTGATTCAATTTTCCGTTATTTCACAAATATAAAATGTATAGTATATTTACGGCCACAAACGGTTGGTTCCAGGGTGGAAGGTACTCGCAGAACCGCCCTGGTGTAAGATCACTATTCAGAAATGAAACATTGCTTTAAATATTTGGTGACTAGATCTGAAGAGCCAGA
This sequence comes from Limnephilus marmoratus, assembly GCA_917880885.1. NCBI lineage: Eukaryota > Metazoa > Arthropoda > Insecta > Trichoptera > Limnephilidae > Limnephilus > Limnephilus marmoratus. The sequence continues at coordinate 8,318,725 of OU862907.1, forward strand.
TAATTCCTTATCTTCCTCTTCCCCATCTCCTTCCCCTAACAGCTACTTTCAGATTCACAACGTACCCATAATTGGGGATTCCACAGTCTCACTGGCTCCACACGGGATCAGTTGGGACTCGTAAGTACTCGTATTCACATAAAAAAAATTATAAAGCCCAAGCTTTTTTTAATAATTTTCTTTTTTAAATCACTTCACTTACAGGAGGCCTAAGAAAAATAATTTCCCTCAGGGTCTATGCCATCTTGAGGGAGGATGTGTGGAGCATCTTTTTTAGTATAGGAAGGAGTTAACAAGGGTCTTGTCTTAGCCAGTTCTCATGTAACAGATGTCAACTGTACACAAGTGTTGAACTCGCGATTGGCGTGTTTCCCGACTGTGCACCGGTGCCGAAGAAATCAATGACGCTAGTTCTTCGGCACAATTTTCATTGAAATACCGGTAGTACAAAGACAGCATTTCTCCCTGATGCATGCGCTCTAAGGATCCCACCAATCCGTTCGTTAAGCTAGGAGAATCTATCAAACGGATTTCTGTTCCAATCCTATTTTAATTGATGGACCTTTTGGATTTACTTAATTCATTGACTAGAAAAATTTCCAACGTCTATTCTATATTATTCTTATAATACATAACCTGTGGCAGAATTCTCAAAGTATTCAGCCAAAAACAGGGCAACTGCATTGAACCATTGAACTCGAATTCGTAGTTTTAGTACTCAACTGCCACGCATCAGGTAAGGTCGTTTGGTACCTGTAAGTAAATTGCTGAAAAAAGCGCCAAATCGCCCTCCGGTGTGATGACAAAATGTTACCATTTCACGGCAAACACTAGTAAAAGCCAAGAAATAACATTTTCTTCGTAAAGCAAAATATAAATATAAATGCAAGTTATTTGATATTACAAAAAAAACAATATATCGATTGTTTCCTGAAGTATGTTAGCGCTATTAGAATATAACAAACCAAACAAATTATAAGAAGAACAATCTAGGGCAGTAGGTCGTAATTCGTAAACACTAAGGAAAAAACGTCATTTTTAATGCACTGACATAACAATTCATAGAAAAACAAGAAATGTACAAAAACATGTGCCGGCAATGTTACCAACTCTCAAAAATATTTATCCCTATATCAATAACGTAAAACTTTCCGACACGATACTTCCTCACATGATAATTCATCACATAGCACATTAACCTGATGAATTACGACTATCTCAACGGCCGTATTCTTAAACCAAAAGTATGAAAATTCGTAGTCTTAAAAATGCGTAACCTAACCTAACCTAACCTAACGCTAGGTTTGTGTAACATGGTTTGTGCCCCTTTATACCGCCTGCTCGCGTCCCTAACCTAACCTAACGCTAGGTTTGTGTAACATGGTTTGTGCCCCTTTATACCGCCTGCTCGCGTCCCTAACCTAACGCTAGGTTTGTGTAACATGGTTTGCCCCTTTATACCGCCTGTTCGCGTCAAGGCGTCAACTAGTTTAGCGGCTACGCTAGGTTTATGTAACATGGTTTGTGATACAAAATTGAGTAAAATTTATAAAAAAATAATTACTTAAATTAGTTATTGATATTATTGCTTAATGGCAACACTTAATAGGGTACATGGAGTATATGTAATATAGTGTTTTCAATGCATTTAATATATGTAAAAAAAATAACTTAACTCGAATATCGTACTTAAAATCCCCCCAAAAAATTATTAAATTAATTAATTCACTTTTAAAGATGTATGAAAATTCAAATACCAAAAACGAGTCATGATTGACTGACTACATTATGACGTCACAACGCACCCACCGAGTCCCACGTGAAGTTGTTTTTGTTCTAGTTGCTGGTTTGAATAAGTTTGAAAGTCATAATCATTTATTTACGCATCTTAAACCCATTCGTTTGTATAAAACATATATTTTAAATAGATATTATCATAACAGACAGTGGTTTTCTACAACGACAATCTGATAATTTGCCATAAATCGACGCGATTATGATGGCAGTTTTTTAATGCACCTTTTCATCGCATGACACCGCTTTTTACACATAATAACATCATTAGGGATGTTTATAAATAGTTTGTTTGGTGTTTAAAATGTTGTGTTTGTACACTTTAGTACAATACAGTATTTATAAACGGTGTTTACGGACATTTTCTTCGAAAAAAAATGATCAACTGAAGACTGGTTACTGGATTACGACAAATGTCAGCTGTCAAGAAGTGCGAAGTGACGTCACAAGACAAAACCGCGCGAAGAAGGCGTTTTAGCCCAAATTTGAAATGTGAATATTCAAAACGTTGTTGAAGGACTATTCCTATCGTAAAAATTTTTTTTTTTGTATATTCCACTTTGTAATTTTTTTCTCTAATTTTTGGTAAACAAATAAAAAAAAGTGATTGTAACCTATTTTATGTGGTGTAACATCTTTCTTGTTTTTCTATGACTTGTTATGTCAGTGCATTAAAAATGACGTTTTTTCCTTAGTGTTTATAGAAAATTTTAAAGTCGTGTAATTCAGTTAATATTGCTTGCCGACGCCTAATTCTTTCAGATTCGGATTTTCCGGCCCATAATTAGTATAAAAAAAGATTTTTTTTATCTAGGACTATCTCCCGTAAACCGAACTTTAGCCGGGTTTTGAACTATTTAGAGGAACTAAATGCACTTAAAATTATTTACCTATGGTAAATTTTTCGATTATCTCTACAGATTTGAACTGTTTCAAAACACACATGCTTTGAAATATATTTGCCAAAATTCGATAATTTTGACATTTAAACTTTTAGTATAAGTCATAGATGTCGCGTATGCTGTAAAAACTGATCAATTAAGCCCCAAGCGAAATTTTCTCACAAAAAAGTACCGATTAGGGAACTTAAGCTTTACATAGTCAATTCAGGAAGAACTTACTTACTTACATACAAGGCGAACCGCGGCGGTCAATTCCAAAGCGTTGAACAAAGGTCACTAGAAAATACGTAGGTACTTGAATTTTAAGATCATTATGATACATTCGTTATGGTTATTGAAATAATCTCAAAATTAATACATTTAACACAATAATTATTGTGTAGTTTACACACAATATTACTTCGAACGGCGGAACATCGATCACTGCGTGTGAATGTTTCAAGGTTAGGATTAGGAAGCAAAAGGGACGCCGAAAATTGACATTTGACATATCCATAGACAAAGTAAGATTAAAGAAAATAATCTCAAAAGTAAGCACCGGTCATTTCCAGTTGGAATATTGCAACACCAATCAGGATATGCCCCAATGAAGGAAATGGGGAACAAAAGAGGCGACTCCGACAGAATGTTTTTTTTATAGATTAAAATGAGTCGTTTTCAGGCGGTCTACATAAGAATGAATGCGATGTCTATGGCAAACTATGGGATACGGACTGTTATTTCGATTCGTTTGAATACCGCCTAGACGCACTTTTTTCGACTGATTGTTATTTTATGCGTCAATAGTAAAATGAATAAGAATAAAAATAATGGAGAATAACTATCTGAAATAATTTTGACAGTTGTTTTCTCGACGATAATTTCATTGGGCGCTCTTTGTTTTTTTTTGGTATGCCTACTTACTATTCTTTATACAAGAGAATTAATTTTGAGAAAACTGATCAAAAAGCGAAAAACAGAATGGGAATGAGGTCTCTTCCGACTGTGGACTTGAAATTTGTTTGAATATATTACTAAGTACAACATTTTGTATTTTTCCGTCTCCTCCATTTGTTGAAACATTGTCAAAAGTCACACACATTGTGTCTAGTGGTCTGTGGTGAAGACGCGTCTACGACTTTTTATGTACCTAAATAATTGCATAGTGATGTCAAGATGAGATTTGTTGAAGAAGATATACGACATCACGGAGAAAACACAGATTTCATAAATATTTCAACAGGTATTAATTTATCAGGAACCATTTCAGGTGAATTTCGATTATTACACGAACTGAATGTCCATTTTATTTGGTCTGCGTAAATAAATACGTAAAGTTCAAAAAACGTCAAATTCATACGGTTTTAGCGATAAGATATGTTGATGTTACGTGTAAGCATTTTAAGTAGTGTTGAGTAGGACACGACATCAGGATGAGTTTGTATGAGGTACTCAAATATCGAAATGAGGTGTTGAGGTGTCCCACCTCATTTGAGGTGAGGTGTTACAAAATATTTTCGCAAACGGGGGGAGGGGGGGGGGTATAGAATTTCGGGGAAGGTGTTTTTTTACATCAGCTCCACACAGGGGGCCTTGAGGAAAAAGAATTCCCCCCAGACCCTGTCATCTTTGGGGATGCAGTGGACGTATTAATCCATCCCTCCAATCCGAGCAGTTGGTACTCTTGTGCGGTATTCACTTAACAATAATTTAGAATAATAAATTTTTTCGGAGCAGTTGGGACGCTTGTGCCGTAATTTCCATAAAAAAATATTTATTTTTTTTAGGTCAGTTGGTACTAGTATAATTTAAAATAAAGAGCAGTTGGGACTCTTGTGCGGTATTCATTTAACAGTCATTTAGAATAAAAAAATATTATAAAAAATCGGAGCAGTTAGGACGCTTTTGCGGTATTCACAATATATTAATGGCTCACGCCAACACCACCTTACTTTTCTAAATACAAAAATATCATACAACATATAAACACCTCACGCCTCGCCACCTCATACATTTGTCCCATACGATACGTGACATGACATGTATTCCAATACACCAACCACCTCACACCTCACCTCATATTTGTCCCGTACGTGATATGACATGAATGTAGTCCAATAAACCAACCTCACACCTCATATTTGTCCCATACGCGACAACGTGACATGGAAAAAGAGTTGGAACAAATACATATTGTGAGGTGGGGGGACATTTTACGTGTTTGTATGGGACATTTGAGGTTCCTCTTGTATGAGGTACTCAACACTAATTTTAAGTTAGACCGTATTTCCTCAAATTTTGTTAAGTATTTATTTATCAAGAATTAAGAACACCATCTCTGAAAGCGATTTGGAGGAGCTGGTTTTAATTAGGTATAAAACATGTGCAAGAAAAATTTTACCAGAAATTCTAATTGGCATTATAAGTAGGTACTAATATGTTTGGCTACTAGCATTCGTTCAGGAACTAAATGTAAAACACACAAAACATCAACGGCTTAATCTTTCAAAGGAGCGTCATGGGAACACTGCTGCTATCACAAATGCTTTCTGGGCATGGGGATTTCAGGGGTCGGCTTCATAGCTTGACCCTCTCTCCTCACCCAAACTGCGCATGTGGTGATACTAACCAAGACGCCAGGCACATTCTGTGGCACTGCGAGTTGATGAAGGAAGCACGAGAGGAAATGTTGGATGGCTTGCGCGGAATAACAAGACCAGCGTGGAATGCTGACCTTGTGTCGAACAAAGAGAATTTCGAATGCTTGAAAAAGTTTGTCAAGTCCTGGGTAGAGAGATGTCCTGTACTTAGAGTCGCCGACCTAGACTAAATTCATCTTTGTTTCAGGTGCTACACGTATTGCTCCCGTCTTCTTCGGTCCTCCTCTATTACTCCTTATTTAGTGAATATGCCTTGAACTCTCTGTAATATAACTTATGTGACCTATAATTTACTGATTACGTTTGACTATTTTTTCTTCTTCTCTGGTCTCTGCTAACAATGATTTATGTTTTTACCTTGACAGGTCATGTTCTATCTTGGTGAGCGATGGTAGTGATGACCAGTACCGGATTATCCCTAAGGCAGAGTAGGCAACTGCCTAGGGGCCCCGCATCGGCTAGGGGCCCCGCGTTCCGAGAAAAAATGACTTGCTTCAGTTAGTGAGCAACAAAGTTTCGGAAAAAGTCAGCTTACACGATGATTTTTTTTATTTGGAACATTTACAGGTTAATAACATTATGTACACGCATTAAAGAAAACAACAAAATATAATAATTTGGTTATAACCCAATACATAACGAATGTTCATATCATGCACAAATAATAAATAAAAAGTCTATAATTAAAACAAATATATAAACGTAGAAGTATTTTACTTTTCTTTCCTTCTATTTATTGCAACATTACTTAGTATCTGAAGTGATTGAAGGTGCCGAAAGGATGCATTTGTTAATAATGCTCTCACCATTTGAGGAAATTGGTAAAATTGATGGAGATACAGCGTTTTATATGAACCCGTTTTAAATGAACAGTATTTTTAATATGTTATCAACCAGTTTGAAAAACGTGTTAAAAAAGTTTTGGGAAAAACGAATTCAAAGTTTTGCTGAAGGATAATTAAACACACAAACTGTTTCAAATGGTTTCATATTTTTTCTTTAAAACATTTTGGTGAGAGTATTTTTAACAAATGCATCTTTCAGAAAATGAAATAAATAAAAAAACTACAAAAGTATTTATTAGTATCCTGGTGCCCTATGGAGGGGTAAGGTTTTAAAGGCGAAATAAAGGTTTTTTTTTTTTGGCAGCATTTTGAAGTGAAAAACGCGATTTTTGCTAAAAAAATTCGGTAATTTGTTATTATAAAATGGAAATAAACTCCCTCTGACTACCTGTTGATTTAGGTATGTGTAAAAATAGTGTACAAAATCATAAAAGCATCGATCGAGTCAAGGCAAGATTTTGAGAAGAACCAACTTAAGAAATGTTGTTGGCGAGAAAACCGATTTAAATTTTTTTATACTAATAAATATACCTACTTGAATCGAGCATGAAGGCCGGTCGCTTGAAACGCAGTACCTTCGTTAGTTTTGCTCCGATTTACTTGAAATTTTGATGCAATATTCAATATACCTACTGACAGTTTTACATTAAAGAAAAGTTATAAAACCTTACCCCCCCCGCTCCCCCTTAAAACCGTGTTAAGGATTTGTAATATCCATACTCTTAGGATTTTATCAAGGGAACAAGGAGGCGTTTGGAGGCCCCTTCAACCCCCCCCCCCTCCGCCCCCCATTAGTCAGCCATTGGTAAAGGGGCCCCGAGACGTGCACTGCCTAGGGGCCCCGACATGCTTAATCCGGCCCTGGTGATGACACAATCGCTTGATACATTATCACTCTGTACTGATTTTGTAATTATTTTTCACATGTATAAATGCTCTTATTATTTTCTATTTTTCTTTATTAGTTTTGGTTTCCATTCTTTGGTGGCGCAACGGAACATGTTATGTATCGTCGTTCCCCCATAGAAAGGGGGTGGGATAGACCCTGTCGACATGCATTGGCCTGAGGGGTAACCGTGCGGTCTCGATGTCCTTCCGACTCCCCTCCGGTAACCCGACGCTCATCTTTTCCTAAAGGTCTTCAAAAACTTCCCCTTCTCTCCCAAGTACATTTCTTCGAGGCAAAATCGAGGAACCGGCTAAAGGACGCGGACTTCGAGCATCGTCTGCGGTTGGGCCGATAGCTATACGCATTCTCATTGGGACTGCCCGGTGGTCTATGGAATACTTTCTCTGGCTTTTCTTTTTATATATTTTATTTTCTTTCCGCCATTATAGTAATTACTTACATTATAAAATAATCATATACTTAACTGTTTTTTCCTCATTACTTATTTTATTTACAGAAGGTTTCTTCGACTGGTCATAGCCGTCATATTTATTTTTCTTTTTCTTTTACTAACACCATTATCTCCTTTTGATGTTACCTATTTCAGAAGAACTTTCCACGGGCTGCTACTTCTATTTATCTTTTGTATAACGTTAATGTAAGTACTTGCATACTGCTTACTAACCCCGTATGCATGGACATTGGAGGGTCTAGAGTCATTCAAATAAATGTAGCTTCGTTAAAAATAGAGTCTTGACGTGTGCGGTGAAGGAGGAAACCATATGTTTCCTTATAACGCCGTTGGGAAAGTGGTGGGTCCCCTCCAATGCTATCACAAAATTGTAATACTATAATATCGAATTATATAGTACTTAGAACATAATATTTGTAACATTTTAGGGTAGATTTAACACATTCCAATCATTGCAACTATATTATTCCCCTAAAAGTCCCATTTCATTAACTATTTCTACCGATTCTGTTTACAAAAATCTTTCTAATTCTTTCTATTATCCAAATTATTTTAACACCAAATTTTACTGCTCTAAATATTTTTATTACCAAAACCATTTTAACTATTTTAACATCAAATCTTATTATTCTAAATGTTTTTTTTACCCAAATTATTTAAATTATTTTATCATAAAAATTGATTGTTTTGAATGTTTTTATTACCCAAATTATTTTAATTATTTTTCCATCATTTTCTATTATAACCCAAATTATTTTAATTATTTTTCCATCATTTTCTATTATAACCCTAATTATTTTAATTATTTTTCCATCATTTTCTATTATAACCCTAATTATTTTAATTACTTTTCCATCATTTTCTATTATAACCTAAATTATTCTAATTATTTTACCATCATTTTCTATTATAACCCAAATTATAACCTAAACTATCTCTACATTTTTACCTTCAAACTTTATTGTTTTAAAGGTCTTTCAAAGTATTTTAATTATTTTTACTTCAATTTCTATTTTTCCAATGGTTCTTATTACCCAATATTTTTTAACTATTGTACGACAAAATTTTATTTTTTTAAATGTCTTTACTACCCAAACTTTTCTAATTATTTTATCATTAAATTCTATTATTCTAAATATTTTTATTACTCTAATTATCTTAATCAATTTACCAAAAAATATTATTGCTCTAAAGGTTTTTATTATCTAAAGTTTTTAAAGTATTTTACCATAAAATTTTATACCTTTAAAGGTTTTTATTATCCAAAGTATCTTTATTTTTTTACCATCAAATTTTATGGTTTAAAAGGATTTTATTATCCAAATTATTCTAATTATTTTAGCATGCAATTCTACGTTTTTAAAGGTTTTTATTATCCAAGGTATTTTTATTATTATACCATCAAATGCTATTGTTTTAAATGTTCTAATTATCCAAAGTATTTCAATTATTTTAACATAAATTTTTACTGCTCTAAAAGTTTTTATTACCCAAATTATTCAACTAATTTTTCCATCAAATTACATTATACCGAAGGTTTTTATTATCCAAAGTATTTGAATAATTTTACTGTCAAACTTTATTGTTTTAAAGGTTTTTATTATTCAAAGTACTTAAATGATTTTCCTTTAAAGTTTTATGCTTTTCGAGGTTTTTATTATCCAAAGTATTTTCATTATTTTACCATCAAATTTCATGTGTTTAAAGGTTTCTATTATCCAAAGTACTATTATTATTTTACCATCAAATGTTACTGTTGTAAATATTTTTTATTATCCAAAGTTTTTGAATTATTCTACCATAAAATTTTAAGGTTTAAAAGGATTCTATTTTATTATCCAAAGTATTCTAATTATTTTACCAGGAAATTTTATATTTTTAAAGGTTATTATTATCCAATGTTTTTTTATTATTATACCATCAAATGCTATTGCTTTAAATGTTTTAATTATCCTAAGTATTTGAATTATTTTACCATCATTATTACCATATTGCTTTATTGTTCTAAAAGTTTTTATTACCCATATTACTCAACTTATTTTTCCATCAAATTATATTGTACCAAAGGTTTTTATTATCCAAAGTATTTGAAAAATTTTACTGTCAAATTTTATTGTTTCAAAGGTTTTTATTATTCAAAGTACATAAATAATTTCCCTTTAAAATTTTGTGCATTTCAAGGTTTTTATTATCCTAAGTATTTTCATTTTTTTACCATCCAATTTTATGTTTTTAAAGGTTTCTATTATCCAAAATACTGCTATTATTTTACCATCAAATGTTACTGTTTTATATATTTTTTATTATCCAAACTCTTTGAATTAGTCTACCATCAAAGTTTATGGTTCAAAAGGATTCTATTTTATTATCCAAAGTATTCTAATTATTCTACCATGAAATTTTATGTTTTTAAAGGATTTTATGTTTTTAAAGGTTTTTATTATCCAAAGTATTTGAATAATTTTACTCTCAATTTTTACTCCTATATTACTCCTAATTTACCACCACTAGCAAAATGTGTGAACTTTTTATGGATCAACTTATGTATCTTCGCAACCGCAACATGATCACTCAACTTAATATTGATACAGAAACATTTAACAACTCAGAACACACTTTTGACAAAGCGACAGATTGTAATTTTCTGTTCACAGAAAAACACAACTTAAACATAATATCCCAAAACATTAGAAGTATTCGAAAGAACTTCGATAATTTCTCGATCCTCCTAAACGAAATAAACATAAGCTTCGACATTATTATCTTGACTGAATGCTGGTTAGATGACTCGTACACAAACCTAAACTTAAAGGACTATACAACTCTCCATTCCACAAAACATCTAAATCAAAATGACGGTATAGTAATCTTTGCCAAAGATTCACTAAACTCATCAATAACAGAAATCAACCTAATCGAAGCAAACTGTATCCAAATCTCCCTCGGACCAGACATCTCCATATTTGCCGTCTACAGGCCCCCTTGCTATACCAATCTCTCACCTTTCTTCAACTCCTTAAATAAACTTCTCGATAAAAATAAAAAAACACAACAATTAATTATTGCAGGGGATATGAATATTAACTTACTAAACGGGCAACCAATAACCACAGAATACTTAAGTCTACTTACTCACTATGGATTAAATTCGACAATCAACTCACCAACAAGAATTACGTCAAACTCTGAATCCTGTATTGACCATATTTTTGTTAAAACTAGGAAAAAAACATCTTCATCCATTATTCGATCAACGGTCACAGATCATTTCACTACTACACTAAGCATACATCTTAACAAGAAACAAAAAGATGAAAAAAACAACTCCGCACAAGACAAAATCAATTTTAAGTCCCTAATAGAGGACATACATAATGAATCTTGGTCAAATGTAATAAATGAACCCGATCCAAACAACGCGCTGAACACATTTATGACCACAGTTGGAACCTATATTGCTAAACATACAACAAAAAATACCCCGAAAAACTACTCACATAAAGAAAAAAAAATAACACCCTGGATCACGAAAGGATTAGTAAACAGCATTCATAAAAGAGACACAATGCACATGCAAGTAAGCAAAAACCCATATGATGACAAACTAAAAAATAATTACCTGCTATATAGAAACCTTTGTAATAAATTAATCAAACAAGCCAAATACAAGTACTACAAAAAAGAAATAAAATCCGCCAAAAATGACCCCAAAAAAATCTGGAAAATCGTCAAAGATATTACTTTCTCCAATACGAAAAAAGACTCGAAGATCAAAGTACTGTTAATAAATGGAAACAAAACCCTTACAAAAAATGAACCTGGTAAAATAGCTAATTTTATTAACTCCCAATTTGCAAAAGTTGGATCTAACTTGGCTGAAAAAATTCTTTTAAAAAACGGCACAACAGAAGACTCTTTAACCAAACTATCCTCTACCATGCAACCAAATCATTCGTTTTATGCTCACAAAATAAGTACAAAGGAAATATCGGATTTAATTATTTCTCTCAAACCAAATTGCGCTGTGGGCCCAGATAACCTCTCCAATCATATACTGATTAGTCTCCAAGAACATATACTTATACCACTTCAACATATTTTCAACCAAAGTTTCAGCCTCGGCTTTGTCCCCGATCATCTAAAAATAGGTTGTATTACTCCAATACATAAATCGGGAGACAAAACGCTGATCTTAAATTACAGACCAATCACTCTCCTAAATTCGCTATCGAAACTACTAGAAAAAACTATGAAAAAAAGACTGCTCGCATACCTTGACAAACACAAACTGATCTCCACCCGTCAATTCGGGTTTCGAGCGAAAATGGGAACAGAAGACGCCTTATCGGAACTAACCACATACATAGTGAAAAACCTAGATGGCGGTTCAAAGGTGTTAGGAGTGTTCTTAGACCTAGCAAAAGCTTTCGATACCATCTCACACAAATTACTCCAACAAAAACTCAAAAACATTGGCATAACAGGTCCACCACTAAAATGGTTCATCAGCTACATTGAAAATAGACAACAAATTGTAAAAATCAATAATCAAGAAAGTGACAAAGTAGGCAACAGGTATGGAGTACCCCAAGGCAGCGTTTTAGGTCCCATACTGTTTCTCATCTACATTAACAGTCTAACTGAGATAAGCCTAGAGAACATAGAGTACAAAGTTATCAGTTATGCAGATGACACTGTAATTTTATTCAAAGCCCAATCATGGGAAAACGTCTTCAAAAACACGGAAGCAGGGATGACTGAAGTAAATAAATGGCTAATAAATAATCTACTGACACTAAATATTTCTAAAACAAAATACTTAACTTTCAGTAAAACATTAGCTGGTCAGCCAGATAGTCGCCCACAACTACATCTTCACCCCTGCACAGTTACCTCATTAACTAACTCACGCTGTGTTTGTGACAAAATTGATTATGCGCAAAATATTAAATATCTCGGTTTAACTGTTGACAATAACTTAAAATGGGATCTCCAAATTAACCTAATTACAAAAAAAATACGGAAACTCTCTTACATCTTCAAAACAATTCGAAACATTATGTCACTACCTCAGCTAAAAAATATATATTATGCACTCTGTCAAAGTATTCTAATGTATGGTATTTCAGTATGGGGAGCAGCAGCAGAGACTCACCTCAAATCACTTAAAATTAATCATAAAACAATAATCAGAATTATGTTTAGAAAGCCTTATCAACATCCGACAGAACAGATAATGATCAACAATAACCTATTAGACATAAATAAACTATACATAAAGAAGATCATCCACAAAAACTGCATAAAAATATCACCACACTTCATAACTCACTCGCAATACACAAGAGCAAACACACACAATCAATTACAAGTACCATATATCAAATCAAATTTTGCAAAAAAACATGAATCTTACTTGGCACCATATATATTCAATAAGTTTGTAGCCCAAACAAAGACCTACGTCGCATCTAATAATTTGAATTGGGTTTTCAAAAGATTTTTGAACTGGTTGAATGTCAAAGAAAGAAGAGAGATAAGTAATATTCTTAATATCTAATATTATATATTTTCTATTTTCTACTCTGTTTTTAAATTCTGATTTTCCTCGTATTTTATTATTATTATTTTTACTATAATATATATTTTTCTTTTTTTTTATGTTTTTACCACTTATTTGTTTTTATGTAATTAGAAATTGTTAGTTACCAGCCTCAGAACAGACTCTTTGTCTAGTGAGGAGGGTAAGGAAAAAAAATCATGTTGTACATAACTAATAATAAATAAACGCCCGGGTTGCCGGCACTGAAATTGAAATTGAAAAATTGAAATTGAGAATTTTGAACTTTTATATTTAATTGTGTGTTGTGTATGCATACGAGTACGGTAATGTGAGCTCAATAGGGTATTTTCATAAACTTAGGATACCTACCGTTAAATATGTGCGAAATATTTCAAGTTTATTTTTTTGATCCCACCGTTGTACGGTTATACTCCCGGACATGTTAAGGTATTTAGGACTCCGGCCCAGAGGTGGCTCCCAAATTCAATTGTTGGACGTGCATGAGAATTGTACAGGATATTTATGTGTATAAGGTTAGCAGCTGGTCACGATAGACATGTCAACTGTGTTATGGGGAATTAGAATCGCTTCTTACACATCTTGTTGTAGCGGTAGGAACCACCACGGCACTGGAATGCTCTATGAATTCGACCGGTGTGGTTGGCGCCGTTTGTATTCCCGAGGTTGGTGGCCATGTTTCGCAAAAGTTCGAGAGCGTTGCGTGAACATAGGTACTTCAGTTTGGTTCCAGGCAACTTGAGAGACGGGCGACTACATGTGATTCCAGACAGAAACACGGCGGGCGGAAGACCTCACAGAATCACAGAAGAGTTTCATCATGTAGCTTTCCACGTAACGTTACTTTATTTATTGGTTTTCTCATGTAATCATTTCACACTATTTGTCGTTTAATAGTATTAGGGCATTTAATAAACGACTGGCGCCTTTCATATTTTTTTAACGTAGAAGCAATATGATTTAATATGACTGTTTTCTTTGAGCAGTCACCGCACCCTGATGATTAATTAAATATTGTAGAGTCCTTAAATTTTGTCAATCCCGCTAATTTATTATTAAAATTATCTTACCTATTAATGTCTTTAATTTCATTTAGTATTGCTTACCAATTTACATGTTTTACCTACCCTGAGCTATGCTTTCCTACATTTCTAGTTGCAACATTTAATAACCTCAATTACATACTGACAGTTCAGATATTTTAGAATCATACATCAAATACTACGAGGTTTAAGCATGACACGTTTTATTACGTTATATTGTTTGAATATCAGAAGAAAAGATGATTTCTTATAATTTGTAGACTGTCTTTTTTTTCAATGTCGCCGATTTCCCACAGTTTATCCGCTAGTTGTATAATTTTTACAAGACGCAATTTGAATGAAATTGTCATGATCGCAAAAGACCAGATTAATGGAAATTATAAAAATTGTCTATGACGTCATTATTGTCTATGCATAACCTTGATATTTTGTTGACACATGCTTTCTTCATTGCCAGTCGTTTCATCCGGTTTCCAAAATCTGTTTAACTGATTCTTTTAAATTTTCATTCCATATCATAGTTATTGGTAAGTCTGGTACTTATATTAATCACGCTATTTATTTTGATATCGGCCGTTATTCCAAATAAAACTAAGCGATCACTGTTTTTTCAACTTGTGTTATTTTTTAACACTAATTAACACCATGGTAGGTTCAAATGCACAACTGCGCTGTTTCTAACGGGACCCGGCTTTTCTTTCACCAATCAGTACACCTAATTAGGGAATCCATTATTTGATGTTTTGTTGAGAAACGTTTAAACTGTCAGTTTGACGTCTACCTATTTTGAGGTCAGTGCTTCTATGAAATAATTAATTTGTTACTTTTGAGTTTGATTTGAGCAGTATTATAGAGATACAGCAACAGTATAGGTTTATTGTTTATACTCGACGGCATCTGATCGTACTTTATTCTTCTTATTCCAATCTCCGTCAGTCATACTAATTTTATTATCCTTATCCATTGTTACTCGCGTATTGTATAAATCAGTGGTCGTGTACAATAACACAAATAACATTGGCACAGCAGGTTGTTGAATATACGTCCCTGAATAATATCGGCAGATTACGTATTTTAATTTGCTTTGTTTTAAAAACTTAGTTACTTACTAATATTATAAAAACTTGAATTTCCGTTATTCTGTTAAAAATGGTATGGCGAATCCAATATAAGGTAGTCCTATCTAATTTTGTAGGCGGTTATAGGTACCGCTATCGCGTAAAACATTTATTGGATAACCAAGGAATAATTTCGGTTTACGGAAGGTCTTCCAAAATAATTTTTTTTTATTTTTTTATACTAATTATGGGCCGGAAAATCCAAAACTGAAAGAATTTTTTTTCGGAAAGCAATATTAACAAAGTTACACGACTTTAAAATTTTCTATAGGCACACATGAAAATCGACATATTGGAAGTATTATGACAGTTTAAAGTCATAGATAAACTAGAAAAATGTTTTACCACACAAAATTAAATGTTACCATGCAATAATATCATCAAACATACCTTATAAATCGACGAAGTATGAAAATTCGTAGTCTTAAAAATGCGTAACCTAACCTAACGCTAGGTTTGTGTAACATGGTTTGTGCCCCTTTATACCGCCTGCTCGCGTCCCTAACCTAACCTAACCTAACCTAACCTAACGCTAGGTTTGTGTAACATGGTTTGTGCCCCTTTATACCGCCTGCTCGCGTCACGGCAAAAAAACATCCCTGTTTTCAAGTAGTTTAGCGGCTACGCTAGGTTTGTGTAACATGGTTTGTGCCCCTTTATACCGCCTGCTCGCGTCACGGCAAAAAACATCCCTGCTTTCAAGTAGTTTAGCGGCTACGCTAGGTTTGTGTAACATGGTTTGTGCCCCTTTATACCGCCTGCTCGCGTCAATTTTAAAAAACAGCCTACGTTTTCAAGTAGTTTAACGGCTACGCTAGGTTTGTGTCACATGGTTTGTGCCCCTTTATACCGCCTGCTCGCGTCAATTTAAAAAAATATCCCTGTTTTCAAGTAGTTTAGCGTTTACGCCAAAAGTGAGTAAAATTTATAAAAAATAATTACTTAAGTTAGTTATTGATATGGCAACACTTAATTTTATGTGGCTGTTTCTATGACTTTAAACTGTCATAATACTTCCAATATGTCGATTTTCATGTATGCGTATAGAAAATTTTAAAGTCGTGTAACTTTGTTAATATTGCTTTCCGAAAAAAAATTCTTTCGGATTCGGATTCTCCAGCCAATAGTTAGTATAAAAAAAAAAAGTTTTATTATTTTGGAAGACCTTCCGTAAACCGAAATTAAGCCGATAACCAACATCCTTGCCGTAGGTCATTCCAAGTGGTTCGCTATGTTTGGTGAGTTATTAGAGGTGCCCAAGTTCATGGAGTGAGTTTTATCTAGATCTTGGTCACAAATGCCTTTGCCCTCCTACTGCGTGGCGGGCTGGATCGGGAGAAGCTGGTTGTGGGAGATTCTTTGACCCCTCTCCAACCGTACTCTATCGACCCATCGGCTTGCACCGTAGTGGGAGGGATGCATTCACACTTCCGTCATTCCTGGACACATTGACACATTCTAGGTTCCTACCCATCCGTCATACTCTTTTCTCTACCAGAACTTCCGCTCATTTCTCTCCCTAAAAAAACCCTCTACACAGCATTCCGAAAGATGACTTAGGCTCTGATGGATTTTTTTTCTTCAGGACATCCTGAGTGGAGCTATTGTGAAAAAAAGTAATTCGGTTTATCTGTAGAGATGAACATTGTAAAAATATGGTTATCCCTCGATTGATGATGATTCTCTCAACCCTATTCAAAAGTCATCTTCAAGGTCAAAATACACTCCCAATAATTTTATCCCTATAATCAAATATATCTTATCCTTTTACTTACATAAAAGTCTTCAATGTTTTGGCAGAATATTCTAAGCAATAGAAAATATTCCAAACTCATTCGGAGTATAGTTCTGCTTCAACTATTTTCTGTTTCAGGTATATTTGTTTTGGCTTGAACCAATTACCAATCGCTACCACAGCAGGGCCATGGATCTACTAAATCCTGAGACTATTTCTATCAAGACGGAACCAGTGCCCCAGGAAGAAAGCGAAGGTAAAATGCCATATACGGGTATAGATTTCGACCTCCCAGATGTAAAGAAGGAATGTTTGCAATATGCGAAGAGTACACAGACCTGTTGCATATTATAATATATTCATTGGATACATTCTATGCATCTGTTGTATTGATTATTTAAAAAATTTAGGATGTTAAATTTAAAACGGATGTTCGAAATTAGTGGTGGTTAATAATTTTTCAGTGAGCTTGAGTATTGGAATTGAAAAATAATGCATCATTAATGTTTTTGTAGTTTAAAAAGAATGTTATTTTTCTCAAAATTTCTATTTTCTGTATAAAGTTTGTTTTTTTTAATTGGAGAGGTTCAACCTTTTTTAATTGGAGAGGTTCAGCCATCTCTGGTCTGGAGCTCCAAAATACCTGAAAAATACCCTCGACTCTGTGCAGAAACGGGCGGTCCGTTTGATAGATTCTCCCATCTTAACAGACGGATTGCAATCTTTATAGCACAGGCGTCGGGTGGGAATGCTATCCTTGTTCTACCGGTATTACAATGGTAGATGCTCCGAGGAACTAGCATCATTGATCCCTTCGGCACCGGTGCATAGTCGGGAAACACGCCTAACGCGTGCCCAACATTTGTACACGGTTGACATTTGTCACATGAGAACGGGTCGTTTCTTCGACTCGTTCTTGTGTTCAACAGCTCGGCTGTGGAATGATTTGCCGGCCTCTGTGTTTCCTCCTTCCTACAACATGGGTCTCTTCAAGACCAATGTTCATTCCTTCCTCTCCTCAAAAAGACCCTCCACACAGCATCCCAGATGATATAGGCCCTGAGGGAAATTATTTTCCTCAGGGCCTCCAGTGTGGAGTTAATGTAAAAAAAAAAAAAAACCTAACCAGACTTAAAAAATGTCTTACAAAATAATACAAAATTTGATATTAAAAACTAAATCCATTTTCAGCCCCAACAATATGTATATTTTATTAAACACTCTTATATAACTTATAATGCCCACACCAAGTTCCTCATTCCTTAAGTTTCGCCTAATCTTATTTAGTATGTGATATACATTTCGATGGAAAAAACATCTTTCCATTGACTAAATCAACCAAACTACGCACTGAATGTGCCCAAGAGCTCGTTTTTTCTTCCTGAATCATCTTTCCTCCAAGCCAACATCTGATATCATTCTTATTTCCTAACATCACCTTAAAATCTCTTCTCCAAATTGTTGCATTTACACGGTTAACTGGTGGTATTTTAAATCGTAAATATTTTTATTAATATACCATAATGCATATACCTACATTAAAAAATATATATACGTACTTATACAATTTTTTTATGTAACATTGTCGTGTGTGGCTGATTGATGTACGTGCAATGTATTGTTTCTTTTATCAGTTACCATCAATGTGGAGAGTGTTACTATTAAGGCGGAACTTGAACTCCGAGAAGAAGATGAAGGGGGATTTCCTTGCATGGAAATGGACTGCGACCTGCCCAATGTTAAAAAGGAATGCTTTCAACGCTTTGGAAGAATTACCCAGAAAGCAGGTAAAACTGATTTTATTTGTAAGATTTATAACAATTCGCGCAATCCTTTTTTTAGGTTTTTTTTTGTAAATATATCCTGACCTTAATTTATTTATCTATACTTAGTGATAGTAATACATCTTGTGGAGCCTTCAATATTCGTTTTATTATTTTTTATTTTTGACAGATCTGAAGACCCGTCATGTGGAAAAACGATTTTCTTGTTCCCATTGTAACTATTCCTGCTCTTATAAGAGGAATTTTAAAAGGCATTTGTCTACCCACACAGGAGAAAAACCTTTTTTATGTTCCGAGTGCAACTATTCATGTTCTCTAAAGCACAATCTGATGAGCCACATGCTGACTCACAGTGGAGAAAAACCCTTTTCATGTTCTAAGTGCAACTATTTATCTTCTCTAAAGCAGAATCTTACGCGCCACATGCTGACTCATAGTGGAGAAAAACGTTTTTCTTGTTCCGAGTGCAACTATTCATATTCTAAAATGGGCAGCCTGACGAGACACATGATGACTCACAATAGAGAAAACCCCTTTTCATGTTCCGAGTGCAACTATTCATGTTCTCTAAAGGGAAGTTTGGCGAGACACTTGCTGACTCACAGTGGAGAAAAACCTTTTTCTTGTTCTGAATGCAATTATTTATGTTCTCAAAAGAGATATCTGACGAAACACATACTGACTCACCGTAGAAATTAACCGTTTTATGCAAATGCAACGGTTTGTGCGAACCATACATCACAAATAAGAAATATTACAAACAATATAACGCAGACCACAAGGTTTTCTGCAACTCATGTTCCAACAAAAATTCAATAATGAAAGTAGCATGATTACATTGACGATGTAATATGATATAAATGAAAAGTGTATCCACCAAAACGATCTCTACCGCAGCCTTATTATTCTAAACGTGGACATAAAACAAATATAGAACGGTACACAGATGAGTTTCAAGTAAAAATGAATAATGATTTTAAAAAACTCGCATGTATCGTGTTAACAGAAACTCATTCAAATAATTAAATAAATACCTACCTAGTTATTAATATATTGGAAAGACAAATCGTATAAACAAGAACAGCGGCATCGCCATGTTCGTGTAATATAATTGTGAGTTATTGTTCGAGGAACAAATTGAAATAAATGGAACAAACTGCTTAAATGTACTAACAAGGTGTTTTACCAACAAATAATATTATCTTGCGGTGTAGAATATATTCAGCTACTGTTTGTTTATTTATGGATGAATCAAGGCAAGAATTAATAATATTGTAAATAACAAAAATAACATTAATAATTGTTTTAGGTGACATATTAATACATTGTGCGATTATATGTCAAACGAAAACTATACGTTAATCGACCACAATAACACGAGCATCAGCCTAGCAATGAGGTCAAAAACTCCACAATTAATGTAGGTAAACATAATTGGTATGCAATGAATAAAGAAAAAATTTAAAATAATAATTGCAACTATAATTGCTTTGTATTGTCAACCAATCATTACAAATAAATTAAATTAAACAAGTTTTCAAGTAAAATAATATATATTATACAAAACATATTATAAATGTTAGAACCCAAGTTAGAATCGTGGCTCCTCTATCAGGCACAAGAGCTCCTATTTTCTGATGAGGTAATATATGTAATCATACAAGAGCAATCATATAATTTAACAATAAAAAAATATATACAAAACATCTTTTACTTTTATTGCATTCCGCGACTTCTTCAAAACGAGTTTGATATACAAGTGCCGCTGAATACCAGAGATTTTCATTCCCCATTGTTCATCCTTTCTTACACATATTTGTTTATTTATTTTATTTATTTATTTATTTATTCAACGCCCAAAGGGCTTTTACATGTTTGGTAGTACAATGATGACAGACTATTTTTCAATAGATAATGAAATAACAAAAATAAAATTATATAAAAAATGCACACAAGTCACAAAAATACAAAAACAAAAAAAAAATACAGCGATTTGATAAGTTTACTAAAATACACATATGTTTAGTAATAGTTTTGGAATATGTTTTTTACGGAGGCGTCTACTAATATCTACAGGAATTCCAAAAACTGAAAAAATCGAACTAATATCTATGATAATCAAAGTGTTGACGAATATCTACAGCTCAAACTGTTGATTAATATCTATGAGAACCAAAGTGTTGACGAATATCTACGGCACTGGCAGAGGTTGGATTTGCAATTGTGTATAGCATATTGGAATAACGTAATATTGCGTATGCAGTTTAAAAAACTTAATTTATGTAAGTATGTATGTAAAAATCACTGATATTGGACACATTTAGCTGATTAGTCCAACCTACGCTCTGTAGATATTAGTTCAACCTAAGCTCTGTAGATATTAATCAACACTCTGAAGTTCGTAGATATTAGTTCAACATATGAGCTGTAGATATTCGTCAGACATACAGGCTGTAGATATTAGTATCTGGAGTCGTTTTTTACAACATCCACAAAATTCGCCAAGTTTATGTTAAATATGTCGACATCACCTAAGTACTGATTCCCCATAGTGTGAAATCGTTGTATAGGAGAATGGGCAATGTAGTTCCGCTTGTGAATGCTGCAGTAGAATAATGAATTTTGTCGCGTGGTTACTGTCGGTATTCGTAAGTTTATGAGTTGTAGGAGTTCGCAACAGTCGAATTTAGAGTTAAGTATTTTGAATAAAAATGTTAAGTCGTTTATTTTACGACTGTCTTCTAGTGTATGTAATTTAATTATTCATATGGTTCACACAGAAGCTTGGTCGGTTCTTTGAACCAAACATGTCATGATTTTAAGTGATGCAGTAGGCAGTCTCGCTCTACTCCAGTAAAGTTAGTAACGTGACTGGAGTCGTAGCCCCGCTGGACCCAACCTGGGGTTGGAAATGTACTTTCACTCGCCCGACGGAGATGAACGTTCGTTGGCAAATTCAAACCTTGATTTAAACCTCCGCAAGCATGGTAGGGTCTCAAAGGGACAGTCAAAGGGTATTTAAAAAACAGGTGTAAACAATTTAAAACTTTGAGAGCGAGTGTCATGCGTTACACTAGCTGCCGCTAATGAGTCACGCTAGCATTATATGAAGATAACTTGATCTACCCACGCACCTTCGGAAGGACACGTCATCAATACCCTACCAGGCACATGAAGTAAGTAAGTAGTTGTTTTTAAAAAAATCTGCAAAAGAAGAATTTAAAAAAAAATCATCGTTTTTACACTTGGGGTCGGTCGTTTAAATACTTGGGGTCGGTGATTAACTTCGGCCCTATGGCCCCGAACCGACTGAAATTTTTGATTCTAACTAAAAATCATGTTCTGTATACGAAGCAATCAAAAATCTGCGAAAGAAGAATTTTTTAAAAATCATCGTTTTTACTCTTGGGGTCGGTCGTGTTAGCACTTGGGTTGGGTTGTTTAAATATTGAATTGATACCTTGAATTGAACCTTCACCCACCATTACACAAGGATATCCCTATCATGGCGGATGAAATTACACACACATCTATACACTGTACAAAGTTCTTATAATAAATAAATAAAATTAGTCTTCATCTTCCGACTCTGACTCCAACTGCAACACATAGTTCTGTTGGGTGAAGTCTGGGATGTTGACGGCATTGGCAGTGAGTTGTTGGTCTAGAACGAGAAAGAAAAGTGCTTTACTTGAGATCTCATTCTTTTTGTTACATTAACTCCACACAGGAGGCCCTGAGGAAAATAAATTCCTTAGGGCCAATGTCATCTTAGGGGATGCTGTGTGGAGGGTCTTTTTAAGGAAGGAAAGGGAAGGAAGTTCTGGAAAGAAAAAATGTATGAGGGGTGGGTAGGAATCTGGGGTCAGTGTGTCCAGGAGTAACAGACGTATGACTCCATTCCTCCAACTGCGGTGCAAGGCGATGGATCGAGAGAGTCTGGTTGGAAAGGTCAAAAGGCCTCCCTCACCAGTCTCTCTCGATCCGGCCCACCATGCAGTCGGTGGGCAGACGCGTCCGCAACCAAGACCTGGACAAATCTCATCCCATGAACCAGGACACCCCTGCGAAGTCACCAAACTTAGCAAACCTCTTGAATGGACCTACGGCAGAGGTGTTGTTTATCCAATAAATGATTACCGGGGTGGCGGTACCCATACCTGCCTCCCAAATTTTAAATTCATTCATTCTACTTTCAACGTTCCTCTGCCAGTTCCATGCCTCGTTGCCTGAAGTGTATCAGGGTTAGTATCACCACTCCATTGTGAACTGCTAACCTCGCTTTTTTGGACAACTTTTAACTATCGTGTTAAGTCTTTCCATCTCTTGTGATTATTATCGTACTTTACTATGTATGAGTAGTCCCCAATCATAACTAACTTAGCAACACGCCGTTTCTCCACAAGGGTAGGCAGAGAGGACGGACCGCTGAACAACTCTATCTTGGCACACACGCCTTGCCTCGTTCACATTCATACATCGTCTCATACTACTCTGACTATTCTATTATTCTGACTCTTGACATAACCCAACTCAACAATCTGATTCACTTGGTCATGTCACGTCTTCCTCGGGCGTCCCAGACTTCTTTTACCTTTCACATTTGCGTCATATATTCTCCTTACACTCCTTTCCTCATTCATTTGCTCTACATGCCCAAACCATCGAGCGTCCCTTTCTTAATTTTACTCATTACGCTTACATCAGCCTTAAACTTTTTAAAGGGACTACTCATTACGCTTACATCAGCCTTAAACTTTTTAAAGGGACTGGGTTATTGTTGAAAGATTGAGGCAAAATGGGAGATAGCACAATGGGCCTATGGCCTAAGTGCTTGCGGGAACTAGTCGTAAAGAATACAAAAAATATACATCAGGTTTGTTTTACCACACATACGCCTCAGGGATCTCTTTTGTACGGCATTCAGTCTACGTTCATCCTTCCTCTGCTAATTCCATGCCCCACTGCCATACATCAGGGTAGGTACCAGCACTCCATTGTTGACTGCTAGCTTCGCTTCTTTGGACAGTTTTTTGTTGGCGCCAACGGCATTCAGTCCTCCAAATAATATGAAATAATGTAATACCCCAATACCTGGTGTAAGAGAAGGCGAACTCTTTCTTCCTGTGTTGCAGGTTGCAGTGTACCTCTGAAACGAGAAATGATAATTCATTCATTTACCTTCTATAATAAATTATGTATAAATGCCAGCTTTAAACACTCGTTAAATCATTTCAAGTCTATATTTACTCTTTGTGCTATTACTTCTATCTTATTAGCTTCTATTTTACGTTTGTTGATTTGGGTCCCATAATACTGATTATTTTTAAAATTATCAACGGATATTTGGATAGCCCTGAACTTGTGAACATGATAAATTATCAAGTACCTAACAATTACAACACCAGACTCCATGCCCCATTTAGCGTAGTTGCTTCTCGCACTAATTTTATGTTTAACTCTTGTCTTCAGAGATTGCATCGTGTGGGGAATGAAACTTGCTCTGTCCAAATATTTTTTTATAAAAACATCGCTTCCTTCAAAAAGCGTATATGTATGCTGATGCAAAAATCCTTAAATGTTACAGATTGTTAACAGTAACAAATTTAATACCTACCCATTGCTCTGTAACTACTTTCATTGTACCTACTTACTTCTTTATACATATATGTAATTGCTGTGTACCTTTTATTTTATTTTTTCCTGATAATAACAAACTAACGTAAAAATCCTTAAATGTATCACATAGTTAACTGTAACAAACTTAATACTCACTGCTCTGTAACTACATTCATGATAACTACATTCATTGTACCTACTTACTTATTTATATATGTAATTACAGTGTACCTTTTATTTATTTATTTTTCTTTTTTATAATAATAACAAACATACGTACATTTATGATAGCAAAAAATAAAATAAAATAAACAACAACAAAAAAATTAATTACAAGAAAATTACCTACTTTTATATCAATCGTTAAAAATGTTTTACACCACTGCAATACCGATATGCTTCGAGTATATTTGGAATCACATTTTGTGTGATATTGTGACAATAATTATTGTATCTGATGTAGCATGAGCCCAAATACGAATCCGCTAGTTGAACTCCTTTTGTAAACAACTACTCGAATACTGATACCTACTTATGTTAGGCCTACTTATATCTTTCTAGCTCTGTTTATCATTTTATGTACTATATACTTATGATACTGCATACTTGTTATAATGCTCCTGTACAATTTATTTTATATGTAAAAACCATCAAGGCGTAAACAAACAAACAAATAAATAAACATGCTACATTGCTACATACAACTGTCCATGAGAGAATACCGATTCAGGAAGTAACAGACCAACCAGTTCAAAATTTTGTCCTTGAGATTTATTGATGGTCATGGCATAATCCAATTTGACTGGAAACTGTTTCCTGCACATATTGAATGGTATTGTAACATCTGACAAAGTGTTTAAACAAATTCTAGGAATGAAACGTACGGTGACTTTTCTGTTCCCTGTAATGATGTTTTAACAACCATTCTTGTTCTATTACAAAGGGCTTCACCAACAGACGAATTTGTGAGTAACATAATGATGGCACCAATGTTAAGATTTAAAATGTGAGCTGGTAAGCCATTAGGGTTCATAGTATTTAAAAATTCAACTTCTTCTAAATCTCCTTCATTAGTGATGGTTTCAACTGAATGAAAAGTTTTCATTTGTCCTTCTAATCGTTGGAGTACATACTCGTGGATTGCACAAACATGTTTAAATGTTTAAAAATGCACGTGAAAAATTGATCGTCTATGCAAAGTGAAAAACATAACATGAAGTACTAGAAACCTTGGATAAATGATGGAATTATTAAATGCCTCAGAACTAGTGACAAATTGCACTACAAATGTCGAGAAGAGTTGAATAATATTCAACTGCTGAATTATTACAAAAGATATAGAAACTGGTGTACAAAAATTATAAAATATACAAAACAAGCGTATTACAGAAGAAAATTGGATAACGTCAATGGAAATACCACACAACAGTGGATGATTATAAAGGAGGCTATAAATATACGAAAGGAACAATTATTGTCTTAAAAAAAAATAAAAATCAATAACAATATTATCTCAAAGGAGGAGAATTCAAATATTATCACTAATCACGTAAATAACTTCTTCAGCGATATTGATCCTAGATTCGCCAAAAATTTGTGCAGCGCAAACAAAACTACCGAAATGTGTCTTTTAACGATTTTTTACCTAGTAGGTACTCAAGTAACAGGAGACACATTTGAATTTAAATCTACTAACATTTATGAAGTTACAAAATTGATACCTACATGAATTAAAAATGTCTTTTTCCTGTGGTATTGATTGCTTAATTACAATAGTGTATAAACAACACGTTTCTGTGTTGGCTGGTCCCATATGTAAACAAATATTAAAACTAATGTTCTTAACATATATATGCGAAACAAAAGTCTAAATTCTGTCTCTCCTAGTTATATATTATGCTTAGCCCACACTGCGGCCAACGTTCCAACTTCAAAGGTTTGGACGATCGTGTGGAGGGGTGTTCGTGCGTTGGAAGTTCGAGTTGGAAGGTTGGAGTTCGGGTTGGCCTGGGATCGCCTTCGAGGCGATCTCTACGGCCAACCCGCACGAACCGGCCGTCCGAGTCCGAGCCGTCCACACATCAGTCTGCGAACGGCATTGTTTATGAACGGTTTGTTTATGAACGGCAGGCAATCATAACAAAAGTGACGTTTACGTATTATTATTATCTTTTTCGCGTCAATACATAATGGCAGAGTGGAGTAACGATTTGATATTGTTGTTTTTGGAACTGTATGAAGCAGAACCAGTGCTATGGAACCCAAAGCATCGCCTGCATAAAAATAAAGTGTCATTACACGATGCTTGGTTGAAAATCGCGGCTATCATGAATAAGCAGGTGGACGATACCTATAAAAAAAAGAATCGTTAATGGCGGCATTTCGCAAACATGCCAAGAAGAAGGAAGACTCTTTGGCTTTAGGTGCTGGCGTTAAAGATGTGTATCCACCCTCGTGGTTTGCGTTCTCTTACATGGAACGATTTTTACATTCAGTTTACGAACCTGAAATCACCATTCACACGGAGGGAAATGAAGTAAGTAGAATCATTTGTTGTATGTCTATTTATTAATAGCTTCAAATAGTTACTATAATATTACAATTGTGTGTACCTTACATGTACAAAAATACACAAAATAAATACCTACCTACTTATAAAAATAAGTGACGTATATTCTAAGTTTGCATATTGTTCTTCTCGGAAAAGTATTCGGCAAAAGCTAGCCTAGTCTGTACTGCATTGTTGGGTGGTCGGCGAGCCACAGCAGGAAGAGGTACAAATCCAGTACATCTTTCTGGATCATTCCGCCATGTCCCAGGGCGAACTATTACCTACTCCATCAACTACTGTATCAAATGATCCGTGGGGAGTGTAACTGTGGCGGGAAGTCATATTATTTCTCAAGAAATTGTGAAGCCTAACGCAGGTCATTGTAATTAAAGAAGTCTTTTCAACGTCAAGTGCTATTTGTTTCCTATAAACTCTAAAAACAGCACTCATGATTCCAAAAACGTTTTCAACATTTACCCGTGCCCGCGAAAGTTCTTTTAAATATATGCTGTGGCGTACCAAACTCATGGTTTCCTGGGAATGGTTTCATTACGTGTGTACTGAGAGGAAATGCCCCATCAGCTACAAACACGTAAGGCATTTCACTATTCCCTCCAGGTAGTGGATCAGGAGTTGGAAAATTTAACGTGTTTAAACACATCTTTCGCCACAGCGTACTTTGCCTGTAAACTCCACCATCACTTATACGATCCTGGCAGCCTACATCAGCATACATAAAACAGTAATTGCTCTCTACCAATGCTAATAACACAACACTAAAAGTTTTTTCATAGTTGAAATATTGAGAAACGCGGAAAACGTTCGTATTATGGGCGAAATTCCTGAAAAATAAAACTAGTTATCTTTATACTAACTTTGGACCGGGAAATCCAAATCTGAAAGAATTAGGTTGGGGCAAGCAAATATAAACTGAATTACACGACTGCAAAATTTTGAATTCATACACAGTTTACAGGTGATTTTGACGTTTTTGACGCTTTCAACAATGCCATAGAAAAAACCAAAGATATTTTATGTTCAACCACAGAAAATTAAGTGATGCCATAAGCGGCATAAGCAATAGCGTGTGTCAATTATTTCAACTTTTGAATTCAGAAACGCCCGGAGTCTCGAAAGTTGCGTCTTGCAAAGAAAATGAGAACTGCATTTAAATTTATTTTTTTTAAAAATGGTTATTAGCCCACTAAAATGCATTGAAAATCAGAAAACAAACCTAAATTCTTTTTTTTTTTAATTTTTAATAATTTTTTTTTTCATTTATCCAACCTTTTAACTTTTGTTTATTATTAAAAAAATGCGTATAAGTGACAAAAATGAAAAAAAAGTTCAACTTTATGAATACAAGTAAGTCAACAAGAATTCTGATTTTATCCAGAAAAAGTGTTATTTTCCCCTTTTATTTTTTTAACCAACACATCACACATGTTCAAAAAAATATATTTTTTTTGGGTCTTTGTACTGCAGTTATGTAAAGAAAAATAAGTTTGGAACAAAATTAAAAATATGAACCGTTTGTTTTATTTTTTTTCCAAATCACGAAATCTATTTTTTTTCTAAACTTCCGGCCGTTTTAGCGGGCTAATAGTGAACAATAATTTCATTTTTTTACGTTTTCGAATAGCTACAGATCGTACGAAACTTTTGAGACCCCGGGCATTTAAATATAAGGCCATTTGTTTTCTCTCTATGGAGAGCGACACACGCTAATAAGCAATAATATCAATAACGTAAAACCTTCAGACACGATACTTCCTCCTTCCTCACACGATAATTCATCACAAAACTCAAATTAACCTGATGAATTATGACTATCTCAACGGCCGTATTCTTAGACCAAAAGTGTGAAAATTCGTAGTCTTAAAAAGTTGTGACGTAGACCGGTCACCAATATCAATGTTATTATATGAATCAATGTGAATAGATAACAGCAGAAAAACATACCTTATAAATCGAACAAGTCTTCTTCGTCCGTTGTATCCTTGTCAGACTCACACGTCTCCAAGGGATCCCCCTTCGTAGCGCCTACTCGCGTCAAAGCAAGAAAACATCCCAGTTTTCAAGTAGTTTAGCGGCTACGCTAGGTTTGTGTGACATGGTTTGTGATACAAAAGAAAGTGCCCCCTTCGTAGCGCCTACTCGCGTCAAGGCAAGAAAACATCCCAGTTTTCAAGTAGTTTAGCGGCTACGCTATGTTTGTGTAACATGGTTTGTGATACAAAAGAAAGTGCCCCCTTCGTAGCGCCTAATAGCGTCAAGGCAAGAAAACATCCCAGTTTTCAAGTAGTTTAGCGGCTACGCTAGGTTTGTGTAACGTGGTTTGTGATACAAAAGAAAGTGCCCCCTTCGTAGCGCCTACTCGCGTCAAGGCAAGAAAACATCCCAGCTTTCAAGTAGTTTAGCGGCTACGCTAGGTTTGTGTAACTTGGTTTGTGATACAAAAGAAAGTGCCCCCTTCGTAGCGCCTACTCGCGTCAAGGCAAGAAAACATCCCAGTTTTCAAGTAGTTTAGCGGCTAAGCTAGGTTTGTGTAACATGGTTTGTGATACAAAAGTGAATAAAATTTATAAAACATAATTACTGAAATTATAAACATGTTTTTTTTACGTTATTGATATTATTGCTTAATGGCAAAACTTATTTTTATGTGGTAATATGTAATATCTTTGATTTTTTCTATGATATTTATTGTCAGAAAGCGTCCAAAATGGCCTGTTATATTGTGTGTGAATTCAAAATTGTACAGTCGTTTAACTCAGTTAATATTGCCGAGTGTAACCTAATTCTTTCAGATTCGGATTTCCCATCCCAAAGTTAGTATAAAGATAATTAAATTTCTTCTGTCGGAGTATCGCCCATAAAAAGATGTGTCATTAATTTATTGCAGATTGTTTGTGTATCGAAAATTTTTAAGTCGTGTAATTCAGTTTATATTTGCTTGCCCCAACTAATTCTTTCAGATTCGGATTCCCCGGCCCAAAGTTAGTATAAAGATAACTAGTTTTATTTTTTAGGAATTTCGCCCATAATCCGAACTATACCCGTCTAAGCATACCGAAATAGATGGCGAGGCACTTGCTGTTGATGCATTAAATATATTATATCAAAAAGTGAAGGGTATTCGAACAAAGACTGTAAGTGTACGCAATAATATTTTAATCAATAATTATGACATTATTTGTTTTTCTGAAACATGGCTGAACTCAACAGTATTTAGTGAAGAACTGTTTGATGACAGATATGTAATATTTAGAAGAGATCGTGAGTCAACCAAATCTTTGTCTAAAGAAGGTGGCGGAGTTCTAGCCGCCGTTTCTAAAAAACTTCTTGTGTCAAGAAAAACTGAGTGGGAGAGTGACAATGAAGATTTGTGGCTTGTAATTAAGTCTCGTTCCAATTTGCTCATCTTTATATGCATCCTCTATATTCCTCCTAGTGTAACCGTTGATAATTATTGTAATCAGATTGAAAAATTACAGGATCTGTATTTAAAGTACTCAAGTACTCAATTCCCAATTCGCAGTTTATTTTTATAGGGGATTTTAATTTACCCGAAATCAAATGGTTACCTGATAATTCATTAAAAAATAATGTACTTTCCCCTTCCAATTATAAAAGCATGAAAGCACACAGTCTTGTCAACCTCTCTTCGATTTGCAATTTGTATCAATTCAATTATGTACTAAATAGAAATGAAAATTTATTGGATCGGTTTTTTTCTGATAAAGTTAACATTGATATACATATAGCACCAGGATTAACCAAATTGGATCAATATCACCCGTCATTTGAAATTATAGTGAAACAAAATAAAGATCAATTCTTAGAAATTAATAGAAGTGATTCAAAATACAACTTCAGGAAGGGAAACTTTGATGAATGTCGACAGGATCTATTGTCTATTGATTGGATAAATCTTTTTAAAAATAAAAATGTGAATTGCATGGTAATCGTATTTTATGAAAAATTGTGGGAAATAATTGATAAATATTTTAAAAAATATGGAACTAAACAAAAATCAATATCCTGTCTGGTTTAATCAGCAATTGATTGCACTTCTTAAAAAAAAAAACAAAGTTAGACTTAAGGTAAAAAAACATAGTAAAGAGTCAGATTATAGAGAATTCTCTTATTTAAGGAAACTTACAAAAAAAATACAAAGCGAATGTTATAAATCATACATCAACTCTGTCGAAAGTGGTCTGCAAGATAACATAAAGGTGTTCTGGTCATACTCAAAATCATTACGAAAAACTAATTGTATTCCTAAAGTAATGCATCTTGACGATATTTCCGCAAATGACGGTGAACACATAGCAAACATATTCTCTAAATATTTTTCATCCGTTTATACCAAGTCGGAAACATCTTCTAATGATTCAATGCCAAACATATCTGAACACAATCAAAGCAATTTGGGTAAAATACATATTAGTGCAGATGAAATAAAATGTTTTTTGAGTAAAATAGATTCCAGTAAGGGTTCAGGTCCAGATAATATTCCTCCTTTCTTTGTCAGTTGCTGTGCAGACTCTTTATGTTTACCGCTTTTTATCATTTTTAATGCATCCCTAACCACGGGAACTTTTCCTGATCTGTGGAAAGAAGCTAATGTGGTACCAGTATTAAAATCGGGAGACCAATCTTTAATAAAAAAATATAGGCCAATTAGTATACTATCCTGTTTTGCCAAGGTTTTTGAAAGTCTGATATATAAAAATATTTTTTCACATTTTAAGCCCCTTCTCTGCACTAGGCAACATGGGTTTGTTCCTCAAAGATCAATCAACTCAAATCTTTTGGAATTTTGTAATTATGTGTGTAATTCTTTTAATGAAAGATTACAAGTAGATACAATTTATACTGATTTCCAAAAAAGCCTTTGATAAAGTTAACCACGCCATCTTACTAAAAAAACTTGAACAAATTGGAATACATGGAGACCTGTTACGCTGGGTGAAATCATATTTGTATAACAGAACTCAATTAGTTCTTATTAATGGATATAAATCATCCCCTATAGTAGTAACTTCTGGTGTACCACAGGGTTCAAATCTTGGCCCCCTGCTTTTTCTTATATTCATAAACGACCTTGGCTCGAAATTAAACTGTGATTATGCTTTTTTCGCTGATGATCTTAAAATTTTTCGTAAAATTAAGTCTGTTTCCGATCATCAACTGCTTCAAAATGACCTCGACACACTCAATAACTGGTGTACTGTCAATGATATGCACTTAAATGTTGATAAATGTTACATTATAAATTTCACTAGAAATAGAATAATAAAGGAGTTTTCTTATGTTATCAATAATATAATTCTCAAAAAAGTGTCTTCAATAAGGGATCTAGGGATCACTCTTGATTCTAAATTCATATTTGATGTAGGTACATATTAACGACATTAAGTGCAAATCATTAAAAATGATAGGATTCATTCACAGAATATGTAAACCTTTCAAAGATCCTCAATCAATTCTAACTCTTTACAATGCCTTAATCAGAAGTAAACTTGAATATGGAAGCACTATCTGGAATCCACATTACTGCAAATATGAAGACATTGTAGAATCAGTTCAAAAAAAATTACTTAGAATGTTATCCTTCAAATGTGGACTACATGACCATCTCAGATCATACGACGTACGTCGTGATTACTTCAAGATTGATTCACTTAAAACTAGAAGGCAATTGACTGATCTAATATGTTTACATAAAATTATTCACGGCACCTTGATACTACATTATGTCTTAGCAGTATTGAAATAAATGTCCCCAATTCCCATTGTTTAAGACGCCATAACATTTTTCACATGAATATATTTAAAAATAATATCGCATACTTTAGCCCTCTGACCCAGATTTGTCGACTATATAACAAGATAGAGTGTGCTGAAGTGGATATTTTCGTTGATAATTTGTAAGGGTTCAAATAAAAAGGTCTTGGCGCTGTTAAAAAAAAATAATAATAACTAACTATTTATATTGTATGAATTGTCTCTCTATGCATGCCTCGCGTATTTCATATGTCCCTTAACACTCATTGTAATGTGTAACTCGAGTGACCTTGTTTATAATTATGTATTTTTATTTGTGATGTTTTTGTTTTTTGTAATTGTATGTATCTGTATTTGATTGTATTTGTATTTGTAATTATATGTAATTGTAAATTTTTATAATTGTGAAATAACTGAGTTTTTATAACTGGATAGTTCTCACGCAAGTGTAAACTTCTGTAAAAACCCAGTATAAATAAATAAATAAATAAATTACAACCACATAATTCATTTATGAAGTGTTCTGTTCATTTGTCATTCCTTATTTGTGTTTTACGTAAATTCTGAGAAAATAAATTAAATAAATTGCAGTATTGACAGCCCTACCTCATGATCATATTATCAACACGTGCCCGACGCGGCAAGTTCGTTCTAGAAATATTATGTAATGTTGTTCTAGTCGAATTTTGAACTTACATAGGTAGGTATCTATGGATGTTGCTCTATTGTTTCAGAATGCCTTTTGTTTTTGAATTTGGGATACTTCTACCTACCTGCCTAGGTAGGTAGGTACTTACCAACTATTACTTTATTTCGTTTATTACCTACCTACCTAGGTACCTAGTTCAATTCAATTTGAGAGGCGGGTGTGGGTACCGCCCCGGGAAACCAATACCCCCTGTCATAGTTCACCCCAAGTGGATTTGGCGGCGGATGCGTCTGCTCACCAGCTGCCTGGCAGGCCGGATCGGGAGAGAGTGGTTGTGGGAGTCGTTTTGATGGTCAAGTGCGTAAAATTTCATCAATCTTGAAATAATTATTTTTTATTTCTATTATCCTTTAAATATTATTATTTGTTACTTTTATTTTTATTTGTTATTCTATTTTATTTTTATTTATACAAGATTCACCTAGTTTAACTCCTTTCCTGTATGTGATCATGTACTAGTATGAATATTTTCCTTAATATGTATGCTATATGTTTGTACTTTCATCTACATATATGTATATGGATGATTATTAATATTATATACTTAATATAACATCTAATGAATCTCGACTACCATAATACGGGCATTTGCCTAGCTTGGTAGTCGAAATACCATGTAAAAAAATCCTATAATAAACAAAATGAATAAAGAAAATTTAAAAAAAAAAAAAAAAAATGCATTTTTATCATTTTTAATAGGTACTTACATATTTTTTAATTTTAGCCTTTTTGTTAGGTAGGTACATCACATAGTTTGACACGTAGAGATAATAGAAATAAAGGAGATATGGCAATGAAGCTTACCGGATATCGGCGAATATTACTATTCGGAAATCGTATGCGTGAGCCGTGCATGTACCTACCTACCTAAGCAATCCGCATAAGTAATTATTTGTTCTTCGTAGTATTTTTGATCTCGCGTAACTTAGTGATTCCTCAATCAATATATTGAGAGGGTATCGGCTCAAATAATCACTTTTTTGTTGTTGTTTTTCTTTATTTTTTTCCATTATATCTTATATCTACGTTTCAAAAGTAATTTGAAATATTTTTAGTAATTTTAATAATTATTTGTTAATTTGTATTTGTTCTTACGTTAGCTCCATACCTGAGAAAAAATCCCTTAGTGACAAAGTCATCTTTGGGGATGCTGTGTGGAGGGTCTTTTTATGGAACAGAAGGAACGGAAGTTCTGGGAACGAAATTTTTTTTACATTAGCTCCATACAGGGGGCCCTGAGGAGAAAATTATTCTCTTCGAGGCCTATGTCATCTTTGGGAATGCTGTGTGGAGCGGTTTTTTAGGAAAGGAAGGAAAAGAAATTCTGGGAAGGAAAAGGGTAGGTAGGTATTAGGGTTGGGTAGGAATCTGGGGATCAGTGCGTCCAGGAGTGACGGACGTGTGAATTCATCCCCCCCCCACTGCAATTCAAGGCGATGTTTCGAGAGTGTATGGCTGGAGAAGTCAAAAGGACTCCTGGTGGTGGGACAGCTGGTGGGTAGACGCATCAGCTGCCGAGACCCGAAC
The DNA here is from genome assembly GCA_917880885.1 of Limnephilus marmoratus. Lineage (NCBI taxonomy): Eukaryota > Metazoa > Arthropoda > Insecta > Trichoptera > Limnephilidae > Limnephilus > Limnephilus marmoratus. The sequence continues at coordinate 8,353,726 of OU862907.1, forward strand.
AACCCTCACCCCATAAACCGGGGTACCCCGACTAAGTCATCAAACAAAGCAAACCACTCGAGGTGACCCTCGGCAGAGGTGTTGGTTATCCAATAAATGGTTCCCGGGGCGGCTCAATTTGTACAGGAGTGATGGACGTATGAATTCATCCCTCCCACTGCGTTTCAAGGTGACGGGTCGAGAGAGTCCGGATGTAGTGTTCAAAAGGTCTCTACGAACTAGTCTATCCCGATCCGGTCTGCCACGCACCAGTTGAGCACATACATCCGTCACCAATACCTAGACAAACCTCACCATATGATCCCGTGCACCCCTGCTAAGTAACCAAACGTAGCGAACTACTTTGGGGTAACCTAGGAATTCAGAGAAAATATTATTTGGTACGTTCAAAACAGATTTCTGTTTTCATTTAGATATACATTTATGTATACTCAATTTGGGAGGCGGGTGTGGGTACCGCCGCCCAGGGAACCATTTATTGACAACGCCTCTGCCATAGGTCACCTCAAGTGGTTCGCTCATTGACGTAGGGGTATACCCTACGTCGTAGGGTATACTTGGTCGAAGGGTTCGCTACATTTGGTGACTAAACAAGGTTGGCCGGATTCATGAGTGAGGTTTGTCTAGTTTGTTCACTACAGTGTGGCAGGCCGGTTCGGGAGAGACTGGTTAAAGGAGACCATTTGGCCTCTCCAGCAGGACATTGACAGGGATGGGTCCACACGTCCGTCACTTCTGGACCCACTGACCTCCAGATTCCTACCCACCCCTCATACCTTTGGCGGGTATGGGTAGCGCCGCCCCGTGAACCAATTATTGGATAACCAACAATTCCACAATGGGTTACCCCAGGTGATTCGCTACGTAAGCTGACTTTGCAGGGTGTCCGAATTCATAGGATGGGGTTTGTCCGGGTCTTGGTGGCGGATGTGTCTGCTCACCAGCTGCGTATGTATGAATCTGTCCCTCCCACTGCGATACAAGGCGATGTACCGAGAGAGTCTGCTGGAGAGGTCAAAAGGTCTGTCTCCATCAGTCTGTCCCGATCCGGCATGCCACGGAGTTGGTGGGCAGAAGCATCAGCCGCCAAGATCCGGACAAACCTCACCCCCTTGGTCCTCTGCTAAGTCACCAAACATAGCGAAACACTTAGAGTGGCCTTTGTAAGGGTCTTTGTTATCCAATAAATGGTTCCCGAGACGGCGGTACCCGAACCCTTAAGCTAATTTGAAATGACTTTAGTCGTTTTGTTACTAGATCTGAATAGCCAGGTACTTCCCCACCTTCCTCTACCTATCTCCTTCCCCTCCCCACTTATCTCCAGCCTCACAACATAACCCAATTGGGGATGCCATAGTCTCACTGGCTCCAGGCGGTAGCAGGTGGGACTCTTGTGCGGTGTTCACATTAAAAAAAACTCTGGAACATGAAGCAATATTATACTACGACAAAGATATATAGTATAACTCTATGTAGGTACTACGAGCATCATGTTATTACCGAACAACCAAACCGAAGCTTTTCGTAGGACAACATATAATATATATTTTATAAAAAATAGCGACATTAAAAAGAGACAGACAAATCCATTTATAGGAGTTAGCTTGCGAGAAAATGAGAAAGTATAATCGGTCGCCTCTTTGTGCGGTACTTCGGTAGCCTCCCCACTCTTGTTAACTTAAGTTTTCCGAAGGTTTCTCTTCTATCGCGTGTGAATCGAACACTCTGATTTTTGTGTAAATACCTACAAACATAAGAGTCACAACTGCTCCCAACCGCCTGGAGCCAATTGGGATGCGTATGTTGTGAAGCTGAAGCAAGTCGGGAGGGGGAAGGAGATGGGGAAAGAACAAATAATTTTTCATTAAGTATTCCCAAAAAATGCATTTGTGAAATTGGAACGTTTCCTATCGTTCTTTGAGCAGAAAAATAATTGTGTTTTTGGTGTACATTAGAAAAAATATAAGCGTAAAATACATTTTTTTATTATTTAGAAATGATTTTTTTAACACAGGAGGATCTGGGGAAAATAATTCCCTTTGGGACCAATGTTATCTTTGAGGATGCTATGTGGAGGGTCTTTTTATGAAAGGAGGAAGAAAAAGATCTGGGAAGGTGAAATTTATAAGGGGTGGGTAGGAGTTTGAGGGTCATCGAATCTATCCCTCCCACTGCATTTTTAGAAGCAGTAACTAGCAGTTACGAGAGATGAGAAGGTTGTTAAAAATATTGAAAGAAGGGTGAATGCAGTGCAGGTAACTCTATAAATGGAGGACTGAACGCCGTTGGCACCAACAAAAAACTGTCAAAAGAAGCCAAACTAGCCGTCCATAACGGAGTGCTGGTACCTACCCTGATGTGTGGCATTGAGGCATGGAACTGGCAGAGGAAGGATAAAAGTAGACTGCATGCGGTAGAAATGAGATCCCTGAGGCCAATGTGTGGTAAAACCATGTGCGATCGTGTGAGAAATGTGGAGATCCGCAAAGAATGCAAGGCCGATGTAAGCGTGATGTGTAAGATTAAGAAAGGGACGGTCCGGTGGTTTGGGCATGTGAAGCGAATGAACGAGGAAAGAAATGTATAGAGAATAAATTATGCAAATGTGAAGAAGAGGCAGAAGAAGTCGAGGACGCTCAAAGACATGGCACGACCAAGTGAATCAGATACTTGAGTCGGGCCATGTCAAGAGTCAGAATAATAGAAGAGCATGTATGAGACGATGTATGAATGTGAACGAGGCAATGAATGTGTGCCAAGAGCGAGTCGTTTGGCGGTCCGTCCTCTCTGCCTACCCCTGCCGCAAAACGGCGTGATGGTTAGTTAGTTAGTTAGTACCTGGGGGGCGGACAACCCGGCAATAGCTTTGTAATAAAATCCACGTACTTTCCCACAGGGCCTATGTCATCTTTTGGGATGCTGTGTGGAGGGTTTTTTTAAGGAAAGGAAGGTGAGGAGAGTTCTGGGAAGAAAAAGGGTTAAAGGGGTGGGTAGGAATCTGGGATTCAGTGCGTCCTGGTCATCCGCCTCCAAGACCTAGACAAACCTCACCCCATGAACCCGGGCACCCCTGCTAAATCACTAAACGTAGCAAACCACTTGGGGTGACCTATGGCAGAGGTGTTGGTTATCCAATGAAGGTTCCCGGGGCGGCGGTACCCATTCCCGCATCTAATAATGTCACATAACAAAGTCGGTATTTGCTTCTTATTAAACATGTGTAATAATTACCCACGGGGAAATCTATATGTAATTGCTTTTTGTGATTAAATTCAATTTTATACTTAACTGATTTATGTAGGTACCTAACCTGTGTTGATTTCCCTAAAATAAAACAAATAGGAATGACAGTTTACAGAATAATTATACCGATAAACTTAAATTTAAACATTAATTTACCTGAGAATAAACGTGTATTATGTTACGCAATAAATATAATTACATATTGATAGAAAATAATTATATTTGTTGCGTAACAATTATTTTTTACTAATAATTATATTAATTGCGTAACATATGTTAACTTATAATATGTTATGCAATAAATGTAATTATTTATAAAAAATGTATTTTAATAAAAAATAATTAAATGCGTAAACACCCCTTTCATTGCAGAAATATATTTTGTAAATTGACACGCTGTAAAAGCATTGTTCAAACGGACTGTCCCCGGGCCGCGCTTTTCTACGAGGTGGCGTGGCGCGTGGCACACTCGGACGGCACGTGATATATGGCCGATGTAACAGAGTTAATAAAACGAAGGGCCGCGCTTTTCTACGAGGTGGCGTGGCGCGTGGCACACTCAGACGGCACGTGATATATGGCCGATGTAACAGAGTTAATAAAACGAAGGGCCGCGCTTTTCTACGAGGTGGCGTGGCGCGTGGCACACTCAGACGGCACGTGATATATGGCCGATGTAACAGAGTTAATAAAACGAAGGGCCGCGCTTTTCTACGAGGTGGCGTGGCGCGTGGCACACTCGGACGGCACGTGATATATGGCCGATGTAACAGAGTTAATAAAACGAAGGGCCGCGCTTTTCTACGAGGTGGCGTGGCGCGTGGCACACTCGGACGGCACGTGATATATGGCCGATGTAACAGAGTTAATAAAACGAAGGGCCGCGCTTTCGGCTCTCGCTGCATCCCGCATGGACTGTACATAATAATTATGACGTTATCCATTGATATCTTATTAACCGCCTGTTTAATTATATCATTTTTAAATACTTGTTGTCGTGCTTCTTTTTTTTAATGTAACCAAAACGATTTTTAAACCAGATATATTTATGTTTGAAATACTGAGGTTGCAAAAAAGCATCTGCAGCCAAGACCCCAACAGACCTCACCCCATGAACCTGGGCCCCACTGTTAAGTCAACACAACGCCATCTACTTTAATAACGCCATTACCCAACCTTTACTACCAATGCCATCTGTTAATTTGCATAAATGTCAAATCCACACTACCCGCTTGCCAGCCCGCTGCTCGCTGTGTTCACCAATTTACACAAAACCTTGACAAATTATATACCTAAACCTTTCTCATAAATCACTTTATCTATTGGTGAAAACCGTGTGAAAATCTGTTGCGTAGTTTAAAAGATATAAGCGTACAGACAGCGGGAGCGACTTTGATTTATACTTTATGTAATAAAACTAATAAAGATATATATATATATACTATTAGAGAATGCATGAGCACATTATATGTTAAATTTTAATATTATAAAATTACCAACTGTAAATAAAAATGAATCAAATTATAATTTCAAAATCAATCCAATCATATGTCATAATACAAAAAACTATATAGGTAGGTATTTTTAATTATACTTTTATAAAAATTTCTAAGGTTCTCGATTTCCGTTTTATAGTTAACACATTCATATTTGTTTATGAAAACCATTTTACTAATTAATCTTTTATGTAAATTAGTTTCCTTGTCCAAAGTTTTATTATCACTTTTTTTTATAACAAGGTATATAAATTTATTGTCAACTTTTATTGACCAATGCTTTTTTAACTTCTCGGTCCACTCTGCATTTCTCTCAAATATCAACAAAATATATTTTTTCGATGAATTGATCATTCGATGAATTGGTTTTCGATGAATTGATTTTCGATGAATAGGTTTTCGATGAACTCGTCGTGAACCGTAATAATCAGTTATATCAAACAGTTACATACTGCATACGATGCCATTGCATGTCTCGGTTATTCTATACCGGTGACTAGAGATCACTAGATGACAGTGGATTCAAGGAACATGCTATTTATGAACCAGTTCCTGTCTCGGTTGCTTCGTACCGGTGACTTGCGTAACTTTGTTATCGACAAAAGGCGCAATAACAGACAAAATACAAAAAAAGTTTATTCTGCAACAATGTTCCAATGTACTTCTTCAAATCTCTCATTGAGAAGACGAATTGCTGCACTTAGATCACAATAAAGGTTTTTATCAACAGTGAGTCAGCATGTGGCTCGTCAGATTGCCCTTTTGAGAACATGAATAGTTGCACTCGGAACAAGAAAAAGGTTTTTCTTCACTGTGAGTCAGCATGTGGATCGTTAGACTGCCCTTTTGAGAACATGAAAAGTTGCACTCGGAACAAGAAAAAGGTTTTTCTCTACTGTGAGTCAGCATGTGGATCTTTAGACTGCGCTTTTGAGAACATGAATAGTTGCACTCGGAACAAGAAAAAGGTTTTTCTCCACTGTGAGTCAGCTTGTGCCTCGTGAGATCGCCCTTTCGATAACATGAATAGTTGCACTCGGAACAAGAAAAAGGTTTTTCTCCACTGTGACTCAGAAAGTGCATGGTCAGACTGCCCCTTTGAGAACATGAATAGTTGCACTCGGAACAAGAAAAAGGTTTTTCTCCACTGTGAGTCAGCTTGTGCCTCGTGAGACTGCTCTTTTCAGAACATGAATAGTTGCACTGGGAACAAGAAAAAGGTTTTTCTCCACTGTGAGTCAGCTTGTGCCTCATGAGATCGCCCTTTCGATAACATGAATAGTTGCACTCGGAACAAGAAAAAGGTTTTTCTCCACTGTGAGTCAGCTTGTGCCTCATGAGATCGCCCTTTCGATAACATGAATAGTTGCACTCGGAACAAGAAAAAGGTTTTTCTCCACTGTGAGAGAGCTTGTGCCTCGTGAGATTGCTCTTTTGAGAAAATGAATAGTTGCACTCGGAACAAGAAAAAGGTTTTTCTTCACTGTGAGTCAGCTTGTGCTTTGTGAGATTGCTCTTTTGAGAACATGAATAGTTGCACTCGGAACAAGAAAAAGGTTTTTCTCCACTGTGAGTCAGCTTATGGAACGTTAGAAAATCCTTTCGTGAACATGAATAGTTGCACTCGGAACAAGAAAAAGGTTTTTCTCCACTGTGAGTCAGCATGTGGATCTTTAGACTGCGCTTTTGAGAACATGAATAGTTGCACTCGGAACAAGAAAAAGGTTTTTCTCCACTGTGAGTCAGCTTGTGCTTCGTGAGACTGCTCTTTAGAGAACATGAATAGTTGCACTCGGAACAAGAAAAAGGTTTTTCTCCACTGTGAGTCAGCATGTGGCTCGTCAGATTGCCCTTCTGAGAACATGAATAGTTGCACTCGGAACAAGAAAAAGGTTTTTCTCCACTGTGAGTCAGCTTGTGCTTCGTGAGACTGCTCTTTAGAGAACATGAATAGTTGCACTCGGAACAAGAAAAAGGTTTTTCTCCACTGTGAGTCAGCTTGTGCCTCGTAAGTTTGCTCTTTTCAGAACATGAATAGTTGCACTCGGAACAAGAAAAAGGTTTTTCTCCACTGTGAGTCAGATTGTGCCTCGTGAGTTTGCTCTTTAGAGAACATGAATAGTTGCACTCGTAACAAGAAAAAGGATTTTCTCCACTGTGAGTCAGCATGTGGATCGTTAGACTGTCCTTTTTAGAACATGAATAGTTGCACTCGGAACAAGAAAACGGTTTTTCTCCACTGTGAGTCAGCATATGGATGGTCAGACTGCCTTTTTGAGAACAAGAATAGCTGCACTCGGAACAAGAAAAGGGTTTAACTCCAGTATGGATGCGACGGTGAATTACAAAATCATTTCTATGATAGCAAAAGTAGTCACATTGAGAACAAAAGAATCGTTTATCCACAGGATGCGTCTTCAGATCTGTCGACAAATTTGAAAAATAATATGAATAAAACAGGCCCATTAAGATTTATTTTCCGCGATAAGTTGAAAAAATGGATACCAGATAATGTTCTTACAATGAAAATAGGTTTTATCTGTTGTCTGGTTCATTTCGATGCGTTCTAAGCATTCTTTCTTAACATCCGACAGGTCCATGTCAATTTCCATAAATGGAAAACTCCCTTCATCTTCTTCTCGGGATCCAAGATCCTCCTTGATGGCAACTGTCTCTTCATTAGTGCTGCCTGCAAAACCGAAATGACAATACGAACATTGATAATTGTACTGTTTTTTTTATTGTAGTGTACTACATTCATACACTATAATAATTTACATTCAACTAGACTTTATAAAAAAAATCTATAAATTTGAAAGATTTAAAACCCAATCATTAAACAAATGTATATAGGCGTGGATTTGGATACGAACTTTAAGATAAAAGAATGACACCAGATGTCTGCATCAGTTGCCAACGCTTCAAGAAGGACCCCGCTCTTGAAGAAGTCAATGAAAAGGTTTTTATTTCCATAAATATTTACGTAACTGTAACGTGTAACTGATAGCATGTCCCAAATAAAAACAGGTAAATACTTGAGGAATCAGGAACTTGGTGTGAGTAATACATTTATGTTAATTATTCCAAATTAAAAATGTGGCATGTTTTATAAATAATTTAAATATTAAACATGCCACATTTTTTAATATACTCAATGTAACTAACTGGCTGTCTGAGTAATCTCCGCATATTGAAAACATTCCTTCTTTACACCTTGGAGGTCAAAATCTTTATCCGTATACAGCATTACACCTCCGCCTTCTTCCTGGGACCCTGGTTCCGTCTTAATGGAAACAGTATCAGGATTAAGTAGATCCATGGCTCAGCTGTGGTAGCGGCAGGTAATTGGTTCAAGCCAAAACGAAAATTCCTGAGAAATAAAAAAAAAAAAATTAAATGGAAATTTAATTCGCATGAGCTATGAATATTTGGGTTTGCTCGGAAAATTTTGCCAAAACAAGTGAAGTAGTATACATAACTAGGCTAAAGTTCGGTTTATGGGGGAAATTCCTAAAAAATAAAACTAGTTATTTTTATACTAATTTTGGGTCGGGGAATCCGAATCAATCAATTGTCTGCTTCTTAAGTCCTGCATTCAGTAACACAAGTAACATTGGCGGAGCTGATTGTTGTAAACACATCCGTAAATAATATTCGCAGCATACTGTTTTTAAATTGATTAAAATACTAACATCATATTTACAAGTATTTTCGATTTTCTGTTAAAAGCGGAATGGCAGATCCAAAATAAGGTAATACAGGTTTTCCTTTATAGATAGATATTATAAACGTTGTATTGAATTAGGCCACTATTAAACGTTGTATTGAATTACGCCACTATTAAAAATTATCTTTTCAGACAGTCGTATCCATAAGTTTAAAAATAAAGCAAATTCTCCAAACTTTCAAAATAAATATTAACTGAACTCTGGCATTAATATTCTTATAAATATAAATGTAAAACCAACAGTGATGAGGGTAGCAAAGGTAAAGTCATGCATCGCCCAATGTTTTAAATATAATGTTCTCCACGACACTCCACGTGCAAAGTCGTATCTTCCCCAAGCATAAACTTTCTAATAAAGTGTGTTTTATAGGAGGTGTCCTGCAGGTAAGTATGTTTCTGTATCTATTTGTAAATAATAAAATTAGATAGAGCCTAAGATTCATAATAAATTGTAAAGCGCCCTTGAGGTGATTTTTCACAAGAAACGGCGCTCTAAAAATTATCCAATTATAATTATTATTATTGATGGCAATTCTCTCAACTGTTTACATATATAGAATGCGAGTTTAAAATAAAGTCCCAATAATTATTATTTCGAATTTGAGTTATGGGAAAAAATTCGGATTATGGGGGATGGTCCAAAAAAAAATAATTTTTTTTATACTAATTATGGGCTGGAAAATCCGAATCTGAAAGAATTAGGCGGCGGCAAGCAATATTAACTGAGTTACACGACTTTAAAAATTTTTATACACACACAGGAAAATAGTCATTTTGGAAGCATTCTGATTCCTAGAAAATCAAATTAGTTATTTTTATACTAACTATGGGCCGGGGAATCCGAATCTGACAGAATTAGGCGGCGGTAAGTAATATTAACTGAATTACACGACTTTAAAATTTTCTATACACACACACATGAAAATAGTCATTTCGGAAGCATTTTGACACACGAAGTACGAAGATCATAGAAAAACAAGATAACATAGATGTTTTTACCACACAAAATTAAGTGTTGCCATTAGCAGTAATATCAATAACGTAAAATAACATGTTTATATTTTAAGTACTTATTTTTTATAAATTTTACTCACTTTTGTATCACAAACCATGTTACATAAACCCATCGTAGCTGCTAAACTACTTGAAAACAGGGATGTTTTTTTGCCGTGACGCGAGCAGGCGGTATAAAGGGGCACAAACCATGTTACACAAACCTAGCGTAGCCGTTAAACAACTTGAAAACAGGGATGTTTTATTGCTGTGACGCGAGCAGGCGGTATAAAGGGGCACAAACCATGTTACACAAACCTAGCGTAGCCGCTAAACTACTTGAAAACAGGGATGTTTTTTAGCCGTGACGCGAGTAGGCGGTATAAAGGGGCACAAACCATGTTACACAAACCTAGCGTAGCCGCTAAACTACTTGAAAACAGGGATGTTTTTTTGCCGTGACGCAAGCAGGCGGTATAAAGGGGCACAAACCATGTTACACAAACCTAGCGTAGCCGCTAAACTACTTGAAAACAGGGATGTTTTTTTTTGCCGTGACATGAGCAGGCGGTATAAAGGGGCACAAACCATGTATCACAAACCTAGCGTTAGGTTAGGTTAGGGACGCGAGCAGGCGGTATAAAGGGGCACAAACCATGTTACACAAACCCAGCGTTAGGTTAGGTTATGTTACGCATTTTTAAGACTACGAATTTTCATACTTTTGGTTTAAGAATACGGCCGTTGAGATTTACGTTATTGATATAGGGATAAATATTTTTGAGAGCTGGTAACACTGCCGGCACATGTTTTTGTACATTTCTTGTTTTTCTATGATCTTCGTACTTCGTGTGTCAAAATGCTTCCGAAATGATTATTTTCATGTGTGTGTGTTTAGAAAATTTTAAGGTCGTGTAATTCAGTTAATATTGCTTGCCGCCGCCTAATTCTTTCAGATTCGGATTCCCCGGCCTATAGTTAGTATAAAAATAACTAGTTTGATTTTCTAGGAATCAAAATGTTTCCAAAATGACTATTTTCCTGTGTGTGTATACAAAATTTTAAAGTCGTGTAACTCAGTTAATATTGCTTGCCGCCGCGCCGCCTAATTCTTTCAGATTCGGATTTTCCGGCCCATAATTAGTATAAAAAAAAAAAATTTTTTTTTTTGGACCATCCCCCATAATCCGAATTTTTTCCCATAACTCAAATTCGAAATAATAATTATTGGGACTTTATTTTAAACTCGCATTCTATATATGTAAACAGTTGAGAGAATTGCCATCAATAATAATAATTATAATTGGATAATTTGTAGAGCGCCGTTTTTTGTGAAAAATCACCTCAAGGGCGCTTTACAATTTATTCTGAATCTTAGGCTCTATCTAATTTTATTATTTACAAATAGATACAGAAACATACTTACCTGCAGGACACTTCCTATAAAACACACTTTATTAGAAAGTTTATGCTTGGGGAAGATACGACTTTGCACGTGGAGTGTCGTGGAGAACATTATATTTAAAACATTGGACGATGCATGACTTTACCTTTGCTACCCTCATCACTGTTGGTTTTTGTTAAATACAGACTCGAGTGTAGGCGAGGTTATTTATAAATAATGCGCGTATTGGCGATATGGATATTTATTATAAGTAATGGCTATAAATACGTCCTAACTAACGTGTTGGCGGTTGGAAAAAGAGAGTGAGGAGAGGCCTGCATCTCCTTTTATATGCGGGATCACCTGTCTCGCTCTTGTATGGCCGGAAACAGGTGTGCCACCCTAAAACCTCTCTCACATCCTCCCCTACTTAAACGGGAGAATCCTGGCTACATAAGTGATACCTATAGCTACATATTTCATACAATATATTTTATATTTCATATTTCACATTTAAAATTAACACATTACATTTAAAATTAACAAAACATTTGTTTTTGTTCTTTCTGTTTCCCTTCTGTCCATTTCTGACCGTTTCGACTGCGAAGTGCTGTCACCTGGGCCGAAGCCTTCCTTGCCATGGGTTAGACCTGAAACATGGAGAAACAGAATTAGAGACACTTCTATTACGTAACATACCGGAGAGATCTAATTCGTCCGTCGACAATTCCAACGTGTCAGACGCGAATTCCTGGTTATCTTCCTCCTGCCATGAAACATGTAATTCCTTTAGCTGGTCTAAATGTCTTTTCCACACCATATTAGACTTGTTAATTTTTATGAAATATATTTTACTACCTTTTTTATCCACAATAACCCCAGGGACCCATAACCTATTACCCTGAGATCTGAAATCTCTAGTCATTACTTTCTGACCTATATTAAAACCTGATTTAACTCTACCCTTATATTGTCTTTTCTGATTGTTTTGGCTCTGAGTAACCTTTTTTATTACTTTGTTTCGTCGAGTAGAACCTGAACTACCCGTTCTATCCTCAATTTTCCTTGGAATCAGAGAGTCAAATACTGTTCTAATTTTTCTACCCATTAATAATACAGATGGCTCACATCCTGTTGTTGCGTGAACTGTATTCCTATAGTCTGCTAAAAAGTTACCTAACTTTTCTTTATAATCTGAAGGAAATCCATTATGTTTACAAATTTTTTTAAGGAAATTTTTACAAGTCTTTACTGTAGCTTCAGCTTGCCCGTTGCTACTAGGGTGATTGACTGGACTAGTGATATGTTCTATCCCATTTTTCTTACAAAAATTTTCAAAATCCTCAGAACAAAAACACGTACCATTATCACTAACTAAAGTTGCAGGAAAACCAAATTGCGAAAATAATCTATGAAGTATTTCGATATTTTCTTTTGAAGACAGACTGTTTACTTCCAGACACTCAATCCACTTTGAAGAAGAGTCTACCACCACTAAAAAATTTTTGTTATATAAACTACCATGATCAATATGTACCCTGAACCATACTTCAGGTTCATATGGCCACACTGCTAAAGAACTCTTTTGTGATTCTGGTTTAATTTCTAAACAATCTCTACAATTTTCCGTTATTTTCTCCAAATCTTGATTAATTTTTGGCCACCAGACAAAGCTTTTTGCAATACCTTTAGTCTTAAAAACCCCTAAATGAGATCTATGTAACATCTTTAAAACCTCTTGTCTTAAAGACTCAGGTACAACAACCCTATGTTGATATAAAACACACCCATTTATCAAAGACAATTCCAACCTTTTTTCCCAAAAAATCCTAATAAAGTTACCACTTTGTGCCTTTTTTACTGATGCTGGCCAACCTTCGATAAGAAAATTTTTTACTTGACCTAACACATCATCCTTTTCGGTTTCGCTTTTTATCACGTCTAAAGACAAATTAAACCCATTATTCTCGAAATAATTAATGTAATCAGACTCTATCTCATCTTCACAGCTAACCTTTTCAATCGGACACCTGCTCAGAAAGTCTGAACAATTATTTTTCGATTTTACATATTCAATTTTAAAATTAAACGAACCTAACATAATAGCATATCTCTGTAACCTTGACGCGGCAATCTTAGGTACTTCTTTATTTTCACCTAAAATTCTCACTAACGGCTGATTATCCACAGCTAAAATAAATTCTCTGCCGTACAAATATTGATAAAACTTTTTAATTCCAAAAATAATTGCTGTTGCTTCAATATCTAGAATAGAATAATTCTTTTCCGCTTTAGTTAAAGTTCTGCTTGCGAACCCAATCGGTCTTTCTACGCCATTTTGAAACCTATGAAGTAATGTTGCTGCTACCCCATTAAAACTACCATCTGTGACAAGTTTCACAGGTATATTTTCGTCAAAATGCGTTAAAATCCTATCCGAAGTTAATATTCTTTTAATTATCGCAAAACTATTTTCTTGTTCCGTACCCCATTGAAACTTAACATCTTTTTTAAGTAATTCGTATAATGGTGACAATATATTTGCCATATTTGGAATAAAATTACGATAATAACTAATCATACCTAATAAACTTCTTAAATTATTTAAATCACTAGGTGCTGGTGCATTTAAAATGGCTTCTTTATTCCGTTCACACGGTTGAATCCCTTGTTCACTTATTTTATAACCTAAAAACTCAATAACTTTTAAATTGAATTCACACTTGTCACTATTCACTGTTAGATTACAATGTTTCAACCTTTCTAACACGACACATACGTTTTTCTCTAAATCGTCTTCGTCTTCCCCTATCACGATAATATCATCCAAATAAAACGTCATGTTCTGTAATCCTGACAAACAATTTGCCATTGCCTTTGCAAATATAGCTGGCGCGGGAGATAACCCGTACACTAACCGCTTATACTGAAACAATCCTAAATGGGTATTGATTGTTGTAAAACGCCTACACTCCTTTTTTAAAACAAATTGACTATACGCCGATTTAAGATCGATTTTTGCAAAAACTTTCCCACCATTTACTTTCGTTAATAGCTCCTCTATCCTAGGTAATGGATATTTGTCAACTAATAACTGATTATTCACTGTCGATTTATAATCACCACATAATCTAATACTACCGTTTTTCTTAATTACTGGAACAATTGGACTTGCAAACTCACTAAACTGGACTTGCTCTATAATACCGTCTGACAGTAAACTATCTAACTCCCTTTCGACTTTTTCTTTCAAAGCGAACGGCATAACTCTGTGATTACGAAATAACGGAATAGCGGTCTCTTTTAAAGTTAAATTCACTTCGTACTTATTAAATTTTCCTAGTTTATCCGTAAAAACTTCCGGGAATTTTTTTACTAATCGCTGCTTCAAAGTATTCTGTTTTATACTGTTTACGATTCCGTTAATCCCGACGTTAAAAAGATTCATAAAATCACGCCCCACTATCGATAACGAAGCACTTGTGACAACAACAAATTTCAAATTGTGACACTGACCGTTAAATTCCACTTGTGGCGTAATTGTACCTACCACTTTCACGAGCGTATTGTCAAAACCCCGTAGACTAATGTCTTCGTGCACTAGCTTGATTCTACTGAATTTACTGAAATAACACTCCTTGGAAATTACGCAACAAGATGCTCCAGAATCTACCATGAATTTACTCTTGATCCCGTCTAGTGAAACTTCAATAAAAAATGGTTCGACACTATTAACTTCACCCAACTTTGTGTCCGACAACAAAGTATTCACACTCTTACGTGTTGAGGAACGCTTGCACTGTTTTGCGAGATGACCCTTCGTACTGCAAATTTTACATAAATAATTTTTATATCTACATTCCGTCGCGATGTGATTATTGTGACCACAAACGGTACAATTTTGTTTCACAGCGTTCGCTGGCGACTGTGACCGTGCCCCGTTGCTATGCCCGAAACGCTTCACGTCTCTGTCTTTCACACGCGAATTATTAAAAGAGAGTCGACCGGCCTTGAGCTGTACATTAGCGTAAACCGTATTATCAACTCGGGACTGCGCTTGAGTTGAAGCTACGAGGTCAATGCACTCGGCGACTTGTAAACATTTTTCGAACGAGTGTAATTCACCCTCGAGAAATAATTTTTCCCTTACCTTTCCTGGTTTACAACCCAAAACAAAGAAATCCCTTAAATTTACTGATAAACTATTCCCAAATTTGCAATTAGTAGAAAGAGACTTTAACCGCACTGCAAACTCACGGATTGATTCGTCATTTCTTTGTTTAGCACTGTAAAACTTAGATCTCTCTTCAAAAAAACATTTCGTTGAACAACAATACTCATCAAGTTTAGATATCAAATCTTCTAACTTAATATCTGTTACCTTTTTAGGAATGCACAAATTAACCAATAAGGAAAAACAATCATCTTTCAATGCATTCAGGAAAATAGCCCTTTTTTTATCATCCGATGCAAACTTTTCATCATTCACGAGGAGAAATTGTCCGAGGCGGACCTTGAAGTTCTCCCAGTTCCCGTCACGCAAACTGAAGGACTCCAATCCTCGAGACTCCATGTTCCCAATGCCCAGAAGGTACCCAAATAGAGAGAAAGAAAACAGAAAAAACAAAAACTTCCCAATGAGGCTTCTTCTTCTGCCGTCTGCTCCCTGGACCCTGCTCCGGAAACTGCTCCTTGACCCTGTGAATTGATGGCTCCTTCCAGACCCGTCAGACAGTAACACCGATGGCTACCCCAGATCACTCCTGCGACCTGGATCTCCGATCCTTGACCCTCAGAGATGTCGATTGACGCTGGACCTCCCGTGCTTCCCCCTTCCGAAAAGCTGGCTGGCTCCAGTGTCTTCTTGCACTTCACTCCTTGCAGTGAAGTGTTGGAATAATTTCGGTCCGGCCTTTCTTACCGACCCGAAATAATAATGTTACCGCGTATTTTTGCCAAATTTTTTTTGCGCGTCGATTCTTTTCGCGATATTTCTGCCGTATTGTGCAGAATCGTGTACCGTAGGCTGCGCCACTGTTAAATACAGACTCGAGTGTAGGCGAGGTTATTTATAAATAATGCGCGTATTGGCGATATGGATATTTATTATAAGTAATGGCTATAAATACGTCCTAACTAACGTGTTGGCGGTTGGAAAAAGAGAGTGAGGAGAGGCCTGCATCTCCTTTTATATGCGGGATCACCTGTCTCGCTCTTGTATGGCCGGAAACAGGTGTGCCACCCTAAAACCTCTCTCACAGTTTTACATTTATATTTATAAGAATATTAATGCCAGAGTTGAGTTAATATTTATTTTGAAAGTTTGGAGAATTTGCTTTATTTTTAAACTTATGGATACGACTGTCTGAAAAGATAATTTTTAATAGTGGCGTAATTCAATACAACGTTTAATAGTGGCCTAATTCAATACAACGTTTATAATATCTATCTATAAAGGAAAACCTGTATTACCTTATTTTGGATCTGCCATTCCGCTTTTAACAGAAAATCGAAAATACTTGTAAATATGATGTTAGTATTTTAATCAATTTAAAAACAGTATGCTGCCAATATTATTTATGGATGTGTTTACAACAATCAGCTCCGCCAATGCTACTTGTGTTACTGAATGCAGGACTTAAGAAGCAACAATTGATTTATTCAACCTGCGATACAAGCAACAATGGATATTTCAACGATTGGCGTGTCTTATTTTATTTATTTATTTATTTATTGTTTGTTTGTAAATATAACATAATACAATATAATGAATTTAAAATGCCCAACTAGGCAATTGCCCGTTTTAGGACATTCCAAGATGATGTTTTTACATGTAAATTATAGTAAGTTATAGTGTTGACTATTCTGTTGGTAAAATAATACATATGTATATTCATATTCTAGAATACTTTAAGTTATACCACGACATTTTTTACTATTGTTTAGCTGACATAATAAACTTAAGAAATATTAATAGATAAAACAAGAAAAATGAATTTGAAAATGAAAATGAATGAAGAAATTCTGTTGGTAAAATAATACAGATATATATTCATAAACTAGTATACTTTCAGTTATACCACGACATTTATTAACTATTGTTTAGTTGACATAATAAACTAAAGAAATTTTAATAGATAAAACAAGAAAATGAAAAATAAAAAACTGAAAGTAAAGAAGGAACTTTTCCTTTAAGGAAAAATATCACGAAGAATTGAGCAATTTTCAAACTTACTTTATGTAAAAATACAGTTACTTTAATGCTAATATAATACCAATATAAATTAAAATGTAAAGAAAAACAAAAATTAAAATTCAATTACTTTTATTTAGCATATTCTCGCATTCAGCTCTCCCCAAGACCAGAAGCCAATTATTTACCTGTATACGCAGAATATTAGTACTCTTTGCTTTTCATGCATCAGGTATGAGATTGAGCAATTTAGGGCCTAAGTATGAGAATTGTCTCTGTGCTAAAGATGAGGAAGTGGTGGGCGGAACTATTAGGTTTTTTTTGCATGTCTTGTATTATGACAGTGGTTTACGGAAGCGTAGTGGTGCCTCTGTTTCTGAGTATGTAATATGATCTTCCTCATGTATAATTGTCTTACATCAAGAACACGAAACTCTGCGAACAATGAATCGCTGGGGTACCTGAAAGGTTTTTTCAGTATGACTCTTAAAAGCGATTTCTGGGATTTAGCTAAGGGATCGAGTATAGTTTTAGCACAACCGCCCCAACCTAAGGAAGCATAGTCTAATATGGAATTACACATTGCAAAGTAAATTCATTTCAAATCATTTACGCATAGAATATTTCTTATTGCTATAAACAGATGTGTAAGTTTCCTGACCTTTGTGGAAGTAAATGCTATATATTTGTCCCATCTCAGAAATTTATCGATGATAATTCCTAGGTATCTTATATTGTCCACACATCCTAAGGTATTGCATTTACATGTAATAATGTCATTGCAATGGTGTATTCTAATGTTTAGGATTTCTTGTGGTTGACCCGCTTGAGTTGAACTGAAGCAGATGAATTTCGTTTTATCCGATTTTAGAGTGAGGAGATTACTATCTAGCCACTGTTTAACTTTGTTTATGCTAAATTCAGCTTTACTGCAAGACTCATTCCAGGTTTTGCCTTCAAATAAAATTACTGTATCGTCAGCAAATGTAATAATGTGGTCTGCAAAGGAAGTATTACATAAGTCATTTATATAAACATTAAACAATATGGGACCTAGAGTACTTCCTTGCGGTACGCCATATTTAATATTGGCTGGATCACTTAGAGTACCGTTGATATCCACTCTTTGGCTCCTGTTTTCTAGGTAACTAACGAACCACTTGAAAATTTGACCCTGTATCCCAATTCGCTGTAGTTTATTCAGCAGAATTTTGTGCGAGATAGTGTCAAATGCTTTAGCTAGATCTAAAAAAAGTGCAATGCATTTACTACCTTTATCTAGATTATTAGAGATGTCTTTTGTCAAATTAGCGATGGCGTTTTCAGTGCTTAAACCTTTGCGAAAGCCGAATTGTCTACTAGAAAGGATGTTGTTATTTTCTAGATAATGGATGAGACGGTTCTTTACAATTTTCTCCAAAATTTTTGAGACAGTTGAGCAGGGAAACAGGCCGGTAATTATGTATCAGTGATTTGTCCCCACTTTTATGCAGTAAAATGACGATTGACTGCTTTAAATGGTTAGGGAATTTCCCTGATTTAAAGCTTAGATTCGCAATAAACCCAATCGGTAAGGCTATGTAAACTTTAATGATTTTTAGAAGATTTGATGAAATCTTATCGGGACCACATGCTTTTGATGACTTAAGGTCGTCAATTATCTTCATGACTTCGTTAGATGACGTTGTGAGTTGTGATTGAGTATATTTTGTGACCGATATTAGGGATAGTTAAATTGGCGAGAGCGGTTTCTGATTTCTTACACTTATCGAGAATTTTTTTAGCAAGTGTGTCTCCCACAGATGAAAAGTAGCAGTTTGCAAAGTTTGCCATATCTTTGGGGACTTCAGAGTTTGATGTGTTAATGTATAGCGATTTAATTTCTGAAGATTTATTGATTTTGGATTTGGATATGTTGCGAAAGGTATCCCAAAAACGTTTTGGATTGCAGTTGTTTTCGTAAATGAGTTTCCTATAATAATTTTCTTTCGCCGATGTCATTAATTTCTTACACAAATTCCTATACTTTTTATAATAACATTGTAATACCAAATTCTCAGGATACGTTTTTGCCTTTTCATGAAGATGATTTCTTCTGTGAATCGATTTAACTAGACCCAGGGTGATCCATGGTGTGAATTTAATTTGTTTATTAGATACGGTTATATTACTTGTGTGTTTTGATATATACTCGTGTAGTTTGGTAATAAATTCTTTCATTGCTAAGTCAGTATCTGATTGATCTAGAACATTTAGCCAGTTTTCTGCGCTCAAGTCCTCAATTAAATTATTGAAATTAGTTTTAGCAACGTATTTAATTTTCGAAGAAGTGGGAGGCTTGTTTTTAAGACAAAGAGATGTTGAATAGTGGTCTGAAATAGTTGAGTGTATAACAAAAGTGTCAATAAAGTTAATATTTTTCACATTGATGTGATCAAGACAAGATTTACTCGAGCCCTGTTCACGAGTAAAGCTGTTAATAGTCTGTGTGAAACCATTTTCCGCAAGTAGACATAGATAATCGATTGATTGACGGTGGTAATCAGGGATAGTATTAATGTTTAAATCTCCCATAATAATTTGCTGTTCAAATTTTTTAGCATTGTTTAAAATTGATTGCAATGAAAACAGGAAGGGGTCAATACTGATGAAGGAAGGAGATATATAAATGGCAAATATGCATTTTTTTTTTTTTTACAGTGAATACCGCACAAGAATCTCAACTGCTCCCGTCTGGAGCCAGTGAGACTATGGCATCCCCAATTGGGGTATGTTGTGAGGCTGAAGGTAGCGGGGAGGGGAAGGAGGTGGGGAAGAGGAAGGTTGGGAAGTACCTGGCTATTCAGATCTGGTCACTAAACACGTATGTGCATATGTTATTATTCAATACTATTTTCATACAGTTTGATTGTGCTAAAGGAATTTCCTCTAATTGAGCTTTAATTCCGTCCTTGATGTAGATAACAATTCCACTAGATTTATTGAGGTTGGTTGCGGTGTGATATTTAGAGTAATTGTGGATTGATTTTACGGTGTACTATTACTTTAATCAGCATTCAGTTAATATATTAAAATCAAAAGAGGAATTAAATAGATCAAGAAAAATTGTAAAGTCGTCGAGATTCGATATGCTTCTAATATTCTGGTGTATGATTTTTAGATTATATGAGTCTCAGGTATAGTTGTTTAAATTCTCCAGATTTCGAATTATATTCATATTAACGCTAATACTAGAATCATTGCACTTATCCGAAGGTAACTGAAATATAATTATGTTTAAATTTACTATGATGTGTAGTGGTGAACCCGTAGTTCTTTTGCGAAAAGTCAGCAAACAAAAAGTAAAAATAGAAAGTGTAAATTACGGTGTTGTTAATCAGTATTTTGTTAATATATTGTATAGGAGATTGTGAGTTCTGATAATTCGAGTATGATGCGTATTTTATGTATGTATGTTTCGAGTATGTTTCGTAAAGAAGCAATCTAAGCAGGTGATGATTATGTAAATATCTGTCATGAAGGCTGCAAATATAATAAATATAAAAACAATAAAATCAATAAAATGGCCAAATGCAAAGTATCTGCTGTTACTGTAGAGAAGTTGATGCGAATATAATGCCAAAAAACAATAATTAAATACCATCACATGCTGTTGTTAATTATGTTGTCAAATTTCTGGAATTAGAAGTAGAAAATGTAAGTACAAGCTATCGTATACTAACAGTAGACTGTTGTTGTCTCGCCTAAATATTGCTCAAGTCAAAGTAGAAAATGTAAGTACACGTTATCGTATCGTATACTAACAGTAGGCTGTTGTTGTCTCACCTAAATATTGCTCAAAAAGTAGAAAATGTAAGTACACGCTATCGTATACTAACAGTAGACTGTTTTTGTCTCGCCTACATTTTGCTGAAGTCAAAGTATAAAATGAAAGTACACGCTATATTATACTGACGGTAGGATGTTGTTGTCTCACCTAGATATTGCTCAAAAAGTAGAAAATTTAAGTACACGCTATCGTATACTAACAGTAGACTGTTGATATCTCGCCTACATATTGTTGAAGTCAAAGTTTAAAATGTAAGTACACGCTATCGTATACTAACAGTAGACAGTTGTTGTCTTACCTAAATATTGCTCAAGTAAAGTAGCAATTTCATTTTTCCGTAGGAACACTAAACCAAAATTAAGATGACTTAAATAAAATAGTTTAAAAATTCCTCGAACAAAACGTTAAATGAATGTATAGAAAATATATTGCTGAAGAAGAAGATAATAATAATAATCTAAACGAAAATATGAAAGAGAACAAGACATAGAAAAAAAACAATGGTAGCAACTGGGACTCGAACCCAGACCTCTCGTCAAACCGGGGCGTGCGCGACAAATTATGACGGCTTGACATAAAGGAGTAATAGCGAAATTGGTTAACGCGCACGTCCTGGTTAGACGAGAGGTCTGGGTTCGAGTCCCAGTTACGACCATTGTTTATTTCTGTTTTTCTGTCTCTTGTTTTCTTTCATATTTGTGTTTAGATTATTATTGCTATCTTCTTCTTCAGTGTTTATCAATTATGACGGCTTGACAGAAGGGAGCAATGGCGAAATTGGTTAACGCGCACGTCCCGGTTTGACGAGAGGTCTGGGTTCGAGTCCCAGTTGCGACCATTGTTTATTTCTGTTTTTCTGTCTCTTGTTTTCTTTCATATTTGTGTTTAGATTATTATTGCTATCTTCTTCTTCAGTGTTTGTCAATTATGACGGCTTGACAGAAGGGAGCAATAGTGAAATTGGTTAACGCGCACGTCCCGGTTTGACGAGAGGTCTGGGTTCGAGTCCCAGTTGCGACCATTGCTTTTTTCTATTTTTCTGTCTTTTGTTTTCTTTCTTATTTTTGTTTAGATATTATTGTTATCTTCTTCTTCAGTCTTCAGTGATATATTACATTGATGGGAATAACCTAAAAAAGTTATAAAAAGAGAGTTTTCTCATTAAAAATATATATATATACATTCCCTTTAAATTTGAATGCTATAGTCGGTTAGAATGCAATTATCAATTGTCACTTGTTTTAGTGTTCTATTATTTTATTCTAAAAAAATATGAGTTTTGTTAGAAGAAACTATTCAAAGGAAAGTGATATAAAAAAACATAAATGTCGTTTCTTTAGTAAAAAAACTTTGCTACAAATGTTTTATTTATAAATTAATAGAAAGGAATTAAAGCTCTCAACATATTACATGAATTCCCTAACACATATAGTTAAAGCGAAATGTACAAGAAATATGTTTACTTTCTTAAACATTTTTAAGTAGGCAACATATTCTAATGTAATCGGGTTGGCAATGAAATAAAATATTTACGAAATGACATTTTACAGTCTTGTCCTAAATCTAGTCAAAATCAACCGACTGATGACGATTTCCAACGTACTCCAGACAATTTAAAACCACGGTTAGTTGCACAAACTGAGTTAAATGATTTAGTGAGAGATTTGGGTTTGACTAAGGAAAAAGCAGAATTGCTTGATTCTAAAAGAAAAACATTTATTGGAACCTGGAACATCTATTTGCCATTACAGAACAAGACATGAACAGTTTATTCACTTTTTTTGGCAGGACGAGTATGTGGTTTAATGCCATGATATTGACACTTTAATGATTTAATTTGGCATTGAATATAAAAAAAAGATTGGAGACTTTTTATAGACCCATCGAAAACAAGTTTAAAAGGTGTATTATTAAATAATGAGAATATTTATGCTTCAGTGCCTGTGGCACATTCAGTTCATATGAAGGAAACTAATGAAAATCTTAATATAATTTTGGAGAAAATTAACTATGCAACTCATAGTCGGATGCTGTGTGGGGATTTAAAAGTTTTCTCCATGCTTCTTAGTCGAAAAAAGGGATTCACAAACTTTCTTTGTTTTATAAATTAGTGGGACAGCAGAGCAAGGGATCAACATTGGTCTGAAAAACAGTAATGGCCCTTAACCTTTCAAAGGCCAGGAACGCGCCCGCGCGCGAGATTGGAATTTCAAAAAAGAATATTAATTCAAATAATTTGGATGCGATTTTAAATTTTTTGTATAAAGAAACTGTACCAAGGAAAAAGTCAGAATAGCTTCCTCCATTCTTGTTCTTAAGGTAATTTCCAAAAATTTTTCCAAAAAACCCTGGCCCTTGACAGGTTAAGAAAAGCTTTGATACCTGGCGTATAAAACATTTTATTTGAAACTTTAGTTGACCCTAAGAAGATTCTTCTAGCACCACTGCACATAAAGTTGGGCTTAATGAAACAATTCGTGAAAGCTTTGTCTAAAGATGGTGATTGTTTTAAATATTTGTGTGAAAAATTTCCTCATTTATCAGAAGCTAAGCGAAAAGGGATTTTCGTCGGGTCTGATATCCGTAAAGTGATGTTCGATTCAAACTTTGAAGCAACGACGAATGAGAAAGAAAAAGGAGGCTTGGATATCATTTGAAGAAGTTGTGATTAAGTTGTTGGGTAATGTGAAAGCCCCGAACTATAAATTTATCGCAGCTAACATGATAAAAAAGTTTAAAACTCTTCGTTGCCTGATGAGCCCAACCCTAGCTCCACACTACTCGCGAAGTTCCTCGACGAAGTATTCGGGAAAGTTGACCGAAGTCAGAAGTACGTCGCTACACACTCGTTCAACTTCGCGAGAAGCTCATTCGCGCGGTGGTACCGTCACGACTCGCACGTCATGACGTTCAAGAACTTAAAGTAGCTGCTGCCGTTGCAATGTGCACGCTCGCGTATTATAATGAACAGTACCTACACTACATACCACGTCAGCTCGAAGACATTTCATATACCTAGCCAGTGGCTTAGCGTGGGTTTCGGCCGCCGGGGCGGAGGAAAATTTTGCCCCCCCCCCCCCCCTAACTTCTATAGGTAATTTTTACGCAGATTTTCAAGCGCTGACCGGGGGGGGGGGGGGTTGATATCCTATTTTTTATGCCGATTTTTATAATCCTATGTGCCGAGTACTCTTCCAATAAAATCATGCTTATAAATTCTACTACAAATTTATATATAACTGCTCTCAGAAATCGAAAATGGTATGCCTGTAATAGAATTTCGCATCTTCATCACGCATACGTATGGAATGCAACTCAAATGCAAAGCTTCACTCGGTACACGATGAATCGGCAACTTATTGATATATTGATAACATAAAACTGGTTTAAATTAAAATAAATATGCGGTTTATCAAAACTACACTCAGAACATAAAAATGGTTTTTCTTTGATTCTAGCGGCACTTATATTTTGAACCCAAAACTAATTTTAATTACATCTGTATGTGGTGAATTAAAGCTACACTCAGAACATGAAAATGGTTTTTCTTTAATTCTGCCGGCAATTACATTCGAAACATAAAACTGGTTTTAATTAAATCTGTACGCGGTGAATTAAAACTACACTAAAAACATTAAAACGGTTTTTCATTGATTCTGCCAGCATTTACATTCTGAACACAAAACTGGTTTTAATTAAATCTGTTTGTGGTGAATTAAACCTACACTCAGAACATCTGGGCGGTTAGGTATTTCAAGCGGGGGGGGGGGGGGGTTGTGTATGCACGAGCCGGATTTTTTTAATAATCACATTTGACGAGTATTCTTTCAACAAAAATCATGTATATAAATTCTACTCCAAAGTTGATTGATTGATACTGCGTTAGAGTCCCCAAACAATAGTTACACACGCAACAATCAATTTCTCAGAATTTTACAGCATTACGTATCTCACATGTACTTCACTCGATGCAGAATGAATCTACAACTCGTTATTTAATTTATCGTTGTATTCAAAACAAATAAAAAACAAAACAAAAACACAAAAAAAAACAAAACAATACAAAACCAGTTTGTATGCGGTGTATTAAAACTACACTCAGAACATAAAAATGTTTTTTTTTTATTTTGGCAGCACATACATAGTCTGCAAATAGAATTTTATAACTGAACTTCGAACAAGAGGATTTTTCCTTCGAAATGTGTTAACAGATGAATCCACAACTGGAAATATACATTCTCAACACAAAATTGGTTTGAATTAAGTCAGTATACGGCGAATTAAAAGTACACTCAGAACACGAATATGGTTTTTCTTTGATTCTGGCAGCACATACAGAGTCTGCAACTAGAATTTAATAACTGAACTTCGAATAAGATAATGTTTTCCTTTGAATTATGTCAGCAGATGAATTCTCAAATGGAATTTTACATCCTGAAAACTGGTTTAACCCTTCGAATAATAAGAAAAAAATATCTATAAACTTTTGCCTGTCAATGTTTGCGCACAAAATTTCCGGTTCTTCCCATGCAATGTTCCTTTTTATTAAAACAAAACTGTTCTAAAATCTAGATAAAGTAATTTTTTCGACGTGCTTATTAGAACATTACTGTTTCTAAACATTAAAATTTTCATATTGGAATTGTGAATTAGCTCAAAAATATACGCCTGCGAATATTCGAATTAAAGTACCTAAAATAGAATAAACTTAAAATTTTAAATACAGATTCCTTTTCTTAAAAAAAATGTTATAAAACTGTATCTTAACTTTTTATCGCAATCACAAATTTATTTAAAATTAAATGCGTGGGACATAATTTCACAATTTTATTTTAAAATTAAATGTATGGGACAATTTGCGTCTCCTGTGATAAGACGGGTCAAATTTAATCTGTATTTGCCGAATTAAAACTACACTCAGAAAATTAAAATGGTTTATCTTTGATTCTGGCAGCACATACATAATCTACAACTAGAATTTTATAACTGCACTTCGAATAAAATAACGGTCTCTTTCGAAATGTATCAGCAGATGAAAACACAACTGAAATTCCGTCGTTAATACATTCTGAACACAATTCTGATTTTAATTAAGAGTGTTTGCGAGTTATTAGCCTTAATTAGTATTACTCTCATAATATGTATACGGTTTTCCTACGAATTGCGAAATTTGCAGCTTAAAAAATATAGTTATTGATATTTTTAATGAATTTAAAAAAAAAGAGTTGGATTCGTAAACGAAAGGATCTTAGAACATGTTCAAATAATGATTTGAAACGGTTTAAATTTTTCCAAGATAATGTTATTATTTATTGTGAAAATTTGCCGCCCCCCTTAAAAGTGCCGTCCCCCTTAAAAGTGCCGCCCCCTTAAAAGTGCCGCCCCCCTTAAAAGTGCCGCCCGGGGCGGGCCGCCCCCCCCCCGCCCCCCCACGCTACGCCACTGTACCTAGCTCCTAAAACATTTAACCTTCTACCTGAGAACTTAAAAACTGTAACCCAACCCCACACTTTTAAAAAACATTTATCACAATATAAATGATGATTCGAAACAATTTTTTTTTGATATAAGAAAGACAAACATTCCCGGGTTACGAACAACCCAAAAATGTTTGAAAATCTCCTACCACCACCACAGAAAGCAAAGAAATGTTGCTTGTGTTGTGATGGAAGACTTAGTGTACGGCCTGAGTGCACGCTCAAATCGAGCGTGGGGCGGGGCGGAGCGTGCGGCGTTCATGTCAAACACTTGTTTTTGCATAGTACCGTAATTCAAATACTGTGGCACCGTCCTGAGTGGGGACCGGGCCATTCAGTGAGCACGCTCTTGACCGCTCCACCGTCCCGCTGAACGCCACGCCGAACGCTAAACACTCAGGCCGTACACTTAGCCAGCCGAGAAATCGAACACGCGACGCTCGGGTGGGACCCAAGCGCTATGCCCACTCAACCACTGACCAGTCAACAATGTTCCTTAATTCCTTAATTTAACAAATAATTTAATTACTATTACTTACATGTGATAACTATTATTATCAACTTATTATTTACAATATGCTATTTTTATTAATAATTATTATTATTATAAAATTTTGCAATTTAATAATTTGTACAACTTATAATTTAATTTATCAACCATTACAAATGTATAATTTCCAATCTGTAAACTTCACCGGCCATAACACAGGGATATCCCTAGCATAGCGGATGAAATAACACAAAAAAACTAAACAATGTAAAATATTCTTAAAACAAATAAATAAATATGTGCATATTTGTAAAAAAGGGAGGAAAAGAAGATGGTGTATAATTGCAATGCACCGGAATAGAATTAGGTTAGTTTAGTCAATTAAACTGAAGTGAACTACAGGAAATAAATAAATAAATTGATACAATTTTTTTTTTTTTAATTTGTTGTATTTTTTACAGATAAAAACTAATTACTAGCACGCACATGTACTCACGACGACGTATTGAAGCGAACTGAAGTTAACCGAGTAGTGTAGAGAGGCACTTCGTGCAACTTCGAGTTACTCCAAACAATAGTTTTTTTGAAATTTTATTTAATTTTACTTTCAGAGGGAAGTATCTAGGTCGATGTCATAGTGGGATCTGAGTTTATATGTGTATGTGTAATGTTCTTTTAATCTATGGCTCACTAGCGCACAATGTAATGATTACAACGTAAGTTCTTCTTGTAGTTTATTGTGAATTATAATGGTCGGGCGTAATATTGTATTTTGTAGCGACTGTTTACCAGAGCTCTCTGAATAGATCTGAGCGTTGCCGGCCAGCACTTCCGGACATTGCACTGTGCTCGTTCGTGAAATTCCGGAATCCCGAACCTTCCCGAACGAGCGCGGTGTGCGAGTATACTTATTTATTTGTTTGTTTACGCCTTGATGGCTTTTACATATAAAATAAATTGTACGGGAGCATTATAACAAGTATGCAGTATCATAAGTATGTAGTACATAAAATGATAAACAGAGCTAGAAATATATAAGTAGGCTTAACATAAGTAGGAATCAGTAATTGTTTACAAAGGAGTTCAACCAGCGGATTCGTATTTGGGCTCACGCTACATTAGATTCAATAATTATTGTCACAATATCACACAAAGTGTGATTCCAAATATACTCGAAGCATACTGGTATTGCAGTGGTGTAAAACATTTTTAACAATTAATATAAAAGTAGGTAATTTTCTTGCTATCATTAATGTACGTATGTTTGTTATTATCATGAAAAAGAAAAAAATAAAAGGTACACAGTAATAACATATATAAATAAGTCTGAAGATGGCTTTGACGAGCTGAAACCGGTTACGGTCGAATAAAATTAAATGGATTAAAGTTTTATATTTGTTTTATTATAATATATTATAAATAAGTAAGTTGGTACTATGGATGTAGTTATCATGAATGTAGTTACAGAGCAGTGGGTATTAAGTTTGTTACTGTTCACAATGTGAAACATTTAAGGATTTTTACGTTAGTTTGTTATTATCAGGAAAAAATAAAATAAAAGGTACACAGCAATTACATATATGTATAAAAAAGTAAGTAGGTACTATAAAAGTAGTTACAGAGCAGTGGGTATTAAATTTGTTACTGTTAACAATCTGGAACATTTAAGGATTTTTGCATCTGCATACATATATGCTTTTTGAAGGAAGCGATGTTTTTATAAAAAAATATATCGACAGAGCAAGTTTCATTCCCCACACGATGCAATCTCGAGAAGCAACTACGTTAAATGGTGCATGGAGTCTGGTGTTGTAATTGTTAGGTACTTGATAATTTATCAAGTTCACAAGTTCAGGGCTATCCAAATATCCGTTGATGATTTTAAATAATAATAAAACATCACAGATTTTTCTTCGCTGTGACAATTCGGGTAATTTAAGCAATTGCATTAAATAATTATAATTTAAATTTTCTATTGGAATTTTTAATTTTAAATTTATATGCCTTAAAAACTTATGTTGTACTCTTTCAATTTTGTGTGAATGAACATTGTATACCTACATATATATAGCCAGTATACACTACAATATGTATAGCCAGTCGACGGTATCGGAAGTCACATGTTTCTGCACAGATGTCCTTCTAGGAGATTTATGATGTAGACATTCTTCTATGAAATACCTTCGTGTGTGCAAATCGTCTGGTATATTATATTTAGTTCTACACTCTCTTCGAATAATCTTAGACTTTTTAAAAAATCACAAAATCACAAGCATGTAGAATCAAGAAGCAAATGAAAGCGGAATTAAAGATTCCCGGGCTACCAATAACCCAACAATTTTAAAAACCTACTACCACCACACGAAACTGAAAATATTTCTTGAGTAGTGATGTAGGACTTAGCCAGCCGAGGAATCGAACACGCGACGCCCGGGTGGAACCCAAACGCGATGCCCACTCAGCCACTGAGCGATTAACTGACTAACTCCTTCCTAATCACAGGCCATGTTTTCCTAGTCAGTCCTAACAAAACAGTGCCACTTGACCTACCTGTCGCACCGGAACCGGAGAAATCCTGGCTGGGTGGTACATTCGTATCGCATATAAAATCGGCATATCTTACAAAACGTATCATTTGACGGCCCCCGTGGTCGGGGATAAGGATCTCGACTAGCAATCCGTAGGTCGCGCGTTCTAATCGTTCTAAGCCAGGTAATTCCCTACCTTCCTCTTCCCCATCTCTTTCTTTTCCCAGCTACCTTCAGATTCACAAAATACCCAGAATTGGGAATAGTCTCACTGACTCCAGACGGGAGCAGTTGGGACTCGTGCGGCATTCACATAAAAAAGTAAAGCCTTGGCTTTATTCAATAACTTTTGTATTTAACATTATCTTTACACAGGAGACCCAAACGAAAATAATTTCCCCCAGGGCCTACGCCACCTTTGGGAAGGCTGAGTGGAGGGTCTTTTTGAGTCTAGGAAGGAGTTAACAATTGTCTAGTCGTAGAAACGGCCCGTCCTCATTTGAAAAATTTCAACCGTATACAAATCTTGGGCTCGCATTTGGCCTATCTCCCGAATGTGCACCGGTGCCGAAGGAATCAATGACGTAGTTCGTCGGAGCATCTTTCATTGAAATACCAGTAGAACAAGGACAGCATTCCCACCCGACGCTTGCGCTCTTAATATCGCAATCCATTTATTAAGATAGGAGAATCTATTAAACGGATTTCTGTTCCAATCCAAATTTTAATTGAAATCAGTCCTTTTTGATTTAGTTAATTCCACCGCTCCTTCAATAGACTCACTGAATAAAAATAATGTCAAACTTCAATTCTAAATTCTTAAATGGGAACAGTAATAACATATAAAGAATAAAAAAGATTTTAACTATTGAGAAGAACGAAATGCACTTAATATGTAAAAATTATATATCTATTGTAAAGATTTTCGTTTATATCTAGAGATTTTCACAGTGCCAAACCCCTGAAAGCTTTGAACTGCATTTGCCAAAAATCGATAATTTGACATTAAACCTTTTAGCATTAAGACGTCTCGATTGCTGTAAAAACTGATCAATGAAGCGACAAGCGAAATATTCTCACAATAAACAATCACCAATTAGGTAACTCAAGTTTTACATAGTCAAAATAGGAAGAACTTTCTTACCTAATACAAGGCGAAGGGCGGCGATCAATTCCAGAGCGTTGAACAAACGTCGCTAGAAAAGAAGTGCTTGAATTTTAAGATCTTTCTGATAAAATTGTTATGGTAATTGAAATAATCTCACAATGAATACATTTAACACAATACTTATTGTGCAGTTTATACACAATATTACTTCGAACGGTGCGGAAGATCAACCACAACCACTGCGTGTGAAGCTTTCAAGGTTAGGAACCTAACCAGGGGGGTATAACTCCGATCCAAATTTTCAACCAACAACAAAGATAGATAATATCTATGACTGTGTGACGTCAGCTTTGCGCAATCTCTCTCCACCAATGGTGAACCTTTGACTTTTAACGGAAAAACTTTTGAATTTCTATGGTTTATTGCATCGTTGTTTACAATTTAAGCTTTTGTTTTGACAGCTGGGTGAAATAATATAACAAAATGATTGTTCAATTGCTCTCAACGGTTTATTTACATGCGACGCGAATTCAAAATTTGCTTCCTAAACAAGTGAAATAGAATTGAATACGTTTATTATCCAATTTTGAGAACTCGTGCATATGTTTGTGGCTACTAGTATCGCAAAACGTCTCATTTCGCGATATGATTATGCTCGTGAAAACCATTATAACCTGCAAACAAAAAGGTACAAACATTTATATGAAACATGTCTGCATTTATCTTGTTTTGTTTTTATCTGTCGGTCTGTCTTGATGTGTCTCATGAGATGTTTTCTTTAATATTTTCAGCTCGAAACACCAAATCCTATCCTTACAGCTGACAGGCCGGTGGAGATTACTGGTGTCATTCCCCTAGATAAGAGAGCACGTTCCACGAACGACGGCCTGCGCCTACTGATCTCTGGGTTTGTTTGCATTTTACCTTATTATAATAATACATATAAAAGCATTAATTTAGCACCTTAATAGTGACGTATGATTGTTTTAGGTATGTGGGACAGTAACGTTGTGGTGCCATGTCAGGAGATGGGGCTGACGTGTTCCACCACTCTCTTGCACCGCTGTTCTTGAGCGAACATAAGAAGGAGGAAGAGTACTCCATGGACTGGACCAGGATGCAGCAGGAGCAATATATTCTCAGTACGCTTAGCTTTTCTAAATTTGTTATATTTTTATCGTTAAAGAGAGTACGAACACATTGTGCAATATAGTTGTGAACTTGGAGCAGGTGGATGAGTTTGTATATCGTGGGAAGTATGTGTATGAGAGACGGGAAGGCTGATAGAGATATTGAAAGAAGGGTAAATGTAGGTAATTCTATTAATGGAGGACTGAATGCTGTTGGCGCTAACAAAAAACTGTCTAAAGAAGTGAAACTAGCAGTCCACAACGGAATGCTGGTACCTACCATGATGTATGGCAGTGAGGCATGGAACTGGCAGAGGAAAGTGGACTGAATGCTGTAGAAATGACACCCCTGAGGATGTGTGGTAAAACTACTTATGATACTGTATATTTTCTGCCTGTACAGAGTATAAATAATATAATATGTACATTTTATATGCAGCAAAGCGTTCATCGGTCAAATCGTTGTACGTATAGGTAGTTTCATATCAATGATCGATGAACCGGTGGATGCAAGTTTTATCCATAAATTGTTATAATGGATTGTCTACTTTGTAGTTGGAATTAGATTGCAGAAATATAAGTTTGTGCAGAGTACCTTTGAGGTATTTTTTTTACAAAAAATGGCGCTATACAAATCATCCAAATATTATTATTTATGATCAAGCAATGCAATTCAAGGCTGATCATAATGAGTAAGATTGAAAGGGACCCTCCGATGGTTTGGGCATGTAGAGCGAATGAACGAACCGTGAGGTGTAAGTAGAATATATGACGCAGATGTGAGTGGTAGATGAAGTCAGGGACGCCAGAGGAAAACCTGACACGATCAAGGGAATCCGATACTTGCATCGGGCCACGTCAAGAGTCAGAAATAGTATGTATGAGTCGATGTGTGAGTGTGAATGAGGCAAAGAGTGTGTGCCAAGACCAAGTTGTTTGACGGTCCGTCCTATCGGCCTACCCCTGCGGGGAAACGGCGTGATGTTTAGTTAGTTTTTCTTGTATTTCCTGTTTTTAATAAAATACTAAAACGTTTAATTGAGTTTTACATTTTTCTGTTGAAACCAGAGAAATGTCAAAGTCGATACTATCGTAGGAAAGCTAAATCTTATTTGAAATTGTTCTTCCTCTTTTGAAGGGATTGAAATTTCAAGTAATTTTAGGTTATTTTTACGACAGTTGGTTTCTTCATAGGGCAACGGGTTTCAATCTGACAAAGCTCTGTCCGGAGAAAATGAGCAGTAAAGAAAAGTAAGCTCATTTTCTCAAGGCAGCGATTGTCAGATCCAGCTCTGTTCCCTGGGGAACATTTTGACATTTAATTTTATTTTTAAAATAATATTTTAGGCTAATAAATTGGGTAGGTACTGAAAGATAATTATATTGTCTATGGTCGAGCCTTTTATTTTGTTTCCTCTATCTCCTTGTCTATGGTATGTGTGACGACAACATTCCGCATATCGAATAAAAAGTCGTCAAATATAGGTATGTATATGGTCAAATAGCGTTGACACTTGGTCCATAGAATAACCACGAAGTTATCAATTATCTAATGACTGGTTTATTTATGAACCTAACTAAAGGGACGCCAAAAATTGACGTATGACATAACCATAGACAAAACAAGATTAATGAAAATAGTCTCAAAAGTAAGCACCGGTCATGTCACTTGCCTGTCACATGTCACTTGTACAGTGTTGCCAGATGAATGGTTCTTGGTAATTAAGGTAATTAAGTTCTGTAAATTAGGACTGACGTGCGAAAAAAAAACTAAACTTCCTAAAACTTTATTTGCGTAGTGTTTTTCAAAACAATTATTTTCCTTTTACCCAAAGGAAGATTGTGAAATGATTGTATTCAACAAAGCATTATAAATCGCTTACGTTGGTACCGTTGTTTTCTGATTATTCTCAATAAAAAGTTTCCCGAAAACATTGTCTTCCATGTAGGTGGATTTTTTTGTCCCTCAAAACATTTTTTTTAACTTTTGGGACATGGACATTACTGGTGAGCTACATTAAAATGGTCAACATTCCTGACCCATTCCTACGCTGTCTCTGGCAACGTTGCTATTATTAATATATAGATTCTTTTAATCTCATTTCCTAAATCTGCATATTTTCTTATTTTTTCAATACTAATATCAGGAATTTGGAATAGCGACATCAATGATATAAGTTATTTTTCTAATTTTGTCATGTAAAACTATATCAGGTCTATTATGACTAATTGATCTGTCTGTTAGTATAGTTTTATCATAATACCTAAAGAGAGCGAGCAGATGCACACATCTCCTTTTAGGCCCTCCGTTCATTGAGATACTTACAATCTTCGTAATTGTGACGAAACCACAAGTATTCTGCTGATATACTATTTTTTAATGCTAGTCTCCGTACACGGCGCTATCCGAAATATACTGAACTTGGTAGTTTTTTACGTGCAGCCGTTAACACGCTGTCAAGCGATGTCATATGACTTTTTTTTCAACATCAATCCATATGCCTCCTCCACTATGAATGCTTTCTTACGAATTCTGGTAAAGTATAGTTAATAGACATGCATTTTTTCCACTTCCAGAACAAATCTAACATAACTTTCATGTTCCGACGCCATTTCTGTCAACGTCAAACGAATAAGTATCAGATACAAATGATGCGCGCGTCGCGCACGATCAGCATTATCGATATCGTGATACTGATTGCCATTGGAAACCGACAGCCGCCACGTAGCTCCGTGAACGGGCACCAGCAAAAGCGTACGGGGGGTACTCACGATCGGCGCGTATGATACGCGCACGAGGATCGAGGACTCCAGATACTAATATCTACAGCCTGCATGTTTGACGAATATCTACAGCTCATATGTTGAACTAATATCTACGAACTTCAGAGTGTTGAATAATATCTACAGAGCGTAGGTTGAACTTATCAGCTAAATGTGTCCAATAGTCCGATATTAGGGATTTTTACATACATACTTACATAAATTAAGTTTTTTAAACTGCATACGCAATAGGACGTTATTCCAATATGCTATACATAATTGCAAATCCAACCTCTGCCAGTGCTGTAGATATTCGTCAACACGTTGGTTCCCATAGATATTAGTCAACAGTTTGAGCTGTAGATATTCGTTAACACTTTGATTCTCATAGATATTAGTTCGATTTTTTCAGTTTTTGGAATTCCTGTAGATATAAGTAGACGCCTCCGGATCGAGTATCTTGTAAGTATCTCCGTGAACGGAGGTACTCATACCGAGATCTGTTGTCTCGCTCTTACATTTTCAAAAAGCAGGCGTGCCACCCAAAACCTTCTTACAGTTTCCATAAATAAAATACCTAAAAGATTGCTAAACATAAATGCATTAAATGTTACTTCAAAATTATTCTTTCCGAGATTCAATACGAAATGCTAGATGTATGGGCGTAAAATCTTGGCATACAAGAAGAGGGCAGAAAATAACAATCAATCGAAAGAAGTGCGTCTAGGCGGTATTCAAACAAATCGAAATGACAGTCGACTGCAATAGACATCGCACCCATATTCATGAAAGGAAGACGCCTGAAAAGAGGCCATTATTACCGACAAAAAAAACTACCTTCGGACTCGCACCTTTTTCCCCATTTCTTTCAGCTTTGATGCAAATTCTGAAATATTCCCGCTGTAAAAGACCGGTGCTTACTTTTGAGATGATTTTCTTTAATCTTCCGTTGTCTATGGTTATGTCAAATGTCAAATTTCGGCGTCCCTTGTTTCTAACCTTGTAAACTTCGCACGCAGAGTTTGATGTTCCGCCGATCGAAGTATTTATATTGTGTATAAACCACACAATAAGTATTGTGTAAAATGCATTCAATTTGAGATAATTTCAATAACCATAACAATTTTATAAGACAGTTCTTAAAATTCAAGCACTTCTTTTCTAGTGACGTTTGTTCAACTCTTTGGAATTGACCGCTGCGCTTCGCTTTGTATGTAAGTAAGTTCTTCTTATATTAACATTATGAAACTTATGTTCCTTAATTGGTGCTTGGGCTAAAGTTCGGTGTTTGGGCGAAATTCCTAAAAAATAAAACTAGTTATTTTTATACTAATTTGGGGTCGGGGAATCCGAATCTGAAAGAATTAGGCGGCGGCAAGCAATATTAACTGAATTACACGAATTTAAAAATTTTTATACACATACAGGAAAATAGCCATTTTGGAAGCA
Organism: Limnephilus marmoratus; assembly: GCA_917880885.1. Taxonomy (NCBI): domain Eukaryota; kingdom Metazoa; phylum Arthropoda; class Insecta; order Trichoptera; family Limnephilidae; genus Limnephilus; species Limnephilus marmoratus. The sequence goes on from OU862907.1 coordinate 8,389,536, forward strand.
TTTTGATTCCTAGAAAATCAAACTAGTTATATATTTATACTAACTATGGGCCGGGGAAACCGAATCTGAAAGAATTAGGCGGCGGCAAGCAATATTAACTGAATTACACAACTTTAAAATTTTCTATACACACACACGTGAAAATAATTATTCCGGAAGTATTTTGACACACGAAGTACAAAGATCATAGAAAAACAAGATATCATAGATGTTTTTACCACACAAAATTAAGTTTTGCCATTAAGCAGTAATATTAATAACGTAAAATAACATGTTTATATTTTAAGTACTTATTTTTTATAAATTTTATTCACTTTGGTATCACAAACCATGTTACATAAACCCAGCGTAGCTGCTAAACTACTTGAAAACAGGGATGTTTTTTTGCCGTGACGCGAGCAGGCGGTATAAAGAAGCACAAACCATGTTACACAGACCTAGCGTAGCCGTTAAAATACTTGAAAACAGGGATGTTTTTTTGCCGTGACGCGAGCAGGCGGTATAAAGGGGCACAAACCATGTTACACAAACCTAGCGTAGCCGTTAAACTACTTGAAAACAGGGATGTTTTTTTGCCGTGACGCGAGCAGGCGGTATAAAGGGGCACAAGCCATGTTACACAAACCTAGCGTAGCCGCTAAACTACTTGAAAACAGGAATGTTTTTTTGCCGTGACGTGAGCAGGCGGTATAAAGGGGCACAAACAATGTTATACAAACCTAGCGTAGCCGCTAAACTATTTGAAAACAGGGATGTTTTTTTGCCGTGACGCGAGCAGGCGGTATAAAGGGGCACAAACCATGTTACACAAACCTAGCGTTAGGTTAGGTTAGGTTACGCATTTTTAAGACTACGAATTTTCATACTTTTGGTTTAAGAATGCGGCCGTTGAGATAGTCGTAATTCATCAGGTTAATGTGTTATGTGAGGAATTATCGTGTCGGAAAGTTTTACCTTATCCGAATCTGAAAGAATTAGGCGGCGGCAAGCAATATTAACTAAATTACACGACTTTAAAATTTTCTATACACACACACATGAAAATATTCATTTCGGAAGCTGATTTTGACACACGCAGTACAAAATCATAGAAAAACAAGAAATGTACAAAAACGTGTGCCAGCAGTGTTACCAGCTCTCAAAAATATTTATCCCTATATTATGAATTACAACTATCTCAACCGTATTCTTAAACCAAAAGTATGAAAATTCGTAGTCTTAAAAATGCGTAACCTAACCTAACCTAACGCTAGGTTTGTGTAACATGGTTTGTGCCCCTTTTTACCGCCTGCTCGCGTCAATTTTAAAAAAACATCCCTGTTTTCAAGTAGTTTAACGGCTACGCTAGGTTTGTGTAACATGGTTTGTGCCCCTTTATACCGCCTGCTCGCGTCCCTAACCTAACCTAACCTAACGCTAGGTTTGTGTAACATGGTTTGTGCCCCTTTATACCGCCTGCTCGCGTCAATTTTAAAATACATCCCTGTTTTCAAGTAGTTTAGCGGCTACGCTAGGTTTGTGTAACATGGTTTGTGCCCCTTTATACCGCCTGCTCGCGTCAATTTTAAAAAACATCCCTGTTTTCAAGTAGTTTAGCGGCTACGCTAGGTTTGTGTAACATGGTTTGTACCCCTTTATACCGCCTGCTCGCGTCAATTTTAAAAAACATCCCTGTTTTCAAGTAGTTTAGCGGCTACGCTAGGTTTGTGTAACATGGTTTGTGCCCCTTTATACCGCCTGCTCGCGTCAATTTTAAAAAACATCCCTGTTTTCAAGTAATTCAGCGGCTACGCTAGGTTTATTGTAACATGGTTTGTGCCCCTTTATACTGCCTGCTCGCGTCAATTTTAAAAAACATCCCTGTTTTCAAGTAGTTTAGCGGCTACGCTAGGTTTGTGTAACATGGTTTGTGATACAAAAGTGAGTAAAATTTATAAAAAATAAGTACTTAAAATATAAACATGTTATTTTACGTTATTTATATTATTTATGTTATTGATATTACTGCTTAATGGCAACACTTAATTTTGTGTGGTAAAAACATCTATGTTATCTTGTTTTCTATGATCTTTGTACTTCGTGGGTCAAAATCAGCTTCCGAAATAACTATTTTCATGTGTGTGTATAGAAAATTTTAAAGTCGTGTAATTCAGTTAATATTGCTTGCCGCCGCCTAATTCTTTCAGATTCGGATTCCCCGGCCCATAGTTAGTATAAAAATAACTAGTTTGATTTTGTAGGAATCAGAATGCTTCCAAAATGACTATTTTCCTGTGTGTGTATAAAAAATTTTAAAGTCGTGTAACTCAGTTAATATTGCTTTCCGCCGCCTAATTTTTTCAGATTCGGATTCCCCGACCCAAAATTAGTATAAAAATAACTAGTTTTATTTTTTAGGAATTTCCCCCATAAACCGAACTTTAGCCGAATGTTCAATGTTTGCTGATGACACTGCTTTGTTGTTTGAATGTAATGAAGACGTTGACGACTTTAATAAACATATTAACGAGACTTGTCAATCAATAGCAAATTGGCTGTTATCACAAAATCTGTCACTCAACACTAACAAAACTCAAGTTTTACAATTTTGTCCAGTGCAAGCTACACCTATAATAATAAATGTAAACTTCAATAATAATATTATCGAACCTTCCTAAACTTGTTCACTGATGGGAATACAACTAGATGCAAATATAAACTGGAAAGAACATGTATCCAAAATAGCAGCCAAAATCAGTAGCTTTTCTTTTGTTCTAGGTACACTGAGAAATATATTAAACATCGAATCGGTAATGGCCGCATACTATGGTTATGTATATTCAATAATAGAGTACGGAATTATCTTTTGGGGAAACTCAGTAAACGCCAAAGATGTTTTTATCATCCAAAAAACATGTATAAGAAAAATGACAAACTCTGCTAATCGGGATTCATGTAGACCTATATTTAAAAATTTGAAAATTCTTACAGTCACCGACATATATATAAAATGGAGTTATGCATGTTAGTGCGATCATCTCCAGAAAAGTTTCCACAAAAAAACTCTACACATAAACACGCTACAAGGTTTACAGAAAATTTATTAATACCAAAAGCAAATAAAACAATTTTCCAAAAAGGACCCTTTTACATGGCCATTAAAGTATACAACAACCTTCCACATGATATTAAACAAATTCATGATACACTCAGATTTAAGTCATCACTAAAAACATTCCTTCTGAACAGGTCTCATTAAACATGTGAATACCTCACATAGGTACAACTATTTTCATATGTATGTTTATATAATAAATTAAAACTAATTCACTTTGTATAACACCACTTTTATATTTATATTTCATTTGTGTTCAAATCTGTACGACATGTTAGGTTAACTGGAAGAAATAGGATATAGGAACCTTTAAATTATACCTTTTGTACTAAATGTAAATTTTGTACAATAAATGATTTTGATTTTGATTTTGATTTTGAATGATGAAAGTTTAAATGTCAAAATTACCGATTTTTGGCAAATGCAGTTCAAAACTTCTGTGATTTGAAACATTGGAGGTTGCCCACCACTTTCCCACGGCGTTCTAAGGAAACAGATGGTTTCCTCCTTCACCGTACTCGTCAGGACTCTAATTTTTTATTTATAAAGAAGCTATTTTTTTTTATTTAAAATGACTCTAGACCCCCAATGTCCGGGCATACATTGTTAGCAGGCAGTATGCGAGTGCGTACATGTTGTTAGTTATTTATTTTACAGTATCACGTCTCATCTCCGCCACCTGATGTAGCTGTAATAAAAGTTTGTTAATATGCAGAATAGAAAATAAAAAAAATTACATAATTTGATGAGATTGTTTAACTTAACCAAAGCAGCTGAGCTACAGTCACCCGGCAGTCCCGCCGAGGATAAGCGGAGCCATCAGTCCAGTCGCAAGCGAGACTCGGTGTCCGCGCCCCTAAGCTGGCTCCCCGGTAGGCACTCGAAGAAAGTGTTGGGATTAAGGGCAGAAAAACCTGAAGACACTAGGGATAAAAGAGAGCATCGGGTCACCGGAGGCAGGGCGGAAGGGCACCGGTCCGCTACGGTTGGTCTTCTGGCCCGCTCATGGCGACGGGGGAGGCGCGGGCGGGTTATGCAGCGGCTACCTTGGGAGTCATCTTCTCGGTTGTTGCACGGACATAGATCTAGTCCACCCCCTTGATGGGGTGTAGGACAATACAAAAATGAGATGGTAGTTCAGTTCCGGCTCCTTGAATGATACAAGTCAAGACACGAAGAACTTGTTGATATATATCTTAGATTTAGAAAAAAAAGTGCTAGAAAAATGCAAGTATAGTTAGGATACGCGAAGGTTATTGATAATATCTAGTTAAACAAAAAGGAAAAAACAAGTAATAGACAAATTTTAGATGTTAAAGAGGCTGTTGAAGATGATACCTAAGAAAACATGATATATCGTCGCCTCAGTTCTTAATTGTCCAAACGACCATTTGAAAATTTTACAGGAGGTGAAGGTTTTCTTTATTTATTTCAATGAAACATTATGATAGGTGTATGAGATAAAGCTATTTCCGTAAAGGCAAGATTCTCATTAGTTTAAATAATCCTTAGTTGTGTGATTAACTATCCTTTTTTATAATTTATTTTTAGTTTTAAAGTGGATATTGAACAAAAACTTAAATGGTCGTTTGGACAATTAAGAACTGAGGCGACGATATATTAATACAAAACATGATACACGAGTAAACAGTTTCAGCGTGAATAACAAAATGTAGTGCGTAGTATCCGGGCAGTAGTAGTAGTATAAATATTATAAAAGGGTGACCGTGGATGCCAGGAGCAATTACACCTGGATCCTAAACACATAATGAAGTTAAATTTAATCATCGACTCTAAGTTCAGGCCATCTCTCAACCCAAATCCTTGTAAATTTCCTCAGGCATTCGAGATTCTCCTTGTTCGATACGAGATCCGCATTCCATGCTGGTCTCATTGTTACTTTCAGACCTTCCAACATTTCATCCCTTGCGTCCGTCAAAATCTTACAGTGCCACAGAATGTGCTCGGCTGTTTGGTTTGTGTCACCACACGCACAGTTTGGATGGGGAGACAGGGTCAGGCTGTGCAGTCTCCCCCTGAATTCACCATGACCTGAAAGTATTTGTGTTAAGTGATGATCCAATTTGATGAACGCCCCTTCCATTCTGGCTTTAACTGATGGGAAGAAGGAGAAAGTCCATCTGCTCGTATTCGATCTATCCCAACGTTTTTGCCATTCATTAAGAGTGAGTTCACGCATCTCTTTCAGCAGTCGAGGGAGAGGTACTGCCCCACCTGGTATTAGTTCAACTCCAAGATGGACGGCTGACCTTCCTCTAATTAGTTTTTTCTTAGTTAACACTTCCCTTACTTCTAGATCAATGGGCAAAATACCGGCCAGAACCGGCAATGCGTCCGAAGCTACAGTCCTGTATGCGCCCGAGAGTGCCAGCAGGGGAGTTCGCTGGCCCCGCTTAAGTGCCGAGTGGATCAGTACGTTGTCTAGGCGATGCTCCCATACAGAGGCTGCGTACGTGACTTGTGCCACATACGATCCCCTATACAGTAGGCGAAGTGCCGGAGAGCGTAATCCCCACTCCGCAGTTGAGATTCTTCTCAGTTTCATGAACAGAGCCTGGGCCCTGCTTGATACACTCTTGACATGCGCCAGGAAAGATGAAGAGCGATCCAAGATAACGCCTAGGTATCTTGCATTCACAAATCGGATGTTGGAGTCTCCCATTTTTATAGTAGGATTTCTTCCTCTGTCGAGGAAGCCCTTCATAAGGAGACCCATGGTCTTTTGGGGAGCGAAATTCAGCCTGTTTCTCTTACCCCACTCAAGGATTACTCTCAAACCTTCTTCAGCTTTACTTTCAACTTCTCTCCTGCTGTTCCCCGAGACCAGAAATAGTTTGTCATCAGCGTAGTCGACCGAGATACATCCTTCAGGCAAGGGCAGCCTGGAGGAATCGTCAAAGAGTATATTCCAAAATTCCGGGCCAAGGACCGAGCCTTGTGGGCAACCCATGTTCACTTCCCGGTTAATGGTGATATCACCTTATGTTAAGGAGATACTTCTGTTGTTAAGATAGTCAGAGACTATCTTAAACAACTTACGAGGGCAGTTACGGTTTTTTACTTTCGACAGTATCATCGGCCACCACGCATGATCGAAGGCACCAGTGATGTCTAAGAAGACTCCAATCACGTACCTCTTTGGACAGACCCTCACCCATTCAAGCGCAAACTTAATGGCGTGCTCCGTGGATTTACCCGGGACAAAGCCAAATTGACAGTCGTCCGCTGAAGACAGGGTTTGGTATAGGCGGTTCCGTATAATTTTTTCTAGAATCTTCCCCAGAACAGGTAGCAGCGTAATAGGTCTATAAGCCTTGATATCCGTTTTTGGCTTATCGTTGCCCTTGGGTATAATACGGAGCACCCCTTTCTTCCACTCTGTGGGGAAAACCCCTCTTCGCAGACACGTGTCCATGACTTGGAAGAGCTCCTCCTTTGCATGGACCCATGCTTTCTTCACTATTACTCCGTTCAATTTGTCAAAGCAAGGTGCCTTCTTAGAACCTAAGCCCTTAATTATTACCTCCAATTCAGCTTTACTTACAGGTGTAATCTGGTCCTCCTGGGAGAGGTTTCTAGGAAGAAGCCGTGACAGATTTCTAATCTGTTGGTGGTGGTCGCTTTCCCCAATTACTGAGTCTAGAGGAACTAACTTTCCCAGAAGTGTTTCGAGAGTGGAGGCCACGTCCGTACTCTCAACATTCCTGCCATTATTATCAACGACGATGCTTGTTAAAAACCGGTCAGAACCTTTTCCCGTCTTTGCAACAGCGCTGGGAATTTCCCACGGGTTGGCGTTACCCACATCTTTAACCCAATTATGCCATGCGGCTCGTTTCGCTGTAAGTACGGCCGATTTGAAGGCTGTACGGGCCAGTCTGAGGCGGCCCAGGAGTGCTGATGTCTCCTCCGGCGTGCAAACTCCCTGCCTGGATTGACTCAGAGCCCTGTAGGCCCTCTTATAGGCCCCCTTAAGCGAAGTCAGCTCACTCGACCACCACGGCGTCCTTATGATCTTCTTTGGGTTTGATCTTCCCAAAGATCGATCAGCAGCTGATACCAGGGCCGCATTAAAAAAGTTCCCCAAATTGTCCGGATCTCTAGCAGCTACGTCATGAAATCCCCTTAAAGTATCCCGTAGCGCTTCCCCAAAGTTATCCCAGTTCGCCTGAGTGGTTTTGAAATTCCAGGAGGATCTTGGTATTTCGGTCTTTTTGACACCCACTTTAAATGTAATTAATCTGTGATCTGAGGCGATCGCACGGTCGTGAACTTTCCATTCAGATATCTTGGCCGCAACGGATCCAGAGCAAAGAGTTAGATCGATGTTGCTCTCGCCTTGGGTGCCAGAGAATGTAGATAAGCTACCTGGCTCGTTTAGTAAAAATAGACCCTGCGCTGCAATAAGATCTTCGACAGCGTCTGAGCGTTCCGTCCGAATTCCTCTATTATCATACCACAAAGGCGAGCGAGCGTTAAAGTCTCCCCCTATAACTATGTTACGACCTTTAAGCACGTTCAGGGCGCGCGTCAGGCTCAAGATATGTGGTCCGACAGGATTCCCGTACTTAAAGTATACCGAGATTATAATAATCTCGGTTATGCCAAAATTAAACGAAACGCAGGTTTGGTACTCGTTCGATAACCCCCCGAGGAGGAGGGGGCTGATCGATGATTTGAAACAGTTTAAATCTCTAGAAATAATCGAAAATTTTTGCCACAGATAAATTATTTTTAGTGCATTTAGTTCGGAAGGAATGCATATCCCGCCAATGTGGGGGATTTTAATAAAAATGCACTTTCTAGATGAGAAAAGTGTGGAAAAGTTGAATAAAAAAACATGTTTAGCGTAGTCTTAGGTTAGGTTACTTTAATTTGGAAGGTGATAAATAGTTTAAAAAATCGTTGAAAAAAAGTCCGCTAGTCAAATTTCATAATTACGCGTCTCATCTATCACATGAAGTCGGCTACAATCGTATCAACCTTCGTTTAAAGTTTAACGCAACGATACTCAACCTGCGGCCCGCCAAGCCTTTGTGTGCGGCCCTTACCACATTACCATCAGGAACTTGATTTTAAAAAAACTATCATTCTAAATTCCGAATATTCGATTCGATTCGATTTTTAATCTTGAGATTCGTTTCGACTTTGATGCACAGATAGTGACACCCGAAAAGGATTGTCATTATGGTCCACATGATCTGGTTCAAGAGTAATAAAATACGTTGTTTAGATTTCCACGGCCGAAAGGTTTTTTTTTGTTATTTATTTTTGGGTGTTATGCCGTGTTGTGCTACCTCCCTCTTTAGCCAACTTTTCGGACAGCGTTACAGTGTCCATCATCAGGGCAGATGTGTAAGAGTGTTGCTATTTACACGCGCTAGATTTATTCCCAAAAACAAATATTTGACACACAAGTACGCGCGCAAATCTATAATATAAAAATGAATCGCTAAATGTGTTGATAAGCGCATAACTTCCTAATGACTGCACCAAATCGGATAGTTCTTTTTTTTGTGTTCGTTATTTTCAGGACAAGGTTTATATAAAACCACTGGTGAGCTCTGGCATTATGAAATTTGTATAAAAAAATTAATAGGTGGCACACGAGCTATTTGAAAACTGAATGTACCGGGACTGAATATATGGAGTGCGGGAGGGTTGGAGGGAAACCAGGGAAAGGGGAGGGGAACCTGGGAGGGGGGGTGTACTTGGGAGGGGAGGGGAGGCGGAGTGGGAACGCGAGAGGGGAAGGGGACGCGGGAGAGAAAGGGGAGGCGGAAGCGGAAAGAGACGAATGGTAAAGGACACGCAGTGAGAAACAATTTTCTTACTAAACGGCATAGTAACGCATGCCGGGTACCAGCTAGTAATTTATAAATAAAAGTGCCACTTCTATAAACAACCGCATCAATTATAATACATAAAAATTGGTTAATGTCAATGCTTAGTCAGGTCCCTACTAATTTTCACACCATTTCTTGCTATCGTATAAAATACTATTTTGTTATTTTATAAATACGCATAATTAGGTAATTTTTCACAAAAACGGCGCTCTACAAATTATCCAATTATTATTATTATTAATGGCGGAGTGTCTTCAAAATGCAATCGAAAAAAAATGTCCGACGAAATGAGAGTGCTTCAAGACAAATGGGAAAAAGAATATTTCTTTGTTGGGGGGGGATTGATGATTTTTTTTTCGTCATACCAGTATAGTGTTGCGGCCCGCGTAACTTTACAAATACATGTATGTGGCCCGAAGAGAAAAAAGGTTGAGTATCGTTGGTTTAAAGCAAGTCTGAGATACCAACATAATAGTATCAAAATGGCGTAGTATAAGTTCACGAAGTGTCATTTTATTCATTCTTTAAACGGCTGTATCTCCCTCAATTTTGCCAAGCGCACCTTAATTTCTTTTTTATTCAACTTTTCCACATTTTTCTCATCTAGAAAGTGCATTTTTATTAAAATCCCCCACATTGGCGGGATCTGCATTTCACCCTTTAATTCTTCTAAATAGTTCATAGGACTTTTATTTTAATTTTGTATACTCACACTAGACACCACAAAGTAACTATATTCAATTGGTTACCATGAAACAGGCAGCCGCCTAGTACCGTGATGTAATGTATCATATATAAGAAAATGTTTTTGTGTTACCATGTTATTTATAAATGAAAACACTATTAATGACGATATACATAATATATAGACTCGCGATTGTCACACAAACTCAAGATAGAATTTTTTTCACATTAGCTCCACACAGGAGGCCCTGCGGAAATTAATTTTTCTTAGGGCCTAAGTCATCTTGGGGGGGTGGAGTGGTTTTTTCTAGGTCGTGGAGGGGTTTTTAAGGAAAGGATGGAAATTAAGTTCTGGGAAGGAAATAGGTATGAGGGATGGGTAGGAATCTGGGGGTCAGGGTGTTCAGGAGTGACGGACGTATGAATCCATTCCGCCAAACGCGGAGATTTCGGAGATTTTTTTTTTAATTACGCCGGGAGAGATGACAAAAGATTAAATTTTCATTTTAATGCTCAAAATTTTCTTTGTAAAACATTCCTTTGCTGCCATTATGAATTTTTAGTCCATACTAAAATTGTATTGTCTATATAGAATTGTATCAATCCATATTGAAGTTGCGAAAGTTTTATTGAATCTAAATACGCATACATTACCTACTTAACCCAAACTAAGAACTTAATAACCTATTTTTTCGTGTAAATAGTTGTTTCTAGTGGCAAATGTTTTAAAAAATTTAAATTTTCATAATTTATACCTGAAAGTGCGTGTGATCCAGTAAATTATTATCAAGATCCTAACAGCGCCAAAGCGATAAATTTTGATGGGAGGTTTTGAACTTTGATTAAATACATATGTAATTTTAACCCTAGAGTAGTCGCGCCTTTCCGTGAAACGTCAGCGCTCGCGTGGGGAGAATTTTGCCGCCCATACTTAAATGATTTTTTTTTGCAAATAATAGTTAAATATACTTGCAATAGTTTTAAAGGATAGAAGAAAACATAAACCATCAGAAAAAGTATTTTTTATTTTTTTATTTTTTTTTATTTTTATTTTTTTTATTGTAATATAAAAATTATGAGTTACATAATATACACATATATTTTACAAAATATTAAATTAAAGGTCGTTTCTTGTCATGTATACCTTATCAGAAAAGAGGGGCTCTTGTGCCTGATAAGGGAGCCACGATTCTTACTTGAGTTGTAAGTTATAATCTGTTTTGTATAAAATATTTACTTTTTACTGTAAGTTTTTTTTTGAAAAATTGTTTTATTTTATTTAATTGTTCTGATTGGTTGGTGATACAGCGCAATTCAGAAGGGAGGTTATTATAGTTTTTTATGGCTTGGAAAATGTAATGATTTTGCATTTTAGTTGTTTTAAAATTAGGTGTAATAAATTGGTTACCGTTTCTCATTAGTTTGTAAAATTCTTGATATTCTGTGTTATTTTTTTCTTTACACATTTTTATAATGGAAGCTTGCTTGAAAATATCATCAACATTTGGTACTGGAAACAATTTAAAAAGTGATTCTGTTAAGAAGGTAGATTTTTTTTTTAATATTACTTTAATGATGATTCTTTGCGAAACTTTTACTGAGTTTATATTTTTTTTGTAAGATCCTCCCCAACCTATAATTCCGTAGATAAGTAAAGAATGAACAAGGGCATAGTAAACATTTTTCATTATTTTTACATTTAAAATATTTCTTAACCTAACAAATATATATATACATTTCCTCATTCTCTTCACTAGTTCTGAAATGTGATTATTCCATTTCAGGTTTTGATCAATGATCACACCGAGATATTTAATTTCGGAGGAAGAGTTAATTATAGTACAAATAGGATTATGTTGTTTACAGATTACATGATCACATTTTTCGTCATGGATTACAATATTAACTTTATGATCATGATCGGGTATTTTCTGCAAGGAAAATAAGACATATGTTGTTTTTTTAGCATTAAGTGTGAGTAAGTTACCATCAAACCATGATTTTAAGATATTAATATCTTCATTTGCCATTTCGTTAACCAGTTCCCATGTTTGACCTTTTATTAACAGTACCGTGTCATCAGCATAAGAGATTAATTCACCTTTAATTTAATATTTTCTACATTTTTTTACTTAGTTTTTTAATTGTAATATTTTCTACATTTTTTTACTTAGTATTAGAAAAAACAATACCTTGGGGAATCTAACGAAAACTTCTTGAATTTTACAACTGCTTTATCTTAACCTTCTTAAAAAAAAGAAAAATTAATCTTAATAACAAAATTAATCGTAATCCTACGACATGTATTTCAGCAAAATAGTCCTGACACATGTACATGCGATGTTCGTTGCACAGTAACTTTGCACATCTTTTGCAGCCTTTTTTGGTTCTTTTTTCTTGGACGGACATACTGCTATACATATTTTCTCTACCTGAGAGTAATTTTTTATGATTCAAATGCACAATTCAGGCGATTTGGTTTCTTAGCTTTTTCTGCGAAGTGTTTTCGTCTGATCTTCTAATTATATGTGGCTAGTCATAGCCAGAGCAACATCTTTCAAAAACTTTCTTCGTAATTTGGGAAGCGAGAATAGGTACCGCCGCATTTATTGAACAAATACCGGGAATCATTTACTGGATGGCTTACATCTCTGCCGTAGGTGCCTCCAAGTGGTTTGCTATGTTTGGTGACTTAACAGGGGTGCCCGGGATCATGGAGTGAGGTTTGTATGGATTTTGTGGCGGATGATCTGGACACATTGAACCCTAGATTCCAACCCACCTCTCTAACCTTTTTCCTTCCCAGAACTTCCTCTCCTTCCTTTCCTTTAAAATACCCTCCACACAGCATCCCAAAGATGAAATAAGCCTTGAGGGAAATTCTCAGGGCCTCTTGTATGGAGCTAATGTAAAAAAATAAATAAATGGTCAGTGTTTTCTTGCAAGATACATTGACTATTTATGCCCAATAATTAATCAAAACAAACTAAATATCAATATTATTACAGTATTTACACCAAACCAACATTATATGCAATGAAAAAAAATAATGTTTCAACTACACTAAAAAACCAGTCACACTAATTTTACTGACGTGAGTGGTCGCGCAGTGAGCAATTTGCCGCCAAACACGACACACCGACAACAACCATTGGCTCCTGCGGTCACCTGTGCACCATTTTTTTCTAATTTCTAAAACAAGTAGGTGAGGTATGGGGGGTCAGCTACTAGGACGCTTGACCTTGACAAATGCATCGTGTACAAGTTAACACGATTTTTTCTCCGCGAGCGGCAAAATGCTCATAGCGCGAGCACTCTAGGGTTAAAGCATTATTTACCATCTCCCCTGACGTAAATATATTTTTTTTTATAGTAATTAAGTAGGAACTTAGGCTGATTTCCAAAAGTTGTGCCTATTAAAATGGTTGTGGTTAGGTAAAATAATCGTTAATTTTTCATGTTGTTTGATTTTTGTTAGTAAAGGGTATCGGAGACTAAACAGACTGTCACCATCATATCTGACTGATCTGTTCGTGAGGAACTATCATTATTTTGCTCAAATGCAACTCACGCTCAAGTCAGTCAAGTTTAATGTATTAAGAGGAACGTCTGGGAGGCCATTTTCATGCAAAATTTAAATTTGGATTTGGTAGCAAAATACTCCAATAATCTAAATAATAATGTTTTAATCAAAAGTATAGCAAATATATATTACGGCTGTGTATAGCCAAATTTATTTATGTTTTACATGTTTATATAAATATATAATGTCAAACAATAGTTATTATTAGTGTTATTAGATATGGCTTTGGAGGAGGTTATAATTTATAATTCCACTCAAATGTTTAAGCATTTTTGCTAATATAAATGGTAGGAAAAGAATAAAGAGTATATTGTACGTCAAAATTATATTTAATAATAAACAAAAATTTTAACAAAACAAAAAAACGACTTCAAAAAATGCACTAAAAAGTAAAAAAATAATTTCGTATTCTTCTACAACTTTATTTTTTTTATTTATTTTTTTTTTTTATTTTATTTATTTATTTAATTTAATATTATAACATATAATACAATATAAGATATGGGTAGTCCCACAAAGCTGTGACAGATCAGCTTGTCTGTAGGTTCTACCATTAAATATTATTACATAACACACATTAGTCTAGGTTACAAGTTACAAGTTTACAGTGACAGGCTGCATATTTTTCTGCTCCCAATTCAAGTGCTCCGCAAAGTAGATAGATTTGGCGAAAACAAACAGTGAAGCTGATATTTAAATGAAACAAAGTGCGCACTATTGATTGGCATTAAAAATAATAATCAGTTCGTAATATATCTTTTACAAAAAACAGTTAAAAAAATATATATATATTTGAATATTCTGAAACTGTCAAACTGGTGATAATAATATTTGTGCAGTACTACTGATTTAAAAGTGTAAAGTGGAGTAAGTTTTGCGAAAAATTAAATATGGCAAATCTTCACAAATTTATGGAAGAAGCAAAGGAGGTAGTTAGTGAACTACTTTTCGCAGTGCAAGATCCCAGCAAAAAATTCAGTAAAGACCAACAAATTATTGTGACGAATAAAGCCACAAATATACTATCGTTATTAGGTCACCTGGCAATTGAAATGTCAGAAGATAAAAATAAAACAGAAATCGCTAATAGAGATAAAACATATGATTACCCTCAAAATAAACAAAAAAATATAAAAAATAAATATTGTCTAATGATTAGTCCTAAAACAAGCAGTGACACTTCTGACTCCATACTTAAAAAAATACAAAAACATATTAAAATTAGTAAACTGGGAATATGTATTGAAGGCATCAAAAAAATATCCCGAAACAGAATCATCATTGAGTGTTTAAAAAAAGAGGACGCGGAAAAATTACAAATGGAGATCTCAAAAGTAATAAATGATATCGATACGAAAAAATTATCAAAAAAGAAACCTACTTTAATTTTCAAGGGAATATTTAATGATTATGATAAAGAAGATTTCACTTGTGACATCATCGAACAAAATGAAGAAATTAAAATCATGTCAGAAAATAATGAACATAAACCTGTCTTCAACATCAAGAAAATAATTAAAAATAAATTTAATGATACATCTAACTATGTGGTCGAAGTAGATAGTGAAACCCGGAGAATACTCCTAAACAAAGATAAAATTAAAATCGGATACCAAAGAATCTTTTTTGAAGACGCAAATCCAGTTTTGCAATGTTACCACTGTTTACGCTTCGGACATGGTACTGCAAGATGTCTGCAGAGAGAGAAGGACGAAAAGCCTGTTTGCAGTTACTGCGGTCTCGATCACACACACAGCGATTGCGGGAACAAGGACAAACAACCAAATTGCAAAAACTGTTGTATTCAAAATGAAAAATATAAATTGACATTTCCAGTTAATCATAGAGCAAATGACAAAAACAACTGTAAGGTATATAAAAAAATGCTCGCAATTGCTGAACAAAATATTGAATATTAATTTTATCTTATCAAAAAAAATGCAACAATATATTTTAAATATTTTTTTGTTATATTTTAGTACTTTGATAATTAACATTAATGAAGATCATCAATTTAATTTACATGTATATGTGATATGTAAACTGTCACTATACTGTTGTTGGCAGCAAATGAATGTAAGGCTTTTAATGTATATGTCAAACTGTATGACTAAAACAAATTCACTTTATATTGAAAACATTGTGACATGTTACCTTCTCATCAAAATAATTGTTTATTTATATTTTTGCTCCTATTACATTCTAAGCATACTGATGGTAGGATTTCAGGTGAATATTTTCAAATAAAAAATGTCTTTTAGTTATATTGATGATGAAAGAGATGTAAATTATTGTAAAGTTAATAATTTGCATGAATGGATTCAAATGCAGACTACAAGAAAATGTGAAACAAATAATCTAACTTGTGTAGAACTAAACATTAGGTCGATTTGCAAGTATTGGGACCTCTTTCATGCTTATTTTAAAAACTGTATAAATCACATTGACATACTTATGCTTTGTGAAACAGCAATACGTTCAGAACATGTTGGTTTCTATGAAATTCCCGGATTTAATTCATATCACTATTGCAGAAGTCACAAATCCGGTGGAGGTATTTTATTATATGTAAAAAATAATCTTACCTTCTCGCAAATATTTATAGACACAATATATTTTGAAAACGTTTTTGGAAAATTGACACTTAAAAATAATAAAAATTTAAATCTTTTAGCTATATACCGACCTCCGAATCTCAATAAACAAGCATTTTTGTCTGAAATATCTTCTGTGTTTAAAAATAATATTGACCCAAATGAAAGTGTCATATATTTTGGTGACATCAATTTAAATTTATTAAATAGAAATGATTCAGTCATAATAACTTATGAAAATATCCTTGCAAATAATTATTTAATAAAATGTATAGATGACGTAACAAGAGAAGTGATAGTTCAACAGAAAATAAACAGCTCGTGTATCGATCATTTTTTTGTAAGGATTAGCGGAAGACAATCCGCTGGAGCTTTTACAGGTGTGAGTTCAATCTCCTCATGCGTATGTGATTATAACATTGCAGATCACCACACCACAGCTATAAATGTTCGGTTAGATTCTATAGAACAAATAAACTTAAACAAAACTGAAAATATAACGATTCTTTCGCAGAGACATATCGATAATAATATCCAAAATTATGATTGGAAATCACTTCTAGAAGAAAATGACTGTAACATTATTTACTCAAAATTTCAAAAATATTTTGATGATTTGTATAAAAATAGCACAATTGTGATAAGTAATAAATCCAAAACCCGGCCTTATGCGAAAAATGATTGGATATCTTCCGATGTTTTATGTAAAATTAAAAAAAGAGATAACTTATATAAACGTTGGAAAAATGCTCCGACAAACAAATATTACGAGAAAGAATATAAATATTTTAGAAATGTGTTAAATAAATTATTAGTTAAACTAAAAACTTCTTACTATAATGATAAATTCAAAAACTATTTTCAAGATTCAAAAAAAACATGGGAGGAGTGTAATAAAATTTTAGGAACTAAATGTAAAAATGACTGTGATGAAAATGCTTCTAAATATCTGTTGAAAGATCGAACAAAAGAAGTTTTAATTAATGACTTTGTTGATTATTTCTCTGAAAGTGTTTACAATATGTTACATAAGTGCAATCATAAGACAACTGAATTTGAACCAGAGGCGATGCCTCAAAGCATGTACCTACCGAGGGCAAAAGCGGCGGATATAGAAAGTATTGTTAGACAAATGAAGATTTCTTCCCCAGGAATTGATAATATCAGGATGAAAGATATTAAAAAACATATTTTAATCCTTGGTCCAATTATAACCCATTTTATAAACAGAATCTTATTTCAAGCTAAAATCCCCGATGATTTAAAATGTAGTATTATAAGACCTATATATAAGGGAGGTGACCACACTGTATTGGGTAACTACAGACCAATTAGTATATTGCCATCTTTAGAAAAAATTCTTGAAAAATATATTCAAATAAAATTAATAAAATATTTAGAAGATTTTTCTATAATAGATACTAATCAATACGGTTTCCAAAAAAAAAAGAGTACCGAATTGCTGCTTCAAAAATTTGCCAACATGATAAATAATGAATTAAACTGTAAAAAACATACATTAGTCTTATTTATAGATTATTCGAAAGCTTTTGATACCATTGATCATGGTAAATTACTTAAAATACTAGAAATTATAGGAATAAGAGGAAAACTACTAAAACTTTTTGAAAATTACTTAAACAACCGATGCATGAAATTAAAACTCTTAAAATCTTTAATTAAAAAAAAGAAGTTTTTTGCCCGCGTTCCTCAAGGTTCCATATTAGGTCCAATCCTGTATATTATATATGTATCTTTTATTAAATTCATTTTTAGACATGTAAAGTACTTTGTATACGCGGATGATACTGCTTTAGTTATTTCTAGCAGTGATTTGCAAACTTGTATAGATCTTTTACAAAAAGACTACATTGAACTCTTAAAATGGTCTCACGACTCTGGCTTAATTATAAATGCCAAAAAAACTAAATTGTTACACATAAGATCCCCTAATGTTAAGGTATGTATTACACCTGAAATAAAGACACATACATCAGATTGCTTACACAATGGTATTCCAGCAACGTGTACATGTGAAAATATGGAACTAGTTAAAGAGTATATTTATTTAGGTGTTATTATTGATTGCTTTTTCAAGTGGGATATACAAATAAACAAAGTTTGTGCACGATTAAGATCAATTGTAAACAGATTGTATAAACTAAAATTTTTTGTTCCTCTCTGCACACTTCGAATAATTTATTTATCTCTAGCTGAATCTGTTATAAGGTATGGAATAACAGCTTGGGGATTTTCTTGTAAAACAAATATAGACCATGTTCAATCAGTGCAAAATTCATTGGTTAAATTATTAGCTGAAAAAAATTTATACAAAGAAAGGCATAATATTCCATACTTTTATCAAAGTCTCAAAATTCTTTCAGTGAGAGCAATTATGTGGTACAAAATTATATTTCAGCACATAAAAAACCCGTTATATATAAACAGGCTGGAACACAACCATAATACTCGTTTAAACTTTAATGAAGGACTAATTGTACCTAAACATACAAATAAATATGGACAAAGAACGTTAAATTACATGATTCCCAGTTGTTTAAATATGCTTCCAGCTGAAATTAAAAACTGTACCCAAAACAAACAATTGGTGAAATTACTGAAGACTTGGCTTACGGAAAGAATTCATTTGTATTAGCTTACAATAACATATTACTTATTCTAAAGACTTTAAAATTGTTATTCATGTTTTCATAATTTTATTTTTTATTTTTATTTAAGTATATTTCTGTAAAAAATCTAATTTTATCTTATATCTATAATTGTAAAAATGTATCTAAGTATATTTCTGTTAAAAAAATTAATTTAATTTTATATCTCTAGCTGTAAAAATGTAACTATTTAATCTCTATAATAAGATCTTTAATGTAAAGAACCCGTTAGACAAACTGCTAAAAAGTAGTTTATCGGGACTTTTTGTCTTATATTTGTAAAATGTATAAAATAAATAAAAAAAAAAAAAAATAAAAAAAATACCTAATATAAGATTTACTACAGATAAATATGTTGTTCATTTATTAACCACTTTTTTGTCAGTTTGTGGCAGGGTTCCTCATTGTTTTTAAAATTAATGTTTTGATGTAATATGTTGTAAATCAAGGGTATCATATATTCGAGCGTTCTGCTACCATACTTATTTGATAGTCGTGGTATTTTTAGGCCTTTGTTTTCAGTAAATCTTGTTGTGTGACTATGCACCAATAAATTTTTGTACCTGCTTTCTCCCGAATTATCCATAATTATAATGTACCAGAGAAGCCCTTTAATTGGAAGTAGGCCCTCAGACCCATACAGTAATTTTAAGTTGTTTCTTTGTTTGTAAATGCTAGGTTTAACAATTTTTTTAATTATAGCAGTCTGTAAATTTTGAATGTATTTAATATTAATTTTACTCGAGTGTCCCCAAGTTCGAATTCCATATCTAAGTATGGATTCGACCATAGACTGGTATATAAGTTTGAGAGTGCATCGAGGCAACACAAATTTTAATTTATAAAAATTACTCGCCAAACATCGGAGCTGGTTACAAATTTTGATCACTTGTTTATCCCATTTAAAGTTATTATCTACGATTATGCCAAGGTAAGTGTATTCATTTGTAAAATCAATTTTTTCACAGTAGCAAGTGTTATCAATTTTTTTATGTATACATTCAAAATTATGAGCAGTTATTTTAGGTAATATGAGCAGTTATTTTAGGTATATAATCAACTTACTTTTTCTAATCATCAATATGTAGGGACGATTGTTACTTTTGGAGTCGGTGTCAGTCAAGGTAGGTTTGTAACTGCATACATAGTTATAGGTGAGATGTGCTTGTGTCGCACAAGCGACTTGCTGACACCGACTCCAAAAATAAAATTCGGCCCAGAGGTGTATTTAAATAGAATTGATGGACACACGTAAGAATTGTACAGGGTTACCAGCTTGTCACGATTTTGCGGAACTGAATTTTTGTCGACTGTGGAACTTGTGTCCTCCTACAAAATATCTTGGACTTTAAGAAGTAATTTTAACCGTAAAATAGAAAAAAAAAATATAAAGAACATGGTCAGAATCGCTTGCACTAAATATCAGCATAGGAACGATTTTGTATTTATATTTTTATTTTCTATGACGGCTTGGAAATTATTATCTATGATGTTTCTGGACGTCATTTTTCCTCAAGGTCGCCAAGTCCTACATTCAACAGACTGAAGGTTCTACTAGCCATATTATATTTGATATATGGGTGGAATACGCAATTTAACTATAATATTATACAACACATAATTCGGACCATACTAACATAAACCTAAAAGGCAATGAAAGGAAATTTTAATAATGGTCTTTCTAATACTTCATCACTGTCTATGGATAACCATATAATTTTATTTACACGTCAGACTCTTCATCCTATTTCCAATCTCTAATTCTTCATAATATCCCTTACTCTGTTTAATCCACGGAATTAAATCTATCATTCCATACTTGTGATAGTTATTGGTAAGTACTAACGCTGATATTTATCACGCTATTCATTTGTTAGCAGCTGACAGCCAAACTGATCGACATCAGGGGGCCTAGTCCCTATCTTTTACGTTTACTAACAGCCTGTTTGCTTAACATTAATTACGTCACAAACACGTATTTTGACCTTAACGCATAGCGTTAAGGTGTTTGTGACGTGTTTGTGACGTAATTAATGTTAAGCAAACAGGCTGTTAGTAAACGTAAAAGATAGGGACTAGGCCCCCTGTTCTTTCATTTGAGCAGGCAGGCTCACATGCACAACTGCGCTATTTCTAATGCGGCCCTGCTTACGCTTACCCAGTGGCGTAGCGTGGGTTTCGGCCGCCCGGGGCGGAAGAAAATTTTGCCGCCCCCCCCCCCCCCTAACTTCTACAGGTACTTCTTCCGCAGATTTTCAAGCGCGGACCGGGGGGGGGGGGGTAGAAATCCTATTTTTTATGCCGATTTTTATAAACCCACGTGCCGAGTACTCGCTGCTCTCAGAAATCGAGAATGGTATGCCTGTAATAGAATGTGGCATCTTCATTACCCATACGTGTGGAATGTAACTCAAACACAACACAAAACTGGTTTAAATTAAACTAAATATGCGGTGTACCAAAACTACACTCAGAACCAAAAAATGTTTTTTCTTTGATTCTAGCGGCACTTATATTCTGAACATAAAACTGGTTATAATTAAATCTGTATGCGGTGAATTGAAAATACACTCAAAACATGAAAAGGGTTTTTTTTTAATTCTGCCGGCACTTACATTCCGAACACAAAACTGGTTTTAATTCAATCTGTATGTTGTGAATTAAGACTACACTCAGAACAACGCGGCGGAGGAAAATTTCGCCGCCCCCTTATTTGGGTACTTCGAGCAGCGGGAAGTTGTATTCGGAAATCCTATTTTTTTTATTATGGCCTATTTATATTCGAGCCAGATTTTTTAATAATCATATTTAACGAGTATTCTTTCAACGAAAATCATATTTATAAATTCTACTACTAAGTTGATTGATTGATACTGCGTCAGAGTCACCAAATAATAGTTACACACGCAACAATCAACTTCTCAGAATTTAACAGCATTATGTAACTCAAATGTAAAACTTCACTCGATGCACGATGAATCTGCAACTCGTTATTTAATTTATCGTTGTATTCTGATCACAAAACCTGTTTGTATGCGTTCAATTAAAACTACACTCAGAACATGAAAATGGTTAGATACGATTTTTGTCACACATCTGCCCTGATGATGGACACTGCAACGCTGTCCGAAACGTTGGCTAAAGAAAGAGGTAGCGCAACACGGCATAATACCCCAAAAACTAATAACAAAATAACAAAATGAAAATGGTTTTTCTTTGATTCTGGCATTAAATAAATAGTCTGCAACTAGAATTTTATAACTGCACATCGAATAACAGAATGTTTTCCTTCGAAACGTGTCAGCAGATGAATCCAACTGGAATTTTACATTCTGTACTGGTTTAAATCAAATCTGTACCTGGCGAATTAAAACTACACTCAGAACATGAAAATGTTTTTTTTTTATTCTGGCAGCACATACATAGTCTGCAAATAGAATATGATAACTGAACTTCAAATAAGAGGATGTTTTCCTTTGAAATGTGTCAACAGATGAATCCACAACTGGAAATTTACACTCTCAACACAAAATTGGTTTGAATTAAGTCTGTATGCGGCGAATTAAAAGAACATTAAGAACATGATAATGGTTTTTCTTTGATTCTGGCAGCACATAAACGATACAAAGTCTGCAACTAGAATTTTATAACTGAACTTCGAATGTGATAATGTTTTCCTTTGAATAGTGTCAGCAGATGAATCCTCAAATGGAATTTTACATTATGAAAACTGGTTTAATCCTTCGAATAATAAGAATAAATATCTATAAACTTTTTCCTGTCAAGGTATGCGCACAATATTTCCGGTTCTTCCCTTGCATTTTAAATGTTCCTTTTATTATTATTTTTTTAATCCTTTTGCAAAAAACAAAATTGTTCTAAAATCTAGATATAGTAATTTTTCCGACGTGCATTAGAACATTATTATTTCTAAATATTAAAATTTTGTATTGGAAATGTGGCTCAAAAATGCACGCCAGCGAATATATTCGAATTAAAGTCCCTAAAATAGAATAAACTTAAAATTTTAAATACAGATTCCTTTTCTTAAAAAATTTTCAATAAAACTGGATTTTGACTTTTTATCGCAATCACAAATTTATTTTAAAATTAAATGTGTAGGACATAATTTCACATTTTTATTTTAAAATGAAATATGTGAGACAATTTGCGTCTCCTGTGATTAGACGGGTTAAATTAAATCTGTATTTGGCAAATTAAAACTACGCTCAGAATATGAAAATGGTTTCTCTTTGATTCTGGCAGCACATACATTGTCTGCAACTAGAATTTTATAACTGCACTTAGAACACATAAAATAATGGTCTCTTTCGAAATGTATCAGCAGATGTATATACAACTGAAATTCATTCGTTAATACATTCTGAACACAATTCTGGTTTTAATTAAGAATGAATCTGTTTGCGAGTTATCAGCTTTAATTAGTATTAACTCTCATAATAAGCTTACGGTTTTCCTACGAATTGCGAAATTTGCAGCTTAATAAATATATTTATCGATATTTTTAATATATAATAAAAAAAGTTGGATTCGTAAACGAAAGAATCGTAGAACATTTTCAAATAATGATTTGAAATGGTTTAAATTTTTCCAAGTTTATGTAATTATTTATTGTGAAAATTTGCCGCCCCCCTCAAAAGTGCCGCCCGGGCGGGCCGCCCCCCCCGCCCCCCCCCACGCTACGCCACTGCGCTTACCCTACCGACGCCAATCGATACACCAACACGTGAAAGGGAATTTATTTAACGCTTTTTTTCGGGGAAGATTGGAACCGTCAATTTTAAGTCTACCTAATTTTGGATCAGTATTTCTGTGGCAATATTAGATGGCTTCTTTGACTTGAGTAGTACTAGAGTGAGACTGGTGAGACAGCAAAAGTCTCCGGTTAATGGCAACTTTCCATTTAATAAAAAAATAGCTATTATTACTCCTTTTTTAAAATCTGGTGACCCCATTCTGAGTCATAATTATAGACCAATTTCTTTTACCTCAAATATCGAAAAATATTTGAAAACAGTGTATAAAAGCAGGTGTTTAAATTTGTAAAAGAAAGTAGTATAATAAATGCACATCAATATGGTTTTAGAGAAAATTTGAGCACTCGAGACGCTTTCGTAGACTTATCATCTAAAATACAGGGTGCGGCAGCATAACTTCATTTTTTCAAAATTTATTAAAACCCATTATATGAATCAGAATTTTTTTATAATGTAGTTTTGTTTTACTTAGTTTTTAAATATCAAATTAGGTAGGTGACGTCCCCTATTCTCCATACACCAAGTAAACCGATTTCTGGCGTTTGTCATGACTTGCCAGCATATCATTCGTTATCCTGGCAATTCCTTCCTGAATGTTGGTCTTCAAATCTTGTAGGGTCGTTGGACGGTTCACATTAACATAGGATTTCAAAAAAAATCCATAGAAAAAAATTGCAAGGGGACAAATCAGGAGAGCGGGCCGGCCACTCCAAATCACCTCTAATTGAGATGAGGTGCTCTGCGAAGTGTTCCCTCAAAACAGCCATCAATGCTCGGTGATCTTATGGGACAAGGGACTCCAGTTCTTCCTCTTATCGTATTTGCAGTTTGTCTGAACGTTGTGACCCATATAACAATTGATTTACGGTCCGGGACAGAGGCTAAATTAAAATGATTTCGAAAGGCGTGCTGGATTGCGATCACAGAACATCCTTTCCAAAATTAGGCTTCAACGGCAAACGTACTCTCCTCATTGTTCCAACGCATGATGGCGACTAAACTGTGTCGGGGCAAAACTTCAAAGTTCCGCCTCTCGAACGAATTCACTAGCACGGAATGGCAAGCATTTTAAAAAAGGAAGTTATGCTGCCGCACCCTGTATATAGATCTATAGCTAATAAAAAAATGCATTGGAATATTTGTCGACTTAAGAAAAGCATTTGAGAGTATATCACATTCTAATATTATCTCTAAACTGGTGAAAATTGGTATTGCCAATAATGCCTTAACGTGGATCGAAAATTACCTACTTCATAGAGAGAAATTTGTCAAGTTAAGTGGTTTTATGAGTGATTCCCAGATCAGTAAATTTGAAATCCCGCAGTGAAAGGCGTTGAGACCGATTCTTTTTATTATTTATGTTAATGATATTTTTAAACCCACCATAATGTCCAAACTATTATCATACGCTGATGACACAACAATTTTAAATCAGGAATTAACATGGAACGAAACTCAGAGATCGGCTGAATTTGATATAACTTTAATGAAAAAATGGTTCGATCAAAATTTAATCTCTAAATACAGATAAAACTTTTGTAATACCATTCACTCTGAATTAAAAATGCCACCCCAGAAAATCTAAACATATGTATCCACTCATATAATTGAAATAATTCAAATTCATATCTATGTAAACCTGATTGCTCTGTACTCACTGTTAAAACCAATGTCAAATACCTTATAGTACGAGTAACATAAAGTAGAAGATGCCAATCAGTACAACAGTAGAGAAACTAAAAAAAAATAGTTTACATTTTCATTAGAATTCGAAAATTTTTAAATATTAGTAAATTAAAAACAATTTATTTTTCCTTAATCCAAACAGTGCTACAATATGGAATTGTTGGTTGGGGTGGTGCTTTCCAAACTTCTCATTTACCCTTGGATATAATTAAAAAAAAAATTAAAAAAGACACGTGATTACCCAACCGTCAAGGTTCTATAAATACGAGTATATTCGATTTAAATGCTTAAACCAATTACCAGTTAATTTAAGATTGGAAACATTTTTTTTTTAAATTAAAAAAATCAATGATAACACTTTATATTACATAACTTATTACAATCATTATAATATATAATACTATATTTCTCAATGCAATTGTAATATCAGATATCCTTTTTCTATCTTTATTTTTTCTCCTTTCTTTTTTATCTACTCTTCTTCATTTTATTACTGATATTACTTGTCTACCATTTGTTTTATATATATATATATATATATCTTAAGAAAAATATAATTTTCTTTAATTTAAAACAATGCCAATCTTGACTCCTCATTGTGTATGAACCGTAGACTGTCACTGGAAATGTGCCACAGTACCTAACCTACTTAACAGTTGACTCGAAATATCATAATCTATGGATAATTAAAAATATAGTGAAAACGATGTGTTTTGTATTTGTTTTAAGTATTGAGTCAGAAGTGTCACTGCTTGTTTTAGGACTAATCATTAGACAATATTTATTTTTTGTTTATTTTGAGGGTAATCATAATATGTTTTATCTCTATTAGCGATTTCTGTTTTATTTTTATCTTCTGACATTTCAATTGCCAGGTGACCTAATAACGATAGTATATTTGTGGCTTTATTCGTCACAATAATTTGTTGGTCTTTACTGATTTTTATCTCTATTAGCGATTTCTGTTTTATTTTTATCTTCTGACATTTCAATTGCCAGGTGACCTAATAACGATAGTATATTTGTGGCTTTATTCGTCACAATAATTTGTTGGTCTTTACTGATTTTTATCTCTATTAGCGATTTCTGTTTTATTTTTATCTTCTGACATTTCAATTGCCAGGTGACCTAATAACGATAGTATATTTGTGGCTTTATTCGTCACAATAATTTGTTGGTCTTTACTGATTTTTATCTCTATTAGCGATTTCTGTTTTATTTTTATCTTCTGACATTTCAATTGCCAGGTGACCTAATAACGATAGTATATTTGTGGCTTTATTCGTCACAATAATTTGTTGGTCTTTACTGATTTTTATCTCTATTAGCGATTTCTGTTTTATTTTTATCTTCTGACATTTCAATTGCCAGGTGACCTAATAACGATAGTATATTTGTGGCTTTATTCGTCACAATAATTTGTTGGTCTTTACTGATTTTTATCTCTATTAGCGATTTCTGTTTTATTTTTATCTTCTGACATTTCAATTGCCAGGTGACCTAATAACGATAGTATATTTGTGGCTTTATTCGTCACAATAATTTGTTGGTCTTTACTGATTTTTATCTCTATTAGCGATTTCTGTTTTATTTTTATCTTCTGACATTTCAATTGCCAGGTGACCTAATAACGATAGTATATTTGTGGCTTTATTCGTCACAATAATTTGTTGGTCTTTACTGATTTTTATCTCTATTAGCGATTTCTGTTTTATTTTTATCTTCTGACATTTCAATTGCCAGGTGACCTAATAACGATAGTATATTTGTGGCTTTATTCGTCACAATAATTTGTTGGTCTTTACTGATTTTTATCTCTATTAGCGATTTCTGTTTTATTTTTATCTTCTGACATTTCAATTGCCAGGTGACCTAATAACGATAGTATATTTGTGGCTTTATTCGTCACAATAATTTGTTGGTCTTTACTGATTTTTATCTCTATTAGCGATTTCTGTTTTATTTTTATCTTCTGACATTTCAATTGCCAGGTGACCTAATAACGATAGTATATTTGTGGCTTTATTCGTCACAATAATTTGTTGGTCTTTACTGATTTTTATCTCTATTAGCGATTTCTGTTTTATTTTTATCTTCTGACATTTCAATTGCCAGGTGACCTAATAACGATAGTATATTTGTGGCTTTATTCGTCACAATAATTTGTTGGTCTTTACTGATTTTTATCTCTATTAGCGATTTCTGTTTTATTTTTATCTTCTGACATTTCAATTGCCAGGTGACCTAATAACGATAGTATATTTGTGGCTTTATTCGTCACAATAATTTGTTGGTCTTTACTGATTTTTATCTCTATTAGCGATTTCTGTTTTATTTTTATCTTCTGACATTTCAATTGCCAGGTGACCTAATAACGATAGTATATTTGTGGCTTTATTCGTCACAATAATTTGTTGGTCTTTACTGATTTTTATCTCTATTAGCGATTTCTGTTTTATTTTTATCTTCTGACATTTCAATTGCCAGGTGACCTAATAACGATAGTATATTTGTGGCTTTATTCGTCACAATAATTTGTTGGTCTTTACTGATTTTTATCTCTATTAGCGATTTCTGTTTTATTTTTATCTTCTGACATTTCAATTGCCAGGTGACCTAATAACGATAGTATATTTGTGGCTTTATTCGTCACAATAATTTGTTGGTCTTTACTGATTTTTATCTCTATTAGCGATTTCTGTTTTATTTTTATCTTCTGACATTTCAATTGCCAGGTGACCTAATAACGATAGTATATTTGTGGCTTTATTCGTCACAATAATTTGTTGGTCTTTACTGATTTTTATCTCTATTAGCGATTTCTGTTTTATTTTTATCTTCTGACATTTCAATTGCCAGGTGACCTAATAACGATAGTATATTTGTGGCTTTATTCGTCACAATAATTTGTTGGTCTTTACTGATTTTTATCTCTATTAGCGATTTCTGTTTTATTTTTATCTTCTGACATTTCAATTGCCAGGTGACCTAATAACGATAGTATATTTGTGGCTTTATTCGTCACAATAATTTGTTGGTCTTTACTGATTTTTATCTCTATTAGCGATTTCTGTTTTATTTTTATCTTCTGACATTTCAATTGCCAGGTGACCTAATAACGATAGTATATTTGTGGCTTTATTCGTCACAATAATTTGTTGGTCTTTACTGATTTTTATCTCTATTAGCGATTTCTGTTTTATTTTTATCTTCTGACATTTCAATTGCCAGGTGACCTAATAACGATAGTATATTTGTGGCTTTATTCGTCACAATAATTTGTTGGTCTTTACTGATTTTTATCTCTATTAGCGATTTCTGTTTTATTTTTATCTTCTGACATTTCAATTGCCAGGTGACCTAATAACGATAGTATATTTGTGGCTTTATTCGTCACAATAATTTGTTGGTCTTTACTGATTTTTATCTCTATTAGCGATTTCTGTTTTATTTTTATCTTCTGACATTTCAATTGCCAGGTGACCTAATAACGATAGTATATTTGTGGCTTTATTCGTCACAATAATTTGTTGGTCTTTACTGATTTTTATCTCTATTAGCGATTTCTGTTTTATTTTTATCTTCTGACATTTCAATTGCCAGGTGACCTAATAACGATAGTATATTTGTGGCTTTATTCGTCACAATAATTTGTTGGTCTTTACTGATTTTTATCTCTATTAGCGATTTCTGTTTTATTTTTATCTTCTGACATTTCAATTGCCAGGTGACCTAATAACGATAGTATATTTGTGGCTTTATTCGTCACAATAATTTGTTGGTCTTTACTGATTTTTATCTCTATTAGCGATTTCTGTTTTATTTTTATCTTCTGACATTTCAATTGCCAGGTGACCTAATAACGATAGTATATTTGTGGCTTTATTCGTCACAATAATTTGTTGGTCTTTACTGATTTTTATCTCTATTAGCGATTTCTGTTTTATTTTTATCTTCTGACATTTCAATTGCCAGGTGACCTAATAACGATAGTATATTTGTGGCTTTATTCGTCACAATAATTTGTTGGTCTTTACTGATTTTTATCTCTATTAGCGATTTCTGTTTTATTTTTATCTTCTGACATTTCAATTGCCAGGTGACCTAATAACGATAGTATATTTGTGGCTTTATTCGTCACAATAATTTGTTGGTCTTTACTGATTTTTATCTCTATTAGCGATTTCTGTTTTATTTTTATCTTCTGACATTTCAATTGCCAGGTGACCTAATAACGATAGTATATTTGTGGCTTTATTCGTCACAATAATTTGTTGGTCTTTACTGATTTTTATCTCTATTAGCGATTTCTGTTTTATTTTTATCTTCTGACATTTCAATTGCCAGGTGACCTAATAACGATAGTATATTTGTGGCTTTATTCGTCACAATAATTTGTTGGTCTTTACTGATTTTTATCTCTATTAGCGATTTCTGTTTTATTTTTATCTTCTGACATTTCAATTGCCAGGTGACCTAATAACGATAGTATATTTGTGGCTTTATTCGTCACAATAATTTGTTGGTCTTTACTGATTTTTATCTCTATTAGCGATTTCTGTTTTATTTTTATCTTCTGACATTTCAATTGCCAGGTGACCTAATAACGATAGTATATTTGTGGCTTTATTCGTCACAATAATTTGTTGGTCTTTACTGATTTTTATCTCTATTAGCGATTTCTGTTTTATTTTTATCTTCTGACATTTCAATTGCCAGGTGACCTAATAACGATAGTATATTTGTGGCTTTATTCGTCACAATAATTTGTTGGTCTTTACTGATTTTTATCTCTATTAGCGATTTCTGTTTTATTTTTATCTTCTGACATTTCAATTGCCAGGTGACCTAATAACGATAGTATATTTGTGGCTTTATTCGTCACAATAATTTGTTGGTCTTTACTGATTTTTATCTCTATTAGCGATTTCTGTTTTATTTTTATCTTCTGACATTTCAATTGCCAGGTGACCTAATAACGATAGTATATTTGTGGCTTTATTCGTCACAATAATTTGTTGGTCTTTACTGATTTTTATCTCTATTAGCGATTTCTGTTTTATTTTTATCTTCTGACATTTCAATTGCCAGGTGACCTAATAACGATAGTATATTTGTGGCTTTATTCGTCACAATAATTTGTTGGTCTTTACTGATTTTTATCTCTATTAGCGATTTCTGTTTTATTTTTATCTTCTGACATTTCAATTGCCAGGTGACCTAATAACGATAGTATATTTGTGGCTTTATTCGTCACAATAATTTGTTGGTCTTTACTGATTTTTATCTCTATTAGCGATTTCTGTTTTATTTTTATCTTCTGACATTTCAATTGCCAGGTGACCTAATAACGATAGTATATTTGTGGCTTTATTCGTCACAATAATTTGTTGGTCTTTACTGATTTTTATCTCTATTAGCGATTTCTGTTTTATTTTTATCTTCTGACATTTCAATTGCCAGGTGACCTAATAACGATAGTATATTTGTGGCTTTATTCGTCACAATAATTTGTTGGTCTTTACTGATTTTTATCTCTATTAGCGATTTCTGTTTTATTTTTATCTTCTGACATTTCAATTGCCAGGTGACCTAATAACGATAGTATATTTGTGGCTTTATTCGTCACAATAATTTGTTGGTCTTTACTGATTTTTATCTCTATTAGCGATTTCTGTTTTATTTTTATCTTCTGACATTTCAATTGCCAGGTGACCTAATAACGATAGTATATTTGTGGCTTTATTCGTCACAATAATTTGTTGGTCTTTACTGATTTTTATCTCTATTAGCGATTTCTGTTTTATTTTTATCTTCTGACATTTCAATTGCCAGGTGACCTAATAACGATAGTATATTTGTGGCTTTATTCGTCACAATAATTTGTTGGTCTTTACTGATTTTTATCTCTATTAGCGATTTCTGTTTTATTTTTATCTTCTGACATTTCAATTGCCAGGTGACCTAATAACGATAGTATATTTGTGGCTTTATTCGTCACAATAATTTGTTGGTCTTTACTGATTTTTATCTCTATTAGCGATTTCTGTTTTATTTTTATCTTCTGACATTTCAATTGCCAGGTGACCTAATAACGATAGTATATTTGTGGCTTTATTCGTCACAATAATTTGTTGGTCTTTACTGATTTTTATCTCTATTAGCGATTTCTGTTTTATTTTTATCTTCTGACATTTCAATTGCCAGGTGACCTAATAACGATAGTATATTTGTGGCTTTATTCGTCACAATAATTTGTTGGTCTTTACTGATTTTTATCTCTATTAGCGATTTCTGTTTTATTTTTATCTTCTGACATTTCAATTGCCAGGTGACCTAATAACGATAGTATATTTGTGGCTTTATTCGTCACAATAATTTGTTGGTCTTTACTGATTTTTATCTCTATTAGCGATTTCTGTTTTATTTTTATCTTCTGACATTTCAATTGCCAGGTGACCTAATAACGATAGTATATTTGTGGCTTTATTCGTCACAATAATTTGTTGGTCTTTACTGATTTTTATCTCTATTAGCGATTTCTGTTTTATTTTTATCTTCTGACATTTCAATTGCCAGGTGACCTAATAACGATAGTATATTTGTGGCTTTATTCGTCACAATAATTTGTTGGTCTTTACTGATTTTTATCTCTATTAGCGATTTCTGTTTTATTTTTATCTTCTGACATTTCAATTGCCAGGTGACCTAATAACGATAGTATATTTGTGGCTTTATTCGTCACAATAATTTGTTGGTCTTTACTGATTTTTATCTCTATTAGCGATTTCTGTTTTATTTTTATCTTCTGACATTTCAATTGCCAGGTGACCTAATAACGATAGTATATTTGTGGCTTTATTCGTCACAATAATTTGTTGGTCTTTACTGATTTTTATCTCTATTAGCGATTTCTGTTTTATTTTTATCTTCTGACATTTCAATTGCCAGGTGACCTAATAACGATAGTATATTTGTGGCTTTATTCGTCACAATAATTTGTTGGTCTTTACTGATTTTTATCTCTATTAGCGATTTCTGTTTTATTTTTATCTTCTGACATTTCAATTGCCAGGTGACCTAATAACGATAGTATATTTGTGGCTTTATTCGTCACAATAATTTGTTGGTCTTTACTGATTTTTATCTCTATTAGCGATTTCTGTTTTATTTTTATCTTCTGACATTTCAATTGCCAGGTGACCTAATAACGATAGTATATTTGTGGCTTTATTCGTCACAATAATTTGTTGGTCTTTACTGATTTTTATCTCTATTAGCGATTTCTGTTTTATTTTTATCTTCTGACATTTCAATTGCCAGGTGACCTAATAACGATAGTATATTTGTGGCTTTATTCGTCACAATAATTTGTTGGTCTTTACTGATTTTTATCTCTATTAGCGATTTCTGTTTTATTTTTATCTTCTGACATTTCAATTGCCAGGTGACCTAATAACGATAGTATATTTGTGGCTTTATTCGTCACAATAATTTGTTGGTCTTTACTGATTTTTATCTCTATTAGCGATTTCTGTTTTATTTTTATCTTCTGACATTTCAATTGCCAGGTGACCTAATAACGATAGTATATTTGTGGCTTTATTCGTCACAATAATTTGTTGGTCTTTACTGATTTTTATCTCTATTAGCGATTTCTGTTTTATTTTTATCTTCTGACATTTCAATTGCCAGGTGACCTAATAACGATAGTATATTTGTGGCTTTATTCGTCACAATAATTTGTTGGTCTTTACTGATTTTTATCTCTATTAGCGATTTCTGTTTTATTTTTATCTTCTGACATTTCAATTGCC
The DNA here is from genome assembly GCA_917880885.1 of Limnephilus marmoratus. Classification (NCBI taxonomy): domain Eukaryota; kingdom Metazoa; phylum Arthropoda; class Insecta; order Trichoptera; family Limnephilidae; genus Limnephilus; species Limnephilus marmoratus. The sequence goes on from OU862907.1 coordinate 8,422,308, forward strand.
AGGTGACCTAATAACGATAGTATATTTGTGGCTTTATTCGTCACAATAATTTGTTGGTCTTTACTGATTTTTATCTCTATTAGCGATTTCTGTTTTATTTTTATCTTCTGACATTTCAATTGCCAGGTGACCTAATAACGATAGTATATTTGTGGCTTTATTCGTCACAATAATTTGTTGGTCTTTACTGATTTTTATCTCTATTAGCGATTTCTGTTTTATTTTTATCTTCTGACATTTCAATTGCCAGGTGACCTAATAACGATAGTATATTTGTGGCTTTATTCGTCACAATAATTTGTTGGTCTTTACTGATTTTTATCTCTATTAGCGATTTCTGTTTTATTTTTATCTTCTGACATTTCAATTGCCAGGTGACCTAATAACGATAGTATATTTGTGGCTTTATTCGTCACAATAATTTGTTGGTCTTTACTGATTTTTATCTCTATTAGCGATTTCTGTTTTATTTTTATCTTCTGACATTTCAATTGCCAGGTGACCTAATAACGATAGTATATTTGTGGCTTTATTCGTCACAATAATTTGTTGGTCTTTACTGATTTTTATCTCTATTAGCGATTTCTGTTTTATTTTTATCTTCTGACATTTCAATTGCCAGGTGACCTAATAACGATAGTATATTTGTGGCTTTATTCGTCACAATAATTTGTTGGTCTTTACTGATTTTTATCTCTATTAGCGATTTCTGTTTTATTTTTATCTTCTGACATTTCAATTGCCAGGTGACCTAATAACGATAGTATATTTGTGGCTTTATTCGTCACAATAATTTGTTGGTCTTTACTGATTTTTATCTCTATTAGCGATTTCTGTTTTATTTTTATCTTCTGACATTTCAATTGCCAGGTGACCTAATAACGATAGTATATTTGTGGCTTTATTCGTCACAATAATTTGTTGGTCTTTACTGATTTTTATCTCTATTAGCGATTTCTGTTTTATTTTTATCTTCTGACATTTCAATTGCCAGGTGACCTAATAACGATAGTATATTTGTGGCTTTATTCGTCACAATAATTTGTTGGTCTTTACTGATTTTTATCTCTATTAGCGATTTCTGTTTTATTTTTATCTTCTGACATTTCAATTGCCAGGTGACCTAATAACGATAGTATATTTGTGGCTTTATTCGTCACAATAATTTGTTGGTCTTTACTGATTTTTATCTCTATTAGCGATTTCTGTTTTATTTTTATCTTCTGACATTTCAATTGCCAGGTGACCTAATAACGATAGTATATTTGTGGCTTTATTCGTCACAATAATTTGTTGGTCTTTACTGATTTTTATCTCTATTAGCGATTTCTGTTTTATTTTTATCTTCTGACATTTCAATTGCCAGGTGACCTAATAACGATAGTATATTTGTGGCTTTATTCGTCACAATAATTTGTTGGTCTTTACTGATTTTTATCTCTATTAGCGATTTCTGTTTTATTTTTATCTTCTGACATTTCAATTGCCAGGTGACCTAATAACGATAGTATATTTGTGGCTTTATTCGTCACAATAATTTGTTGGTCTTTACTGATTTTTATCTCTATTAGCGATTTCGGTTTTATTTTTATCTTCTGACATTTCAATTGCCAGGTGACCTAATAACGATAGTATATTTGTGGCTTTATTCGTCACAATAATTTGTTGGTCTTTACTGATTTTTATCTCTATTAGCGATTTCTGTTTTATTTTTATCTTCTGACATTTCAATTGCCAGGTGACCTAATAACGATAGTATATTTGTGGCTTTATTCGTCACAATAATTTGTTGGTCTTTACTGATTTTTATCTCTATTAGCGATTTCTGTTTTATTTTTATCTTCTGACATTTCAATTGCCAGGTGACCTAATAACGATAGTATATTTGTGGCTTTATTCGTCACAATAATTTGTTGGTCTTTACTGATTTTTATCTCTATTAGCGATTTCTGTTTTATTTTTATCTTCTGACATTTCAATTGCCAGGTGACCTAATAACGATAGTATATTTGTGGCTTTATTCGTCACAATAATTTGTTGGTCTTTACTGATTTTTTTGCTGGGATCTTGCACTGCGAAAAGTAGTTCACTAACTACCTCCTTTGCTTCTTCCATAAATTTGTGAAGATTTGCCATATTTATTTTTTCGCAAAACTTATTCCACTTTACACTTTTAAATCAGTAGTACTGCACAAATATTATTATCACCAGTTTGACAGTTTCAGAATGTTCAAATATTTATTTTTTTTAACTGTTTTTTGTAAAAGATATATTACGAACTGGTTATTATTTTGGAAAAAATTCGGTTTATGGGGGAAATTCCTAAAAAATAAAACTAGTTATTTTTATACTAATTATGGGCCGGAAAAACCGAATCTGAAAGAATTAGGCGGCGGAAAGCAATATTAACTGAGTTACACGACTTTAAAAAATTTTATACGCATACAGAAAAATAGCCATTTTGGAAGTATTCTGATTCCTACAAAATCAAACTAATAGTTATTTTTATACTAACTTTGGGCCGGGGAATCCGAATCTGAAAGAATTAGGCGGCGGCAAGCAATATTAACTGAATTACACGACTTTAAAATTTTCAATACACACAAACATCAAAATATTCATTTCGGTAGCTGAATTTGACTCATTCAGTACAAAATCAAAGATAAACAAGAAATCTACGAAAACATGTGCCAGCAGTGTTACCAGCTCTCAAAAATATTAAACCAAAAGTATGAAAATTCGTAGTCTTAAAAATGCGTAACCAAACCTAACCTAACGCTAGGTTTGTGTAACATGGTTTGTACCCCTTTATACCGCCTGCTCGCGTCAATTTTAAAAAAACATCCCTGTTTTCAAGTAGTTTAACGGCTACGCGAGGTTTGTGTAACATGGTTTGTGCCCCTTTATACCGCCTGCTCACGTCCCTAACCTAACCTAACCTAACGCTAGGTTTGTGTAACATGGTTTGTGCCCCTTTATACCGCCTGCTCGCGTCAATTTAAAAAAACAGCCTACGTTTTCAAGTAGTTTAGCGGCTACGCTAGGTTTGTGTAACATGGTTTGTGCCCCTTTATACCGCCTGCTCGCGTCAATTTAAAAAAACAGCCTACGTTTTCAAGTAGTTTAGCGGCTACGCTAGGTTTGTGTAACATGGTTTGTGCCCCTTTATACCGCCTGCTCGCGTCAATTTAAAAAAACAGCCTACGTTTTCAAGTAGTTTAGCGGCTACGCTAGGTTTGTGTAACATGGTTTGTGCCCCTTTATACCGCCTGCTCGCGTCAATTTAAAAAAAACAGCCTACGTTTTCAAGTAGTTTAGCGGCTACGCTAGGTTTGTGTAACATGGTTTGTGCCCCTTTATACCGCCTGCTCGCGTCAATTTAAAAAAACAGCCTACGTTTTCAAGTAGTTTAGCGGCTACGCTAGGTTTGTGTAACATGGTTTGTGCCCCTTTATACCGCCTGCTCACGTCCCTAACCTAACCTAACCTAACGCTAGGTTTGTGTAACATGGTTTGTGCCCCTTTATACCACCTGCTCGCGTCATGGCAAAAAAACATCCCTGTTTTCAAGTAGTTTAACGGCTACGCTAGGTTTGTGTAACATGGTTTGTGATACAAAAGTGAGTAAAATTTATAAAAAATAAGTACTTAAAATATAAACATTTTATTTTACGTTATTGATATTACTGGTTAATGGCAACACTTAAATTTGTGTGGTAAAAACATCTATGTTATCTTGTTGTCTATGGTCTTTGTACTACGTGTGTCAAGTCAAAATCAGCTTGCGAAATGAATATTTTCATGTGCATGAATGGAAAATTTAAAAGTCGTGTAATTCAGTTAATATTGCTTGCCGCCGCCTAATTCTTTCAGATTCGGATTCCCCGGCCCAAAGTTAGTATAAAAATAACTATTAGTTTGATTTTGTAGGAATCAGAATACTTCCAAAATGGCTATTTTCCTGTATGCGTATAAAAAATTTTAAAGTCGTGTAACTCAGTTAATATTGCTTTCCGCCGCCTAATTCTTTCAGATTCGGTTTTTCCGGCCCATAATTAGTATAAAAATAACTAGTTTTATTTTTTAGGAATTTCCCCCATAAACCGAACTTTAGCCATTATTTTTAATGCCAATCAATAGTGCGCACTTTGTTTCATTTAAATATCAGCTTCACTGTTTGTTTTCGCCAAATCTATCTACTTTGCGGAGCACTTGAATTGGGAGCAGAAAAATATGCAGCCTGTCACTGTAAACTTGTAAACAAAAAATCTATGACTATGATAAAGCAAATCGATAAGATTAATTTCAATATTTAAAAGTCTATCGTGATTGTGATTAAGGAATCGACATTTCAATTTATAACATTAAATGTCGTATCTTTTCTTACAGGTATGTTTTGTTACTAGATACTTTTATTTATGTAAATCTTGTGAGATTAACAAAATAAACCTCCTCTTTCTTTACAGAGAAACTCAATTGTCTTTTAATTGATTGTGTCATCCAAATCACAAGGAAAATATCATCATATACACGTATTATACATGCATTTTTTTGTTTACTGTTAAATATGTATTCTTTGTTTTATACATAAAAAAACATTAGTTGTCCTTTGTTAAATTGTGGTTTACATTCGTTTCTCGGCCTTTTTAACTCGAGCTTTGGTCTTAAAATATGGGTAAGACATATTAACAATTTATTTTTGAAAGAAAAACTTTATTTTTTTTTATAAAAACATGTCATTTTTGTACCATTATATTGAATAAAAATATATATACCTATATACATACGATAGCATCTTTTCACTATTTCTTCATCTAATCCCAGAAATTAGAAAGGCTGCAATAAAGTAATATCCGTTTTTGCTTGTCGTCTCGCTTATTGAATAAAACAGTTTTGTACTTCTTTTTAAGACCTCAACACATCACATTCAATAACACAAATGATATTGACAGAGCCGTTTGTTGTAAACACTTCCCTAAATAAGATTGGCGGCATAGTTTTATTTTCTTATTGCATTGATTAAAATACTCACATTATATAAACACGTATTTCCGAATTTCTGATAAAAGCGGAATGGGAGATCGAAATAAGGAAATACCGGCTTACCTTTAGAAATACATATTGTATAGGTATATTATATTGAATTCTGCCCCCTTGATCTTGATGGCGGTTGTCAACTTGCAAATGTCGAACCCCAGTTTAAAATACAGTTACAATAATTATTATAGTCTTGTTTCAAAACATGAGTTACGGATGCGACTTCAATGTTTTGGAAAAATTTCAAACCTCATGGGAATTGAATTTCCGTTATAAAAATTTTCTTTTTCAGGAATACTTGTTTTGGCTTGAACCAATTACCAAACGCTACCACAGCAGGGACATGGATCTAGTAAATCCTGAGACTTTTTCCATCAAGACGGAACCAGGGCCCCAGGAAGAAGGCGGAGGTGTAATGCTGTATACAGATAAAAATTTCGACCTCCAAGATGTAAAGAAGGAATGTTTGCAATATGCAGAGATTACTCAGACAGCCAGTTAGTTACATTGAATATATTAAAAAATGTGGCATGTTTAATTTTTTAATTATTTATATAACATGCCTCATTTTTAATTTGGAATTATTAACTTAAATGTATTACTCGCAATAAGTTCCCGATTTCTCAAATGTTTACCTGTTTTTATTTGGGACATGTTATCAGTTACACGTTACAGTTACGTAAATATTGATGGAAATAAAAACCTTAACATTGACTTCTTCAAGATCAGAGTCCTTCTTGAAGCGTTGGCAACTGATGCGGACATCTGGTGTCATTCTTTTATCTTAAAGTTCGTATCCAAATCCACGCCTTTATACATATGTTAAGTGATGAGGTTTAAAATCTTTCATATTTATAGATTTTTTTTATAAAGTCTCGTTGTATGTAAATTATTGTAGTGTATGAATGAACTACACTACATTCAAAGAACATTGCAATTATAAATGTTCGTATTGTCATTTTGGTTTTGCAGGCAGCACTAATGTGGAGACAGTGGCCATCAAGGAGGATCTTGGATCCGGAGAAGAAGATGAAGGGAGTTTTCAATTTATGGAAATTGACATAGACTTGTCGGATGTTAAGAAAGAATGCTTAGAACGCGTCAAAATGAACCAGACAACAGGTAAAACCTATTTTCATTGTAAGAACATTATCTTGTATCCATTTTTTCAACTTATCGCGGAAAATAAATCTTAATGAGCCTGTTTTATTCATATTCTTTTTAAATTTGTCGACAGATCTGAAGACGCATCTTGTGGATAAACGATTATTTTGTCTTCAATGTGACTACTCTTGCTATCATAGGAATGATTTTGTAAGTCACCGTCTAATCCATACTGGAGTTAAACGCTATTCTTGTACCGAATGCAACTTTTCATGTTCTCAAAAGAGCAATCTCACGAGGCACATGCTGACTCATAGCGGAGAAAAACCCTTTTCTTGTTCCGAGTGCAACTATTCATGTTCTCTAAAGAGCAGTCTGACCAAGCACAAGCTGACTCACAGTGGAGAAAAACCTTTTTCTTGTTCAGAGTGCAACTATTCATGTTCTCAAAAGGGCAGTCTCACGATCCACATGCTGACTCACAGTGGACAAAAACCTTTTTCTTGTTCCGAGTGCAACTATTCATGTTCTGTAAAGAGCAGTCTGACCAAGCACAAGCTGACTCACAGTGGAGAAAAACCTTTTTCTTGTTCCGAATGCAACTATTCATGTTCTCAAAAGAGCAATCTCACGACGCACAAGCTGACTCACAGTGGAGAAAAACCTTTTTCTTGTTCCGAGTGCAACTATTCATGTTCTCTAAAGAGCAGTCTGACCAAGCACAAGCTGACTCACAGTGGAGAAAAACCTTTTTCTTGTTCAGAGTGCAACTATTCATGTTATCAAAAGGGCAGTCTAACGATCCACATGCTGACTCACAGTGGACAAAAACCTTTTTCTTGTTCCGAGTGCAACTATTCATGTTCTGTAAAGAGCAGTCTGACCAAGCACAAGCTGACTCACAGTGGAGAAAAACCTTTTTCTTGTTCCGAATGCAACTATTCATGTTCTCTAAAGAGCAATCTCACGACGCACAAGCTGACTCACAATGGAGAAAAACCTTTTTCTTGTTCCGAGTGCAACTATTCATGTTCTCATAAGGGCAGTCTAACGATCCACATGCTGACTCACAGTGGAGAAAAACCTTTTTCTTGTTCCGAGTGTTACTATTCATGTTCTCTAAAGAACAGTCTGACTAAGCACAAGCTGACTCACAGTGGAGAAAAACCTTTTTCTTGTTCCGAGTGCAACTATTCATGTTCTGAAAAGGGCAGTCTCAAGAAGCACAAGCTGACTCACAGTGGAGAAAAACCTTTTTCTTGTTCCGAGTGTTTCTATTCATGTTCTCGAAAGAGCAGTCTCACGAGGCACATGCTGACTCACAGTGGAGAAAAACCTTTTTCTTGTTCCGAGTGCAACTATTCATGCGCTCGAAAGGGCAGTTTAACACACCACAAGCTGATTCACATTGGAAAATTGCCTTTTTCTTGTTAAGAGTGCAACTATTCATTTTCCGAAAATAGCAGTCTCACGAGGCACAAGCTGACTTACAGTGGAGAAAAACGTTTTTCTTGTTCCAAATGCAACTTTTCATGTTCTCTAAAGAGCAATCTAACGAAGCACAAGCTGACTCACAGTGGAGAAAAACCTTTTTCTTGTTCCGAGTGCAACTATTCATGCGTTCGAAAGGGCAGTTTAAAACACCACAAGCTGACTCACACTGTAAAATGGCCTTTTTCTTGTTTCGTGTGCAACTATTCATGTTATCGAAAGGGCAGTCTAACGATCCACATGCTGACTCACAGTGGAGAAAAACCTTTTTCTTGTTCCGAGTGCAACTATTCATGTTCTGAAAAGGGCAGTCTCACGAGGCACAAGCTGACTCACAGTGGAGAAAAATCTTTTTCTTGTTCCTAGTGCAACTTTTCATGTTCTCTAAAGAGCAATCTCACGAAGCACAAGCTGACTCACAGTGGAGAAAAACCTTTTTCTTGTTCCGAGTGCAACTATTCATGTTCTCAAAAGGGATCTGACGAGCCACATGCTGACTCACTCTTGATAAAAACCTTTATTATGATCTAAGTGCAGCAATTCATCTTCTCAGATGAGAGATTTGAAGAAGAACGTTGGAACTATTGTTGCAGAATAAACTTTTTCGTATTTTGTCTGCCTTTTGTCGATGACAAAGTTAACGCAAGTCATCGGTACGAAGCAACCGAGACAGGAACTGGTTCAAAAATAGCATGTTCCTCGAATCCATTGTCATCTAGTGATCTCTAGTCACCAGTACAGAATAACCGAGACATGCAATGGCGTCGTATGCAGTTTATACCTTTTTGATACAACTGAGTATTACCGTCAAACTTTACATATATATATATATATTTTTTTTTTTTTATTAGAAAGAAAAAAAGTTATACAATATTACAGGAAATCAAATAAAATAAAATATTACAGAAAAAGAAAAGTCCCAATAAACTACTTTTAAGTAGTTTGTCAATGGGTGCTTTTACTTTTAAGTTTTTAAAACAAAACTTATTATGCAGTTCGACATTTTTTTTGTGTTACTACAAAAATGTTAATACAAACAATTTCTTTCGGCGAGCCAATTTTTCAATATAATATTTATTTTTACATTATTTGTACATTTTTTAATTTTAGCAGGTAACATTTTTAAGCATGTAGGTATCATGTAGTCCAGCGTTCTTTGTCCATATTTGTTTAAGTGCTTAGGTACGATTAGTCCTTCATTTAACGTAAATCGAGTATTGTAAGTGTGGTCCAGTCTATTTATGTATATGGGGCTATTCATATGCTGAAAAATAATTTTATGCCACAGAATTGCTCTTACTGAGAGAATTTTAAGATTCTGGTAAAAGTACGGAGCATTGTGTCTTTGTTCGTATAAACTTTTATGAGCTAATAATTTAACTAATGAATTTTGGACAGATTGAACATGATTAACATTTGTCTTACAGGAAAGTCTCCGACTCCGCTAATGATAAATAAATTATTCTAAGTGTGCATATTGGAACATAAAATTTAAGTTTATATAATCTACTAACAATAGATCACAGACGTTCACAGACTTTATTTATTTGTAAATCCCATTTGAAAAAGCAGTCAATAATTACACCTAAATAAACATATTCTTTAACCACTTCAATATTTTCGCATGAACACAATGCTGGGATACCAACATGTAAGCAGTCTGAACCGTGTGTTCTTATTTCTGGTGTAATACTATTTTTCTTGGCATTAGGTGATCTAATATGTATCAACTTAGTTTTTTTTTTGCATTTATGATTAAACCAGAATCATGAGACCATTTCGGAGCGATACTGCAAGTTCATGAAATTGTTGTACTTATAATTGCCTAGGGCACGTCCCCATGCTAGCTGCCGACGGAATTGGCCACTTCTTTTTACGAATTCTGGAATTAGTAACGGAACTTCAATTGTTAAAGCGAATGTAGCCATAAAATGGTGTAAAACGAAATCTTTTTCTACTAGCTGGTATTGCGGTATACTTCGAACTGGTTTTCTGCGTTTAGCTTTGATATAGCCATCAATTACCGGATACCAAGACCTATGCCGATGAAGTATTGAGTAGGTCGTAATGTTATAATTTTTTATGAAGTCGAATTTTGCGTTTTTTTTTTTAAATTTATCAAAGTCAACTTCAATGGGGGGATGAAAAGTTACAATACGTTATCCGCTCCGAGTGTCACCCATACCAGTTACGCCACTGAAGATACTGTAATAGCACCTCGTAGTGGATTGGACCTGGCAACACGGTATCACTTCCTAGTACGTATGCACACATTTCACCACTAACAATTACACATCTACCCTAATGATGGATACTGTAGCGATGTCCGAAACGTTGGCTAAAGAAGGAGGTAGCGCAACACGGGATAACATTCCAAAAACAAATCACAAAAATAATTTTGGTCGTGAAAATCTAAAAACTTAAAGTGAATTTTATTCCGAATCCTTGTCAGTATATCCTGAATCACAATAATTCCGAATCCTTTTCAAAATATCCTGAATCACAATAATTCGGATTAATATACTATTTTATTTCCTTACTGGGTAGGGTTAACCTATATATTTTTAAAAATTTAAAGATATTATAATAATATGATCTCAATTAATGAAAATAGTAGTGTATTTCTTTTTAATTCTTATTTTATTAAGTGAACCTTTAGTTTAATTCATGTTTATTTTGTTGGTGGTTATTTTGAGTCTGCTCTTTTTTTCCTTTTAGTGTGTGTTTTGAATAAGCACTTTATACTAAATATTACTTTCTTTAAATTCCGTAAAGTTTTAATTAGGATCATTACTATTTATGTTATTTATAAAATCAACCAAAATGTGTTTAGAATGTTAATGTTTTTAACATTTATAATTAAATTGGTATGTTTATTTTTTTTAAAGGTGCCGGTAACCCAGGCGTTTATTAACCCTTCTGCATGGTTCAATATATTCGCACCTCACAATCTTGAAGCCTCGGATTCTGAAAAAAATTCTGAAACCGTCACTTTGGATCGAGATTGTAAAATAACTATGCAAGATAGCTTTCATATTTCAAAGACAATAAGAAGCATTATTTTGTTCTCTTTCTGGTTAAAAGAAAAATACATATGTTTGCATGAGAGGAAGAGAGATATATATCTTTTAAAATGTAAGGTCGTTCGGGACGTTTTCGGTCTTATGAAAGTAAAAAGCGATTACATGTTTTGGGTTGTATTTATTCCTAAACAAGCAGACGGATAATATCAAGAGTTATTTACATTTACATATATCACTAGACAATATCTGTCCTGAGCCGGGTAGCAGTATCTATAATTACATATATCAATAAAGATTAAAGCAAAAAAATACAAAAGATAATAAATAAAAATACAAAGTACAAAAGAAAAACTTAAATAATAATAATACAAAGTACAAAAGAAGAACACAAATAAAAATACAAAAGATAACCTACATATAATAAATATAAAAAAATTTACAAACATATATAAAGTGCTTGAACATTTTCAGTATGAAAGTTCTTTTTTTTAATTTTAATATGTTTAAATAATAATATACAACGTATAAACACGTTCAGTTTGCAAGTAGCTTGTTAATGCAATTCCTTTTTTTTTGTTTAATAACCACGTATTAAAGTTTTTAAATGTACGTTTTTTATCGGTTTGAATTATGTGTTGTGTTTTTTTTAAGAAAATGTTGAATATGGAAGGTGCGAGGTAAGATTCATGTTTTTTTAGCAAGAGTGGATTTAATTTTTGGCACTTGTAAATGTTTGTTAGATTTAGCTCTAGTGTTCTGGGAGTGAGATATGTGGGAAGGTGACGTTTTTATGCAATTTATATGGAGAATTTTTTTATGAATTGCTTCCTGATATCAAGTATTTTATTTTAAATTAAAAGATTTTCAGTGAGATGGAGATATGGTTTTTTGTACATAGTTCTAATAAGTTATTTGTGAGCTGTATTAAGCAGCTTAATGTATGTGTCTGCGGCTCCACCCCATGCCGATATACCATAAATTAAAATGCTTTGGCAAAGGGAAAAGTATAGATCTTTTAATAGTTTAGGTGACATAATGTTTCTAATCGTTTAAAAATATATATTTGTTTCCGGATGTCAGATATATTATGTCAGAAATTTTATTCTATTTCTAATTTAATGTTTTTTTTTTCTTTTTTCTTTTTATGCGATCTATATTACATAAACGGTTAATTAGTTTATCACACTGCACAAGTTTAGGGGATATTAATTATTTACAATTATTCGGATAATATAGTCACTAAGGCATTTACTCGTTTTAGAGATAAGTAACTAGCTATAAGTCTTAGATATAAGTTACCAGCTATAAGTCTTAGATTTAAGTTACTAGCTTTAAGTCTTAGTTATAAGTTACTAATTATAATTGTAAATCTTACTTGTAAGCCAGTTATATTAATTCCTATATATATGTATATGTTCAGCGCTCTTGAGGTGATTTTTCATTAAAACGGCGCTTTATAAATTAACCAAATAATTTTATTGTGACTATTATTATCATCTGCAGTACCCAGAAAACTTTCTTGTAGAGAGTCTCGTTTGCGAAGGTCCAGGTGTGGTTCTCCAGATAGATGCGTCAGGTTGTAAGGCTGACTGCGTTTATTTTCTTCCTTATGTTCCACACCAAGGAACCGTACAGTGATTGATAGAGTTTGGTATTTTGAGGTAATCCTTTGTAGTAAAAAACACTTGTGTTGTGATACTGGATGTTTGTAAATATTTATTCTTGTGAATAATTTGACAGAGTGGTTTGTCTGAACACTTGACTGCGACAATAAATTTAGACTTAATTACTTTACAGAAGTGAACGACGGTTGATTGACGCTTAAACAAGCAGAGTTTAAGCGAATCGAGAGAGAGACTGGTTATACGATTGATACTGTTTTCTAGAAGAAGAATAATAAGAGTAAGAATGACAAGCGAAATCAAAACACTCATTTTATAGAAACAGAAAGTGAAAGTTTATGTGCCACAGACAACAGAGTGTAATAGACAAAACAATTTATAGCGATCTGTGAGTAAAAGGTGGCATAGACGCGAAAGTTTAATATAAAGGGCTCTACACATCGAGATTAAAATGAATGAGAAGGAAATGTTCAGAGCTACATGAATTTAAATATAAAATGGACAATCACAACACACAACATCCAACATACTCCCGGCTTTGACAAACTAAGTTTGTTAACAAGAAAGATTGTTTATAGTTAGTTCGATGATAGTCACTATTGGCTCAGGAATGTCCGTTTGGTGAGATCACTGGTACATGTCACTGTGTTTGTTATCACTGGGGAAATTCAATGTAGGAAATGTCACTGGAGAAATTTAATGTGTAGAGAACGCCACTTGAGAAGAAAGATCTCACTATTGGTTAGTGAGATGATGATGATGTCTGTTCAATTGGTAACAGACAGAGACGGTTGACAGCCCTCGTCACTGTCGATTTGGCGGTCGCCACAGTAGCCGCTCGTGTGATGCCATCTGCGCCAGGGTGTAAGGTCAGAATACGACCGAGCGCCCACTTGGTAGGAGGAAGATTGTCCTCGGAGAGCAGCACCAAGGAGCCTGGTTGCAGCACGTCTGGGGTCCTTGTCCTCCACTTAGCTCGTTCCTGCAAAATAGAGAGGTACTCCTTAGACCACCTTTGCCAGAAATGTTGAACGAGTTGAGTTGCCCGTTCAAATCTGGACAGCCTTCCAGGATTCGTAGTGGTTAGGTCCAGCTGCGGTGCAGCAACCAAAGATTCGCCAATAAGGAAGTGACCCGGGGTGAGAGGAGTGAGGTCAGATGGATCGGAGGAGAGGGGAGTAAGAGGACGAGAATTGAGGCAAGCCTCGACCTGCGTTAAAACCGTATACAGTTCCTCAAATGTCAATGACAAGTTACGGAGGACTCTGGTCAAATGATGCTTGGCTGACTTCACTGCGCTTTCCCATAATCCGCCAAAGTGAGGAGATCTAGCAGGAATGAAATGCCAGTGAATAGAGTGAGAACCAAAAAAATCCGAAAATTCATTCTGAGTCGAAGCATTCTGTAAAAAACTTGTTAAGGATTTGAGTTCATTTGAAGCTCCTACAAAATTCCCAGCATTGTCTGAATAGATATGAGCACATTTTCCACGTCGTGCGATAAAGCGATTGAAACATTTGAAGAAACCTGTAGTAGATAAATCAGTGGCTAGCTCAAGATGAACTGCCTTAGTAGAAAAGCACACAAAGATACACAAATAAACCTTGATTGTTGTTTTACTACGAGTATTTCCTGATTTGATATGATAGGGTCCTGCGAAATCCACACCGCATGTAAGAAATGGGCGTGTTGGTTGCAGTCTAGAATGCGGTTGGTTTCCCATTAATGGTTGAATTATTGTAGGTTTTGACCTGAAACAAACTATACATTTGCTAAGCACACTGCGTATTGTGCGTCGTCCGCAAAGCGGCCAAAACTGTAAACGAATGGATGCTAGTAACGCTTGCGGTCCAGCATGTAATAGTTGACGATGAAAATGATTGATAATTAATTTAGTAAACTGATGATTGGAAGGTAAAACTACAGGATGTTTTTGACTATAGGTAAGGTTTGCATTTGATAGACGTCCGCCAACGCGAAGTACGTTTTCAGCGTCTAAAAATGGATTGAGAGAGAGAAGTTTACTAGTCGACAAAAGACATTTTGATTTTGACTGTAATGCCTTTATATCTGATGCAAAGCATTGCCCTTGAACTATTTTAATAAGCGTTGTCATTGCAGTATTGAGTTCAAGTAGGGTTAGGGCGTTTGTTTGAGATTCAAACTTGCGGAGAGAATTTGTTTTGAAACGATTACAATAAGCTACTACTCTTTGCAATTTGTGTAAAGTAGAATAACGATCAAAGATATCAGTGTCATGTACTTGCGTTATTAACGCTTGAGTAGTGTTTTTTTGTTCCGGAAGTTCTGGTGAATCTGTGATAACAGTAGTAGGCCAATGTGTTTCATCTTGAGATAGCCACAAAGGACCATTCCACCAGAGGTTGCAAGATGCGAGATCATTTGGAGACACTCCTCTAGATATGAGATCAGCGGGGTTTTGTTTGGTTGAATTGTGTCTCCATTGTCCCTGCGAGGTTTTATCCTGAATCTCAGACACGTGGTTGGCGACAAAGGTTTTCCAACGTGCGAGTGATGCGGCGATCCATGCGAGAGTTATTGTAGAATCGCACCAGTAAGTTGAGGATCCTTGAAATGCCAGTGAGTCTGTTACTTTCTTCATGAGTTGTGATAATAACAGCGCTCCCGACAGTTCTAACCTGGGTAAGGAGATGGTTTTGAGAGGCGCTACTCTTGAGCGTGCGCATAGCAATCTGCAGATCCAGATACCATTCTCAAGAGTTCGCACGTAGATGCATGCTCCGTATGCGCGTTCCGAAGCATCGCAGAATCCGTGTAATTCTGAATATTCTATAATAGTAGGTACATGTCTAGGTACCGAGAGTAGATTGATATCTTTCAACTGATGTTGAAAGTTGAGCCATGAGTGTTGAATATGACTTGGAACGTCGGAGTCCCAGTCAATTTTTAATTGCCATAGATCCTGAATAAACAATTTTGCAGTGATGTTTATTGGAGCAATGAGACCTAAAGGGTCAAATAGTTTTGCTATTTGTGACAAGAGATTTCTTTTTGTAATAGATGAATTGACAGATGCTGTATTATGTTGATATCTAAGTATATCCAGAGTAGAATTCCAACTCAGACCAAGTGTTTTGGAGGTTTCGGATTTTCCCAGTAATGTCGAATCGACAGACTGATTGAGGGAAGTTTCATCCGAGATGAGATTAGCGTCATTGGATTTCCATTTTCGTAGATTCATACAGGCAGATTTTAATATAGAATTTATACTATACTTGAGTTTTAGCGTTGTCTCAAAATCATTACTTCCTGTGAGGAGATCGTCTACATAGAAGTCATGCATGATGCGCTGACTTGCGTCTGGCGAAGATTCTTGGGTATCCAGAGCAAGTTGCCGTAGACATCTAGTCGCTAAGTACGGAGCTGATGCCGTACCGTAGGTAATTGTGTTGAGTCTGAAATGAGATAATTTGTTTGAAGAAGGGTTTGACCAAACAATTCTTTGCAAATCACGATGTTTAGGGGTTATTAAGATCTGACGGTACATTTTTTCTATGTCCGCAGATATTACATATCTGTAAGTTCTGAAACGTAGAATTATTGAGAGTAGATCATCTTGAATGGTCGGTCCAACCATAAGAATGTCATTTAGAGAGAGAGCTGAGGATGTTTTCGCAGATCCATCAAACACGACCCTTAGTTTTGTGGTTTCACTGGATTCACGTAGAATAGAATGGTGAGGTAAGTAGAAATGATGATTAGTGGATGCATTGTTGTCGTTAATAGATATTTCAGACATGTGGTTTAGTTGAATATATTCATTCATAAGAATATATTCATTAATTTTTCGAAGAAAACTTCTTCTAAAAGGTTGTTACTTTGTGATGTCATTATTTATTTATTAAAAGAAAATAACTATATACATACTTATATAGTATACTTTTATTCCTGAAGAAGTGAACATGGTTCACGAAACATGTTGATAGTATAAAATATAAAAAATAAAGTGATGTAAACTAAGTTATTTTCTTTTAATAAATATATTCATTCGTAAGGGTGGTGATTTTGAGAGTTTCCGTTCAACGGAGTGCCATCGTTTTGTAGCTGTGTTGAGTGACGAACCCAAGTCTTGTGGGTTTCCTTTGAGCGGAAGCTCCACAACAAATCTACCATCTTCATTTCTAGAATATGTATCCATGAAGTGTGATTCGGCAGCCTTTTCTTCCAAAGACTGAAGTGGATGAGAAAGGTTTTCTTCCAAATGCCAGAATTTAGTCATGAGATCATGCAAGGCATTGTTGTCTTTAATGGAAAATAATGAAATACCTTTGTCAGCTGGTGTGTCGGTGTGTGTAATTACCCAGCCGAAAGCGGTTTGTTGAAGTTGCGTTCCAAGTACTTACATTTGTTCGCTTGCGTTCTAGGCAACTCCAGAACATGTCGCAGCCAAGAAGGATGTCGACTGATGCAGGTTGATGATAGGTTGGGTCTGCTAGCTTCATATGTGATGGAAGCGTAGCTGCGGCCTTGCTGGTGATCTTGTGTGCTGGAATGTTTGGAGTAATTTCATTTAAACAAATGCAAGATAAATTTTTTACAAAACGTTTGTTAATTCTAGAAGCAATGGTAATATTAGTTTTGAAATTACTGTTAAATGAAGCACCGGTTATTCCAGTAATTGAACTATTAGACTTTGTTAGCTGAACGCCTAACTGCGTAGCTAATTTTTTAGTGATGAAATTAGACTGACTCCCTTGGTCCAACAAGGCTCGAGCTTGAATAAAATGTCCTTGCGCATTCTTCACATTGAGGACGACAGTAGATAGTAATGCATGAGATTCATTTGCCATGGATGTAGCGGAGATGATAGGACTTTGTTCAGATTCACTTTGAACTTCCTTGTGACACAGAGTATGATGTTTTTTGTTGCAAATTTTGCAAAGTGTTTTGCTTTGACATTGTTCGTAAGCATGACCTCGTCCTAGACAGTTGTAACACAAATGTAAACTCTTAACCGTGTTTATTCTATCTTGAACAGTCATTTTTTGAAACTTAGGGCACTGATACATACTATGATTTCCAGAACAAATCTTACAACAATAATTTTGAGATGTTACAAATGTTAAATTTGGTTTTTTGCTATTATTATTGTCAGATTTATGAGATGTTACAGATGACTTTGGAATAGATTGAAGCATATGAGATTTATCGGTTAAAAACTTTATAAATGTATCCATGGAATGTACATGAGAATTTGGTTCTGGAATAGGAATTCTTTCCCATTCGCGAGCTGTTGTAAAATCGAGTTTTTTTGAGAAATGGTAAATTAATAAAACATCCCAGTGTTCTGTAGGTAGATTTAATTTTTTTAGAGCCCGTAAATTGATTAAAATTTTATCTAAAAAGGATTGAATTTCCTTGGCAGATTCAACTTTAATTGTTGCAATGTCAAATATAGATTGAATATGATTTTGAATAATTAGGCGTTTATTTGCATATCGATCTGTTAATAATTTCCATGCAATGCTGTAGTTGTTAGAAGAGATTTCAAGAGAGGTTAGTAATTTGGAAGCCTCTCCAGTTAATGAAGATTTGAGATAGTGAAATTTTTGTATTTCACATAATTGGTTATTTGTTTCAATTAAGGATTTGAATGATTCTTCAAAGCAAGTCCAATCAGACAATGCACCTGAGAATGTAGGTAATTTTAAAATTGGTAACTGCATTTTAGAATTGAAATTTAATTGAGATTGAAGTGACTGGGTTTTGACATCGTTCGTCAGACGCGATCTTGCTTGGGTGATAGCTTTGAAGTACATCACTTCGAAGCGATCGGTTTCATCATCCGAGGCGAGATCTGAACCTTCGTCACACATTGAGATTCGGAGTTGAATCTCCATGAATAAGTCATGTAAAGGTTCGACTTTTTCTAATCGTGCTTGAATAATTGACGGATCTGTTTGATTCTCATCTAATAGTGATTGAAATTTAGTTATGAGCGCTTTAATCTGGCCCCTTCTAGCGATGAGAGCTTTCAGATTGTCCGCCATATCAGATGATCAAAGATCCGCAAAGAGTACAAAGATTTAGAGAAATGCAACAATTTTACACAGTAAGGGAAGGAAAATAATGGATGGCTTGACCTTTGGCTTGCTGTGATGATGCTGCTCCAATCCTGTGATGATGCCAATTCAATCCGGGTGGAAGGACCATGCGAAGGTCCAGGTGTGGTTCTCCAGATAGATGCGTCAGGTTGTAAGGCTGACTGCGTTTATTTTCTTCCTTATGTTCCACACCAAGGAACCGTACAGTGATTGATAGAGTTTGGTATTTTGAGGTAATCCTTTGTAGTAAAAAATACTTGTGTTGTGATACTGGATGTTTGTAAATATTTATTCTTGTGAATAATTTGACAGAGTGGTTTGTCTGAACACTTGACTGCGACAATAAATTTAGACTTAATTACTTTACAGAAGTGAACGACGGTTGATTGACGCTTAAACAAGCAGAGTTTAAGCGAATCGAGAGAGAGACTGGTTATAAGATTGATACTGTTTTCTAGAAGAAGAATAATAAGAGTAAGAATGACAAGCGAAATCAAAACACTCATTTTATAGAAAAAGAAAGTGAAAGTTTATGTGCCACAGACAACAGAGTGTAATAGACAAAACAATTTATAGCGATCTGTGAGTAAAAGGTGGCATAGACGCGAAAGTTTAATATAAAGGGCTCTACACATCGAGATTAAAATGAATGAGAAGGAAATGTTCAGAGCTACATGAATTTAAATATAAAATGGACAATCACAACACACAACATCCAACGTCGTTCACCAAGGAGCCCGATGAAGATCATCGTAGATCAGTGATCACAGGGTGGTTTATAACATCTGGTAAACAGCCAACAATCAACTTCTTTATTTGAGATTGTGATTACTGTTCACACTGTACGTAGAAATGAAATAACATGGTTGTAGGGTCTATTCTGAAGGATCAATCTCGTACTTTAAATTTTCCATAACTGGCGTCATGAGTAGTGTTCCTTTATACAGCGGACTGAACAATAAACCACTTTTATTAACATATATGAATGCAAGGCGGGGACTAGCTGCCAGCATAGACTTTAAGATTGTTCCGTCAGCAAGTCAGTAACAAGATGAAAGGAGAGTGGCGTACGGCGAGCAGTGAAGCCGGCTAGTCGGCGATGGCCTGCAGAATCGTAAGCCGATTTAACATTCTTAGTAGCTTCATTATGTTTCATAATCGGTTTATACGTTATTAAATATTTTCGCCATTTATAATTGTAGCAACTGGCGCTCTTAGAATTAAGCGTGATTATTATTTAAACTTTTGGATAGTCAGGAACTCTACAACTTTATGCGGACGATACAATTTTTTACAATAAACTGAACCTAGCAGAGTTTGAAACGGAAATGAATGCTGATGTTTCTAAATTCACAAGCTGATTAAGAATAAACAAACTAACTCTTAACGTAAAAAAACTTGTTATATCCTTTTTGGCAACAACAAAAATTTCAACCTCAATATTAAAGTTGGTGATAACTGCCTCGAAAAGAAAATACCACAAAATATTTCGGCCTGATCGTAGATTCCCAACTCTCGTGGGAACTACACATAAATCATAAAGGAGAAAATTACCCCCATAACTGGTGTAATATATAGACTCCCAGGATTACTATCCATTCCATTGCTAATTTCGGTGTACTACGCCATTGTACATTTTTATTTATTTATTTATTTATACTGGGTTTTTACAGATGTTTACACTTACGTATGAACTATCCAGTTATAAAAACTCAGTTATTTCACAATTATAAAAATCTACAATTACATACAATTAAATACAGATACATACAATTACAAAACAAAAACTTCACAAATACAAATACAGAATTATATACAAGGTCACTCGAGTAACACATTACAATGAGTGGTAAGATACATGAAATACGCGAGGCATGCATAAAGAGACAATTCACACAATATAATTAGTTAGTTTTTTTTTTTTAACAGCGCCTGAACTTTTTTTTTGAACCCGTACAAATTATCAACGAAAATATCCACATCATCACACTCTATCTTGTTATATAGTCGACACATCTGGGTCAGAGTGTAGCAGTAGTTGCAATCGCCATCTCAACATCACTAGCGAGATTGGACAACACTATCACGCAACCACGTGATCTTGCCGGCTGACGCGGGCATTGCGAACATAATCGAGAGGAAGATCAGTTACTTTCTGGAAGCGGGCAGGAGCGGTCTACCAATACTCTACGGTGCGGCTTGGGTAGCTGGTCACGGATCTCACACTTAGAACAATGTGTGGCGGCCACTTGTGCCGAATTAATTGCTCCGCCACTGGACTCTAGCCGAACGCAATCGAAACTACGAACTACCTACCGCTGCAAGGCCGTCTAGGAATAATCCGCCACCTACGCGAAAGAGCTAGAACGTCTGGCTGTACCAAACAAGTGCACGCAGAAAGTTCTAGCGATATCTCGGCTTTGCGTGAGTTCACCCGGCGTTACCTACCGTCAGCGAAACTACTTGCCCGTCCGGCAGAGTATATAAGCGAGCACGAGCCGCATGCAGCTCAGTCTTAAGTCTAGTTTCCATTCATTGGACGACTCACCTACACATCGGGCTGTGATACAACAAGTGCAGTGTAGTAACTCTCTACCTGCCCGCGCGGGGCACGGGCTTCGCGCAGTCAACAGTGAACACCATTTATCCAGTGTGACCCAGGAACATTCCAGCACCTTCGAGGAACTTCTCCAACTACCATCTCGACATGAGATGTCAATCAGCATCCTGCAACGGGCAGCAACCACAACCGGCAACGCGCCAGCATCCTCATCGCCTCTCAAGGTTCCTTCCTGTGTCACGTGTGTGCTCCGACCCGCTGGACACACAGCCGCCATACCTCGTCAACGCGACAACGGTCAACCGCCTGGACCAAGGTCACTTCTTCACCGCCATGGTGTAGGGCAACACGCCGGCTTCCTGAAGACCTGTGATCTTCACCGCCGTAGTCTCCTGACCTTCATCTTCACATCATCGCGCAGCAGCATCATTACTGGCACTACCGTCATTCCGCTCCGCATCGACCTCCGCTACGTAGCAACAATAAAGACTGACTCATACATCGACTGACGCCTTTCATTTCTCTCGTCCCGTCTCTACCGATACGGACCGCTCCCTCACGGCGATCGTTCGTAATGTAGATTTAATTTTAATCTTATTATTTTACCATGGTTTATCTATCATTCTTAGCTTCGTAGTTTTCCTAGTTAACCTATAAAATTAGGATGGCGCTCAACAATCTCATTTAACTGCTTTTATTCCTTTTATAATTGAACACACCTGTCATCAACTTATTATTACAAATACCTTCTCTCTTCGAGATAAGGCACGGCCCTGTAGATTAATCTCTCATAATATAACAATTTTACAATATAATAACACCCATGATTGTAAATTAATAAATCTTATTTTAAAGTTGAGAGTTTTATTGGACTCATTCTCTGGTTTAATTTACCTTCATTATTACACATGCATTAATAATTTAGCATTCTTTCTTTTATACACGCCACAGTGGCGACCCAACGTGGTAGAACCGTTTGTTATAATTAAGTTTTACATTTTACCGTTACAACAAGGCTTTTTAGTAGACGTAGGTTATGTCACATTTTCGGGATAGGAATATTTTAATACATTGTTTTATGTGGGGGTTCCGTGGGTGTGTTGGTAAGTGTGCTTCAATAATTTATCTTATGTATTACTTTTTTGCTTAGGCTCGGTTCCAGATTGCAAACTCAATTGTGTGTTGTGGGTAAATAATTTGTTACCGTTTTAAAAATACCTCAGCTTGCAACTTTTGTGTTCCCTGGTCAATTTATAAATTTAAAATCCATATCAGTTTAATTTCTTTCAATTCATATAACTAACTGTAATACTGATTGTTGCATTGATAATTATACCTATTACAGCGGGTGACATGAAACTTACGGCCGGCGGATTAATTTCATTATTTGCTAACGGCGGAATCCAATATACTTACTGCCTGTTACACTGTAATTAATGCAACAATATATTGCCAAAAGAAATTGTAAGTCATTTAATATTAAATTTTTCTCTTATTTAACTATCATTGGGTTAATTTCATTATGCGATTGTTTTGGGATTTTTAAACGACTTCAAAAAGGAGGAGGTTCTCAAATCGACGGTATTTTTTTTTTTTTTTTTTTATGTTTGTTACTTCAGAACTTTCGTCAGGGTGAACCGATATTGATGATTCTTTTTTTATTTGAAAGCTGGTGCTTCCCGTGTGGTCTCATTTTAATTTGGTTCAGTTCCGACAATGGCATTCACGAGAAAACCATATAAGTCTTAAATTTGCATTAAGTATGTGCGCGACAAATGGACGAATAACTCAATATCACGCCAACCGATTTCGAAGATTCTTTTTTTATTGGAAAGGATGTACTTCAAACGTAGTTTGATGAGAGTTTGGTTAGGTTCTGATTATCGGATCCATGACCAAATAACGGAACTCTTAGAGGAAAATTAACGAAACTCGGCCGAATCTCTTAATTTGACCCTCACGTCGTTATGGTCAAATTATGTCTTTCTCATGTGAGCAGCACGTTTAGTAGGTCTACTTATATTTAGACAAATTAGTAAGTGTACTTCAGATTCACTAAAAATCAAAAAATAAACAAAAATTTTAACAAAACAAAAAACGACTTAAAGAAACGCACTAAAAGGTAAAAAAATAATTTCGTATTCTTCTACAACTTCATAATCAACTTATTTTTTCTACTCATCAATATGTAGGTACGGTTGTTATTTTTGGAGTCGGTGTCAGCAAAGGTACCCGGCCCGACGAGTTCACTTGACAGCTCCCCTCACGCCGCGGCCCGCTTTCGCCTCGTCAAGTCGCTTGTGCGACACAAGCACATCTCACCTATAACTATGTATGTAGTTACAAACCTACCTTGACTGACACCGACTCAAAAATATCAATAGTACCTACATATTGATGAGTAGAAAAAATAAGTTGATTATGAAGTTGTAGAAGAATACGAAATTATTTTTTTTACTTTTTAGTGCGTTTTTTGAAGTGGTTTTTTGTTTTGTTAAAATTTTTGTTTATAATTTATTGTAATCATCTTGGGATTAAAAATTGCTTTCGAACGGTATGCTACTCAATAATTTTATATTGAGAGACGGGGGACGGGGGGGCTAAGTCACTTATATTTTTCTTATAGATTTTGAGCACGGATTTTAAGTTGGATTGATTTAATTATTCAATAAAAATGGTGTTTCTTTCGTGATATTATTGTGTAAAAAATTTAATTTATTTTTTTACCTTACTTAATATACCTACAAATGTTACAATTTCCTGGGTACTTGTTATATTGGATTTTAAAATTTTGTCGGCAATACGTTTATTGCGTGCGAGTGTTTTATGCTCAGTATTATTATCAACATTTATTATTACGGCTATTTTGTTTTCTTTCTTTCTTCGGTACTTACAAATATAATTAACATTTTAGTTTGCGGCGTATTATTGTGACATAAATGTTGAAAATTAATAATGGTTATTGCAGTAATAACTCTATTTCGAAATCAAGCAAATAAATGTTTTTTTCTTATGCGACACCATTACTTATTCGATTTTGGAATATTTTTTCATCCCTTCAGTATTATCTGGTAACTTCAGATTATTGTCATATTTTTTTGTCCACGAATTTCCGAATACCTGCTTGATTACTTGCTTTTGAAATGAAATTTAGTTTTAAATTGTAATTTTTTTTAAATCTTAATTCATAATTAGATATTTATATGGGCTTCTATATCAACTTCTTATCATAATTTTATTCAGGATTGGGAGAATTATAAATTATTTTCTGGGGTTTTTGTTTCAAGGTTATTATTTTTATTTTATGCGACATAAGTTTCAACATTATTACTACGGGTTTCTTTGCTGCAATATACATTTAAATTTAATTTCGGCTAATAATTTTAATGACTACCTGACGATATTTCGTACTTTATTAAATTATTGTGACTAATGTTACAGAACTTTAGGTAAAAATTTATTTCAACGGAGTTCTAGAATATTTTTCTCTAGATTACTAATTTTCATATCTTCTAAATTTACTTTAAATTTTATATACCACTCAAGTTGATTAAAAATTTTACGGACATCTTTTGTAACTTCAAATGGTTTCTTACAACTTAGGTTAATATTCTGATATGAATATTTTTTAAAAAACATATATTTGAAATATTTTTTTGACCAAAAAAAATTGGGAATCTTTTCTTATTTCTTTACTTTCTTCATTTCAGTTTTAGGATAATCCTCGTTTGTTTCATTATAGTAATTCGTTATAAAATGTGATTACAGTTGGTGCTATGGTTGCTGTGGTTTTCGACATTTTTATTTGCATGAGTGATTAATACGCGGATTCGGATGTTCAAACCCAGAGGCTGGTTTCCGGTTGTACGCGGATATTTGGTTTGATTTATTTTTATAATTTCATTGTTCCTGACTGTATTGATGTTATCGATGTTTCACAGCCCGCCTTGATAATTTCAATAGCTTCATTAGGTATAATATTTTATAGGAATATTCATTCTTATTTGATGGATTCTCCATATACGCTTATTTAAGTTCTTTATCCCTGAGTGAACTGGTTAATGATCGTTTGTGTAGCTTTGCATCATATTACATTCTCATTTAGTCTTGTGGGGTTAAATTTTGGGTTTATTAGATAAATTTATTTGAAGTTGTGATTAGGTTGTTCTAAGTTCTCTGATGGCTGTTCAATCACAGATCAGTTGAATATGCTGTTCATTTTTCTTTCACTGCTTAATCGTAAACAGATATTTAGATTCATGATAATCTTTTTTTAATAATCTGATTGCGTTTCATTTACAAAAGCGCTGTGCATTTGAGACGGCAAATTATTTTATTATGAACCTTTATCATAATGTATTTTCTTCTTCTAATTCTTTGCCACTTCCCACTTTAAGTGGGGTCGGCTCTCCTAATCAATCTGCGCCAAGACGACCGGTCTTGGGTTGTTGGATTGGGGAAATTTTGAGCTATTTTTGCCATGCTGGTCCACCATGTCATAGGGGGGCGTCCTCTTCCTCTTTTTATTTCAGGTATAGCTAGCGCTTTATGGCACACGTGTTCTTTGTCTCTTCTCATTACATGACCATACCACCGTAAGCGACTTTCTGTTAGTTTTTCAGGAAGGGGGGCTACCTTGAAACTACCTCTTATATATTCGTTTCGTATTTTGTCCAGTTTCGTAACCAGTGGCGTAGCTAGCATGGGTGGCACCCGGGGCGGAAAACGCGGTGTCACCCCCCCCCCCCATTAAATTTTTTTTTTAAAAATTCAAAACACAAATTATGACTTCCTAAAATATAAAAAACATTTCTAGCTAGTCAAATATGTAAAAAAAATGTTATCCTCAAAATTAAAAACACTAACAGAATAACAGCTTTTTCCTTCTTTTTAATTTCCTTCGCGAGTTCCCGTCAATCACAATGTACGAAAGAAATGAGAATGACACAGGGGAAAAGCGAGGAATATTTCATGGGAATCCCCAATAAATCAATATTAAGAGCTAGGAACGAAAACAAAATAACAGAATTTTTGGGGAATGCTGACCGACCTAGCCATATAGATACAAATAACAGAGTTCCGTGTGGAGTCTTCAATTCTTATATGCTGCAAAAATCTGAAAAAGATCATTTGCTGTCATGAAAACATAACCAATACTTAGGTTAAAACCAGTTTTGTGTACAGAGTGTAACGATAAAATTTCAATCGTGAAATAGTAAAGGGGGCGTTCAAGTATAACGTAACGAAATTTTTGAAAATTTGTCACCATTTCTCGCCCCATGCAATGCGCAGTAACATTTTTCTGCACCTCCCTCCTCCTAAACATTACGTAACACCCAAGTGACAATTTTTACCCAAAAGTCTCAATTAAATTGCGCAAAGTACTGGAAAGTCGCTTAAATACATTTTTCTTGTTTTAATCGCGTTTGCGGTAAAAGTAAAACAAGAGATTTCAAACTCGCAATATGTCCATGCGTATTTTGTTTATTTTATTGTTTTAAATTGTAATTCATAAACAAATTGGGAAAATATTATTATTTTTATCGGCCTTTCATTCCTTCCGGATCTCCACAATTTATTACTGTCTTACCTTTAATACACCTACATGGTTTTTCAACACATATTTCGTTTTACATTAGCTACACTGAGGAGGCCCTGAAGAAAGTAATTTTACAAAGGTTTCCATATGCAGCAACATTTTACTCCACTATGATTCTTAAGCTTACTCAGAGTGGAGTAAACCTTTTTCATGATCTGAATGCAGTTATACAAGTCCTCAAAACAAAGATTTAAAAGTCCACAGTATGATTCACAGAAGAGAAAAACCTTTTTCTTGTCCTGATTGTAACTATTCGTGTTCACAAAGGGGATACGTATTTTTTTTTTTTAAAGAAAGATAAAGATTCCCGGGTTACGAATAACCCAACAATGTTTGAAAATCTCTACTATCACCACAGAAAGCCGAAAATGTTGCTTGTGTTGTGATGGAGGACTTAGCCAGCCGAGGAATTGAACACGCGACGCTCAAATGGGATCCAAGCGCTATGCCCACTCAACCACCGACCAATCATATGAAGTCAGTTACTGACTCAGTGTGGAGAAAAACCTTTTTCATGTTTCAACTGCAACTATTCATGTACTATGAAGAGAAATCTAAAAATCACGTGTTTACCGACAGTGGAAAAAAACATATTTCATGTCCTGACTGCAACTATTCTTATTCTCGAAAAAAATAACTAAAACGGCACTTGCTAACTCACAGTGATTAAAAACCTTTTTCTTGTCCCGACTGTAACTATTCATGCGCTACAAAACGGTATCTAAAAATTCACATCTTACCCATACTGGACAAACACCTTTTTCATGTCCCGACTGCAGTAATACAAGTTTTCAAAGGGAAGATTTAAAAATCCACAGTACGATTCACAGAACAGAAAAACCTTTTTCATGTCCTGATTGTAACTATTCGTGTTCTCAAAAGGGATACATAAGAAGTCAGTTGCTGACTCAGTGCGGAGAAAAACCTTTTTCATGTTCTAACTGCAACAATTCATGTACTATGAAGAGAAATCTAAAAATCACACGTTAACCGACAGTGGAAAAAACCTATTTCTTGTCCTGACTGCAACTATTCTTATTCTCGAAAAAAATAACTAAAATGGCACTTGCTAACTCACATTGATGAAAAACCTTTTTCCTTGTCCCGACTGTAACTATTCATGCGCTACAAAATGGTATCTAAAAATTCACACCTACCTGCCTTGTTTTTCAAACTGGTCTTTCAGCACTATTAGACACGCTAACACAATAATAAGGTCTTCACTAATTCACGCCAGTCCATAGATAACAATTCACTTCACGAGTCTACGTTAATCATAATATACGAACGAAGTTAGAATGACACAAGGAATATTTCAGGGAAATCCCCGACTGAGCTAGGAACAAAAAAAACCTTTTTTCGGGAATCCCCGACCAACTAAGCCATAGAGCAAAATAACAGTCAGTGTTAACGTGTAAAATATTTTTTACGGCAATTTTGAACTTTCGTAAGTTTTTTCTCCACGTTCGAGTGTCACCCCCTTCTTGGGTGGCACCCGGGGCGGACCGCCCCCCCCCCCCCCCCCCCTCGCTACGCTACTGTTCGTAACCCCACCTGACCATCTAAGCATTTTCATTTCTGCAACGTGCAGTTTTTGGACGTGATTTTCCTTCACTGTCCAACACTCAGCCCCATACAGCATTGCTGGTCTCACTGCAGTTTTGTATATTTTGCCTTTTGTGCGAATGGGCATGCTTGAATCGCACAGTACTCCAGTGAGTGATCGCCACTTCTGCCACGCAACATTTACTCTGTGAGATACATCGGCCTCTACATTTGCATCTTTTGTTATTACTGAGCCAAGGTATTTGAAGGATTCTACTTTTGGCACCGGCATTCTGTCTGGATAGTAAACGGTGGTGTTGCTCGCTGTACTGCTGAAATTACATTCCAAGTGCTCCGTTTTTGACCTGCTGACACGAAGTCCTGATGTTTCAAGTGCTGTTATCCATTCTGTCAAGGTATTTTGCAGATCTTCCGCAGTTTTGGCAATCAGTACGATATCGTCTGCATACAGAAGGTTCCAGGGTAGTTTCTTTTGAATATTTTTGGTGATGTAATCCATTACTAAGTTGAACAGTAATGGGCTCAGCGCCGAACCTTGGTGAACTCCCACCTCAACCTCGAATTCTTGGCTCAGACCGACCGGGCTTCTGACCCTTGTGCGGGTATTGTTATACATGTCTTCTATGAGGTTCACATAATGTTCTGGTAGTTCCTGAGCTCTCATAGCTTGCCACACAAGTCTTCTTGGCACTCGGTCGAAAGCTTTTTCTAAGTCGATAAAGATGAAGTGTAAGTTTTCCCTATTGAGACGGTATTTTTCCATTACTATTCTCACCGCCTGTAATGCGTCTGTCGTAGATTTTAATGGGGTGAAACCGAATTGGTTTGGTGTGATTTTGGCAAGATCATATATTCGTTTATTCAGTATGCGTTCCCAGATTTTAAGAGTGTGTGAGGTTAACTTTATGCCCCTGTAATTACCACACTGTGTAACGTCACCTTTATTTTTATAGAATGGTACAAGGAAGCTTTGCCGCCACGCCTCAGGAATTTTACTTCTGCCTATTTTATTAAATAGGTTTGTGAGCCATTCTATCGCTACCATTCCTAATGACTTCCATAGATCTGCCGGTATCTCATCGGGTCCTACAGCTTTACAATTCTTCATCCTTTTGATGGCTTGCTTGACTTCATCTCTGCTAATCTCCTGGATCGGGCCCTCGACTGGAGGTAAGGGTTTGAAGCTGTTACTTGGATATTCTTCATTTAGAAGTTCTTTATAGTATTCGAACCACCTATGATTGATATCTTCGTTTGAAGTAAGCAGCGTCTGACTTTTACTTTTGATATACTTATTGGTTTTGATGTCTAGGGTTGATTTGTTTCTAGTTTTGGCTATTCTGAATATTTCAGCATCAGTTTCGGCATTCTCAAGGTTGTTGTAGAATTCCTGTCGTGATTTGGCTCTTGACTGCGCTACACATGTTTTAGTAGTTTTTTTAGCTTTCATATATTTATCTCGATCATTGTCTGTCTCAGAGCGTTCCCAGACCTTAAAGAGATTTTTCTTGTTTTTGAGAGCTTCCTTTACCTCTTCGTTCCACCATGTAGGATCTTTTCCTGTACTTATGCCTCCTTTCGAAACGCCCAGTATGGACCTCGCTTCATTTTTGCAATGCATTTCAAATTTAGCCCACATTGAGTTTGCATTTTCATAGTTGGCATTCCGATCGTTCACTAGGTAATCATGCAGTCTGTTTTTGAGAGATTCTCCTTTTGGGCCTGACAGTTCTTTCCACTTTATTTTAGGTGTTTTATCCACTAGTGTCCTGATAGGCTTGGGCAGTCTAAATACAGCCACTAAGAGTCGATGTTGCGCGGCTAGTGACTCGCCCGGTATCACTTTACAGTCCTTAAAACCGCCTTTCATTTTCCTGTCAGCTAGTATGAATCTGTGAACACTTTCCACCACTTTTATATGTTATTAAATGTGTTTCTCTCTTTTGGAATAACGTATTTATGAGTATGAAATTATGTCTTGATGCAAATTCTAAAATTTTTTCCCCTTCTTTATTTAAATTTCCGAAGCCAAAGCCCCCATGAAAATCTTCATATATTTTGCTGATTTGGCCTACATGTCCATTGAGGTCTCCAAGAAGAAGCTTTGATTCTTCAGTAGGTATACTTGTTATTGATTCGTCCAGTCCTTCCCAGAAGGTCTCTTTTTCAGATTCTGTGCATCCTGCTTGCGGCGCATAGGCACAGATGATATTTAATATGGGTTGGTTGTCTATTGCAAGCTTCATTGTAATGAGGCGATCAGATTTCCTCTCAATGTTGACTATTCGGCTTTTAAAATGCTTGTCTAGGACTATACCCACTCCGTTCTGTTTATTGTCTTTGCCATAGTAGACCAACTGGTACCCTAAACCTAGGTCTCTGGATTTAGATCCCTTCCATCTAGTCTCTTGTATACAGCATATATTTATGTTTTTTCTTTTAAGGGTTTCTGCAAGCTCTTGACTACGGCCTGTAAGGGATCCCAGATTCCACGTCGCAATTCTTATTTGGTGTTGTACATTCTTGTGCGAAAATAAATTCTTGTCATTTATATCGTCGCTTGGGGGGAACGCCCTAGTATGTATTAGATTCGTATTATTTAGTCTCGTATGATTTAGTTTCATTGCATTTGCGTCGCTTTTGGGGTACGCCCTAATATTATTGCCCCCTTTAACTTTATTTGTACTTTTCATGTTTAGGAGAGGGTTGTTGTGGTTATAAATTTTTACGGCCGGTTACCACCTGACGCCAAGGTTGTAACCCTCCTGGAGGGCTTGGGCGCCGCCGTTGACCATAAGGTTCCTCCGCCGCCATCCCAACAATGCACCCCAACCTGGGCACATAGCTCATCCAGCGACCTCTACTCCGAATATATCGGAGAAGCCCGCAGGTGAGGTTTGATGCGGAGTTTTTTCTCCGGCCTTGTGGTCCGCGGGAGGTATTTTATTTCCCTCCTACCTTTCGAGCAAGCTGCTATACTCGCTCGAGAGGGCATTCCCCTATCCGCCACCCGGGGACGCGGTC
Source organism: Limnephilus marmoratus (assembly GCA_917880885.1). Taxonomy (NCBI): domain Eukaryota; kingdom Metazoa; phylum Arthropoda; class Insecta; order Trichoptera; family Limnephilidae; genus Limnephilus; species Limnephilus marmoratus. The sequence continues at coordinate 8,453,420 of OU862907.1, forward strand.
TCTAGGGAATAAGGCTACCCCGAGACTCATAATGTATTTTCGATTTTAGTTATTGTTTGAAGAGGATTTATTTTTTTTAAACTTTTGGAGAAATTAGTTAACTTTTGGGGTTATATATCTAAGTTATAGCGCTTACTTTGGGTTATCTTCTTAATAATATTGAATATTTTGATGGATTATGAGCTTTTTATATAGTGAAAAATAATTGTGTAAAATAATGTTGCAAATTAATAGTGAAAATTATGAATTTAATCTATCTATCTATCTATCTATCTATCTTCTATCTTCTATCTTCTATATAAATAAAAATGAATCGCCGAAATGTATGTACGCGCATAACTTCCGAACGACTCCACCAAATTGGATAATTCTTTTTTTTGTTGTGTTCATTATGGCCAGGACAAGGTTTGTATAAAACTACTGGTGAGCTCTGGCATTACGAAATTTGAATAAAAAATTGCAATATGTGGCAGGCGAGATGTTTGAAAACTGAATGTACCGGGACTGAATGAATGGAATGCGGGAGGGTGGAACTCGGGAGGAGGGTTCGTGGGACGGGGGAAGCAGGCGAGGGGAGTGGGGAGAGGGAAGGTGATGTGGGAACGCGAGAGGGGGAAGGGGACGCGGGAGAGGAAAGGGAGGCGGAAGGGTAACGGGACGAATGGGAAAGGACACGCAGGGAGAGACAATTTGTTTATTAAATGGCATAGCAACGCATGCCGGGAACCAGCTAGTAAATAATAATATTACGCTTTCTATATTCATTTCTTGCTTGCGATAATTGCATTGGATTTTTCTACGTTACTACTCTTATTATAATATTATTACTCTCGTCGTGAAAGCTTTTAGTTTATGTTCAAAAAAACAGATTTTAATTATTGGTGCAAAATTCTAATGATATATTACGAACCGAGTTCCATTAGCACACTTCTTTTAATTATTGATTGAAGTGTATTTCAAATGTTTTGGATTTATGTACAAATTATAATATATTTCGTTACATATTACATTACACATTACATTTTTTATAATAATCCTTGGCTGTCCAACTAGGCAATTTGCCCGTTTTAGAACAGAATGAGCATGTTTTTTACAAGTAATCAATGTGTTGATGTGTATTTTAATCATATTATCAGAGATATTCTATGAATGTACAATTAAGTCTCGGTAAGACTAGAGAGATCCTGGGTTTAATTCCCAGTTGCAACCATTACTTTTTTTATTTTCTGTTTCGTATTTTATTTTCGTGAGTTATTGATATTATCTTCAGCGAATGATGAGGTATAAATAAGTATCAAACATGTATTGTTTTAAAGCTTTACGTTTCTACTACCTTACTACTATGCCATGTAAAGTTTTTTCTCTTATAATCCTAAATAAAATAAATAAATAATATTTTTGTAATAAATACATTAGGAAGAAATATTTTTTAACATTCGCGAACTATTAATATAACATTATGATTTTTTTTCCATGGTGTGAGTTCTGATTATAATAAAAAATTAAGTATTGTTACATGTACGTAGGATTGCTTAAATATTTTAATACGAATATTGTTGAAGTATTGGATATGCATTTCTTGTAACTTTTTATTTCTATATTTTCTATCCAAAAAGTGTTAAAAAATAAATATATCTACCTACTTAGTTGCAATTATTATCTGATAGCAGTAGTACAACAAAATGATAATAAAAAACTTTTGCATAAAAAGATTGTATTTATTTGTTTTTCAAAAGAGAATGTACTTTTGACCATCTGTATATGAAATGGTCCAGAGCTCGAGTTCACCCTCCGCTATTACTCTACCTCTACACTGCTCGCGAAGTTCCTCGACGAAATATTCGGGAAAGTTGACCGAAGTTCGAAGTACGTTGCTACACTCTCGTTCAACTTCGCGAGAAGCTCATTCGCGCGGTGGTGCCGGCACGGCTCGCACGTCATGGACGCTCAAGTAGCAGCTGCCGTTGCAATGTGCACGCTCGCTTATTATGTACATATTTATCAAACGAAGAAATATAAAAATAAAAGAAGGAACTACTAACACAACATTTGGGCAAAAAGCTTCTTATATTATGGCATTAAACTCTACAATAAAATACCACTCTCACTCAAAAACCTCAACATTATAAAATTTAATTTTCAAATGAAAAGCTGGATACTTAATATAGGGAGATCAGAAATAGAAAATATACTGATATCAAATAGACTAAAACCAAATCCAGTGAACTGAATAATAAAGAAAACACTATCTTATTTTATTAATAATTATTTTTAAAAAATATATGCTACATGATATATGTTATGTCTATTTCATATTAATTTCTTATAATTAAATTATAATATGTAAGTGAAATCCTCAGCACGGGAGATCCGAGTGGGGATATCATTATCTCTACTTGTTACTAAGAAATGAAGACAATAAACCATTATTATTATTGTTATTTATTGACGCATCTTTTTTCCTACGGTAGCTCCTTACATAGCAAAAAGCGAATCCTTATTTTTCTTTAATTTGTCTACGGGTAATTCTAACATGCCCTGGTCGCAGGAGCAACAGAATTTGCTCCTGCGACCACTGTATTCCACTCATAATCGTGCCGTATGACAATACTAATAAAAAATAATTACTAGCGCGCACGTCTATTCACGACGACGTATTGAAGCGAACTGAAGTTAACCGAGTAGTGTAGAAAGGCACTTCGTGCAACCTCGAGTCCTTTGACTCGGGCACAAAAACCGACAAAAACTGGAGGTCGCCCGAGACGAGCCAAGGTTGGACGAAAATAGACGAAGTGCCCCTCCGCACTATCGTATTCGGCTAACCTCGTTCAACTTCGCGAATAGTGTGGACCTGCAATTACAGTCATGTTAGCTCCACACTTTTCGCGAAGTTGAACGAGGTTAGCCGAATACGATAGTGCGGAGGGGCACTTCGTCTAACTTCGTCTAATTTCGTCCAACCTTGGCTCGTCTCGGGCGACCTCCAGTTTTTGTCGGTTTTTGTGCCCGAGTCAAAGGAATCGAGGTTGCACGAAGTGCCTACACGAAGTGCCTACACGAAGTGCCTTTCTACACTACTCGGTTAACTTCAGTTCGCTTCAATACGTCGTCGTGAATAGACGTGCGCGCTAGTAATTGTTTTTTTATTAGTATTGTCATACGGCACGATTATGAGTGGAATACAGTGGTCGCAGGAGCAAATTCTGTTGCTCCTGCGACCAGGGCATGTTAGAATTACCCGTAGACGAATTAAAGAAAAATTAGGATTCGCTCTTTGCTATGTACAGGAGCTACCGTAGAAAAAAAGATGCGTCAATAAATAATAATAATGGTTTATTGTCTTCATTTCTTAGTAACAAGTAGAGATAATGATATCCCCACTCGGATCTCCCGTGCTGAGGATTTCACTTACATATTATAATTTAATTATAAGAAATTAATATGAAATAGACATAAAATATATCATGTAGCATATATTTTTTAAATAATTATAAATAAAATAAGATAATATTTTCTTTATAATTCAGTTCACTAGATTTGGTTTTAGTCTATTTGATATCAGTATATTTTCTATTTCATCTCCCTATATTATTTAATATCCAGCTTTTTATTTGAAAATTAAATGTTATAATGTTGAGGTTTTTGAGTGAGAGTGGTATTTTATTGTAGAGTTTAATGCCATAATATAAGAAGCTTTTTGCCCAAATGTTGTGTTAGTAGTTCCTTCTTTTATTTTTATATTTCTTCGTTTAATAAATATGTACATAGTTATAATAAGCGAGCATGCGCATTGCAACGGCAGCTGCTACTTGAGCGTCCATGACGTGCGAGCCGTGACGGCACCTCCGCGCGAATGAGCTTCTCGCGAAGTTGAACGAGAGTGTAGCAACGTACTTCGAACTTCGGTCAACTTTCCCGAATATTTCGTCGAGGAACTTCGCGAGCAGTGTAGAGGTAGAGTCACACTACCGCATTCCATTAACACGTGTGGCTTGCCGGGCGCTTGACGCTAGCAAGAAATGGAATTGCGAATAATATTTTGTTATTCAATGAATGATTATTTTTTTTATATTATTGGTTTTATGCACATATCCAATGTTTTGTTTATACATTAAATTAATTTAAGCATATGAAAAATTATTCACAACTATATTTATTGAAAAACGCATAATAAAATCCAAAACCACATACAGTAATGCTGCGTTACAAGACGGCACGTCGAGGGTATTTTTAGCACGGTATGGGATGGGTTAAAAAAACCGTATAACAGCTAAAGCAGGGTACTCGCCTAACCGTGTAACCTGTAACGTATCTGATACTGTATCAAGTGAGTACGTAGGCACGAGTCTACTGCGAGCCGCTCGCGCGTGGAGCGCACTGTGCTCGCAGTGACCCGCCGACGGCGGTTTCACTGCGAGCACAAAGGCGGCTCGCAGTGCGTATGTGGACGGCGACACGGCGCACAGTGTAGTGAGTACGTAGGGGCGAGCTTCAAACGAACGTTTTCATCATGGAGTGGACAGATGAAAACGTGTTAAATTTAATTGAACTTTATCAAAATGCTCCGGTATTGTGGGATCCTAAAGATAATAATAATTATTAAAAAAATCTAAAAGTGGATGCTTGGGAAAATATTTGACGAGCTATGGGTAATGGGTACGTCGGGCGAAAACTGTAAAAATAAGATGATCACCGCATTGTCTTGCTACAGGAGAGAGAAAATGAAAATAAAAAAAGTTGTGGAACTGGTAAAGGTATAAAACGATTATTAATATTTTCTACAAAAAGGCACGGGAAAAAGCCACCATTTGAGACATGTTGTCGGCGTGATAGCGTCACGAGCAGTGCGGATCCGGGAGGTCGTAGCTTGATACGCGGTTACCGTGGACGAGCCGTACCCACTTGCAGATTGATACAGTATCAGATACATGACATGCTACACTTTAGGTGAGTACCCTGCTTTATAATGTCAAAAGATGGCGCAACAGCTAACATGTAAATACTATTGGATTTGCATTTTCATTAATCTCTCCAGTGTGGATACGGATGATAGTTTGTGACTATACTACTGTTGTCTCTCCCGCCGTCCCCGGGGTCTAGTATCAATTTAACTGCTGGTAAAGTCTTATTTTCGTTGTTATACAGTAGTAAGTAGGAACCGTCATTGACTTCAAAAAGTTTATATTTTAGTTCTTCATCTATGGTTAAATCAATCTGACTTTTCACTTGTCTCGTCCCCGGTCCCACAATGACAAATGACAACCGATAAACTTTAGTAATCGGTTCTCCATCTGTCATTTGATATTTTTGGTGCTCGATGTCAAGTAACCGTGTATGATATTTATTTTATTGATGTGCAGATCATCTTCGATATTTCCTTTCAACTGAAGGTGATTTTTTTTTTTTTTTAATGTTCTTTATTCAGTAAAGTTTATACATTACAGTAAATGGATAATTTTTTGGCCATCACACTAGGCACATGCCCGTGTTACCGCATTACTTAAAGCTCTTTTATATCTATTCGTATATAATAATATGATAACTTCTTTCTTTCTTTTGGTATTTTATTTTTATATGTCCTGTTTCAGGTCTAATTTATTTTAAGCTGGGACTGATTACCATCATTATATTCAACCGGAACACTATCACAGAAGGCCATGGATTCTTCTGACCCAGAAAGTGCCTCCATCAAGGTGGAGCCAGGGTCCCAGGAAGAAGACAAAGGTGGATTGGCGAACCTGGATATTGATATCGACCTCCAGGATGTGAAGAAGGAATGCTTGCAGTATTCCGAGACTACTTCGACTGCCTGTAAGTTTAATTGCTAAACTTATAAAATGTTCAATTTTAATGTACAAAATTCATGTCCGTTTCACAGAAAGGGCATGATATGTTTGTTGACGGCATCAGCAATTGTTGATTATTTATTTTGTTATAGTAATATAATAAATATACAACTTATTTCAACTTAAATTTATTTGAATTAAACCGGTTTCAGCTAGTTAAAGCCATCTTCAGACTGGTACAAATTATTTATTTATTTATTACACGCCCTTAGGGGTCGTCCATTAATCACGTGATGTTTTTAGCAACTTTTAAACCCCCCCCTGGTGATATGTGGTGAGGTTTTAGTCTACCCCCCCCCCCCCCCCCCAAATCACGTGAAATTTTCAGAATATTATCAGGAAAATAAAAACAAGTGAAATCTCACTGTACCTCCCCCCCCCTCGTGACATTTCGTGAGTTTATCCCTAAGCACGTGCCTAGGGGCGCGAGGCTACGAAAGGGCGCCCCACTGGAATAGCCCGGAACAAGTTCGTCTCATAAATCGAAAAATGGTGCATTTTTTCCTGATATACTTATAGTGGTTTTTATAAGATTAATGATAGAAAAAAAATTATTCAAAAAATGTCAAAGTACGGGTTCGGGCTAAGATATTTAATTGAATCAAAATGTAGGAAATTTCGTGGTAAAAATTTAAAGCATTTGAGCTACTTTATATATAGCATTCATAAATTGTCACGTGGTTGCGTTGCGGTGCACAGTATCGGAGGACTACTGTGGGGTAAGAGATACATTCAAACGAGCGCTTCTTAAAATGATTGGCTTGTGCAATTCTGTTATTCCGTCTGTTGGCGTAGTCCAACTGAAGTATTTGGTTTATTTGATCATGCCATGACTTCCTTGACTTGACTTTTTCCACAAATCACTTCGCGTCATATCATCTCTTTTTGATGCCCTAACCAAATAAACGTACATTTTAATCCCAACCATCAAGTGCACTTGACCTGATTTTATCACTAAACGGCGCTATAAAAAATTTGGAAATTATTATCGGCCTGGAATTCCTTCTGGATCTTCACAATTTAACACGGTCATACCAATAGTATACCTACACTAGCAGTTAGAAACCCGCTCCTCAGGTTATTGCTGCTATGCCCTGCGGGCGGCTTTTGATTCGGTTTCGCCCAGTTATTATTGGTGACGATTTTATAAATCCGATAGGAACCGGTTCCAAAAATAGCCCGCTCGACGGATCTACTGTCCAGTGATAGCTAGTCACCGGGACAAAGTTACCGGGACAGGCAATGATGTCACATGTTATATAAAGCGATTCAAACAATTATTCACAACTTAGTATTACCGCCAATCTTTCCATATCTGATACTTTTTTTCCATATATTTTTTTTTACATTTGCTCTACTCAGGAGGCCCTGAGGAAAGTAATTCTCCTCACGTTTCCCTGTGGAGCAACATTATACTCAACTATGATCATTGTGTCACAAGCTGATTCATAGTGGAGTAGAACCTTTTTCATGATCCAAATGCAGTTATACAAGTTCTCAAAAGAGTGATTTAAAAATCCTCAGTATGATTCATAGTGGAGAAAAACCTTTTTCATGTCCGACTGTAAATATTCGTGTTCTCAAAAGGGATATCTCAGAAGTTACTTGCTGTTCATAGTAAAGTAAAACCTATTTGATGTTCAGAGTGCAAATATTCAAGTACTGACTTCACATGTTTATCCACAGTGGAGAAAAAACTTTTTTACGTTCTGACTGCAACTATTCTTCTTCTTGAAAAAAATACTAAAATAATTATTCATGCGCTACAAAAAGGTATCTATGTAGAAACTCACATATTTACCCACATTGGACAAAAATCTTTTTCAAGTCCCGACTGCAATTATTCATGTTGTACAAAGGAACTTCTTAGAAATCATTTGCCGACTCACAGTGACATTTTATGTAAAACATGTCACTGTGATTTATATAAAACAGGCCACATTTTTAATTTGGAATTATTAACTTGAATGTATTACTCGCAATAAGTTCCTGATTTATCAAGTATTTACCCGTTTTTATTTGGGACATGTTATCAGTTACACGTTACAGTTACGTAAATATTGATGGAAATAAAAACCTCTTCATTGACTTCTTCAAGAGCAGGGTCCTTCTCGAAGCGTTGACAACTGATGCGTACATCTGGTATCATTCTTTTATCTTAAAGTTCGTATCCAAATCCACGCCTGTATACATATGTTAAATGATTGAGTTTTAAATCTTTCAAATTTATAAATTTTTTTAATAAAGTGTAATTGTATGTAAATTATTGTTGTGTGAATGTAGTACACTATATTCAAAGAACATTACAATAATCAATATTCGTATTGTCATTTTGGTTTGGCAGGCAGCACTAATGTGGAGACAGTGGCCATCAAGGAGGATCTCGGATCCCGAGTAGAAGATGAAGAGAGTTTTCCATTTATGGAAATTGACATGGACCTGTCGGATGTTAAGAAAGAATGCTTAGAACGCGTCGAAATGAACCAGACAACAGGTAAAACCTATTTTCATTGTATGAACATTATCTGGTATCCATTTTTTCAACTTATCGCGGAAAATAAATCTTATTGAGCCTTTTTTATTCATATTCTTTTTCAAATTTGTCGACAGATCTGAAGAAGCATCCTGTGGATAAACGATTCTTTTGTCCTCAATGTGACTACGCTTGCTATCATAGGAATGATTTTGTAAGTCACCGTCTAACCCATACTGGAGTTAAATCTTATTCTTGTTCCGAGTGCAACTATTCATGTTCTCGAAAGAATAGTTTAACGATCCACAAGCTGACTCACAGTGGAGAAAAACCTTTTTCTTGTTCCGAGTGCAATTATTCATGTTCTCTAAAGGGAAATCTCACGAAACATAAGCTGACTCATAGTGGAGAAAAACCTTTTTCTTGTTCCGAGTGCAACTATTCATTTTCTCAAAAGAGCCACATGAATATGCATATGCTCACTCACAGTGGAGAAAAACCTTTTTCTTGTTCCGAGTGCAACTATTCATGTTGTCGAAAGGGCAGTCTGATCATCCACATGCTTACTCACAATGGAGAAAAACCTTTTTCTTGTTCCGAGTGCAATTATTCATGTTCTGAAAAGGGCAGTCTCACGAGGCACAAGCTGACTCACAGTGGAGAAAAACCTTTTTCCTGTTCCGAGTGCAACTATTCATGTTCTGAAAAGGGCAGTCTCACGAGGCACAAGCTGACTCATAGTGGAGAAAAACCTTTTTCTTGTTCCGAGTGCAACTATTCATGTTCTCTAAAGAGCAGTCTCACGAGGCACAAGCTGACTCATAGTGGAGAAAAACCTTTTTCTTGTTCCGAGTGCAACTATTCATGTTCTGAAAAGTGCAGTCTCATGAGGCACAAGCTGACTCATAGTGGAGAAAAACATTTTTCTTGTACCGAGTGCAACTATTCATATTCTCAAAAGGGCAGTCTAACGATTCACATGCTGACTCACAGTGGAGAAAAACCTTTTTCTTGTTCCAAGTGCAACTATTCATGTTCTCAAAAGAGCATACTCACGAAGCACAAGCTGACTCACAGTGGAGAAAAACCTTTTTCTTGTTCCGAGTGCAACTATTCATGTTATCAAAAGGGCAATCTCACGAGGCACAAGCTGACTCACTTTAAATAACGTGCATTCGTTGATCTATTTTAAGAACACACCGCTTCACGCTACGTTGCCAAATTTAATGTTACTAATATAGTCACATATGTAGGTAGGTTGAAAGACAGGTCGGATGTTGCTTGGTTGATTATTCACTCATTTATTATTTCTAGCGGCCGTTTTTTATTATTGGCGCGTTTTTTTTAAATTAGAGTATGATTTGCTAATTAATATTGTTATTTATTTGGTGTTTACGGTTGTTTTTTTTTGTGTTAAGGTTTGTTTTATTAATAATAATAATAATAATAATTGGACAATTTATAGAGCGCCGTTTTTGTGAAAAATCACCTCAAGGGTGCTTTACAATTTATCATTAATCTTAGGATCTATCTAATTTTATCATTTACAAACAGATACAGAAACTTACTTACCTGCGGGACACTTCCGATAAAACACACTTTATTAAAAAGTTTATGCTTGGGGAAGATACGAATTTGCGCGTGGAGGACATTATATTCAAAACACTGGACATTGCATGACTTTACCCTTGCTAACCTCATCACTGTTGGTTCTATAACGAGCGACACCGCACGGATCCGAATACTTTCTCGCTCACACATAATACCCCATCCTTATCAACAAACGCAGCATGCCGTAAGGATAGCATTGGTCGCACAATTCAATCCATCGGCTAATCACCGGGCAGCTCCCCTCTCCCGGCCACCTAATTACCGAAGGATGTACCACCGTTGCCCTATATAAACCGGAGCGCAGCCTTGAGCAAGCAGAGAACCAGCAGACAGTCCTAGGGCTCAATACCCAAAGATCAGCTGTGAGATATTTTCTTGTCCACACTGATAGAGTAGAGGAGTCCCTAGAGATAGTCAGAGATCCAGAAAGACAGTCCTAGGGCTCAATACCAAGGATCAGCTGTGAGATATTTTCTTGTCCACACTGATAGGGTAGAGGAGTCACTAGAGATAGTCAGACCTAATCTCCGGCTTTGGAGATTAGGTGCCGCGTTCGTACATATCTCACGAAGTATTGTTATATCACCGTGTACTTAGTCTTATTCTGTTGTTTTATACCTATTACTGAATAAAAGTCCTCTGAGCGAATCCACGCATTACTTAATATATATATTTACCGTTATAGTTCTACATTTATATTTATAAGAAGATTAATGGCAAAGTTGATTTTATGTTTATTTTGAAAGTCTGAAGAATTTTAAGAATTTGCTTAATTTTTACACACTTGGTAATTTACAATGTTGCGATCCGTGAAGGCGAGGGTGAAAGGTTTTTTTTTTTTTTAAACATATGGATACGACTGTCTGAAAAGATGAGTTTTAAGTTTACCTCTAAATTCCGCTGAATCTGTGATCATTCTTAAACTCGTGTGGCAGTCCATTCCAGGCTTTAGGTCCTGACACTCCGAAAGCACGATTACCGAATTTAGTATCTGGTGTGCGCTTTGGTTCCTTCATCCTTCCGATCGCTGATGTTGCTGCTGACCTGAGGGTTGATTGTCGAGAGTTGGAATTTTCTGGAATGCACATTTCCGATAAGTAAGTCGGAGCCATTCCATTGAGGGACTTGAATACCATCCAGCAGAGCTTAAACTGGATTCTCTCGGGACACTTGAGCCAGTGAAGATTTTTGAGATGCTCAGAAATATGGGAATATTTAGATACGCCGGTGATGAGTCTTGCCGCAGCGTTGAACACAGATTGTAATTTGTTGATTTGATACTTTGGGAGACTAGCATATATTCCGTTGCAATAATCTATATGTGAAACAACATACGAATTGACTAGTAATTTAGTGGCCTCTGTTGTCAATTTTCTCCGTAATGCTTTAATTTGCCTTAATTGAAAGAACCCCGTGCTTACAGTTCTGTTCACTTGAGTTTTAAGGAAAAATCAGCGTCTAGATTGACGCCTAGTAGTTTTATGCATGTCTTTGGTGTGATGTCACTTCCTGAAATGGTTATTGGGGAGTTATCAATGATACACTGGCGTCTACTTGTGGCTGTCCAGAGAAACTCAGTCTTTGCAGGATTCAGTTTCAATCTATTTGAGGTCATATTATTATCATAAATAAAATTAGGTATTTAAATACATATTGGTGTAGTTTCTTTTATTTGCTACATAATTATTTTATCTTAGTTTTATTAGTGTTTTCGAAAAATAATGAATAAACTTATTAGAAATATATTACATAATTTACTTTGTTCATTGATTCGTACGCTTCTTTAAGTTGTCACCTCCGATCTATATGGATAAAATCGATCTAAAAGAAACTAACTAACTAACCATCACTCCGTTTCCCCGCAGGGGTAGGCAGAGAGGACGGACCGCCAAACAACTCGGTCTTGGCACACACTCTTTGCCTCACTCACATTCATACATCGTATCATACATTCTCTTCTATTATTCTGACTTTTGACACGGCCCGACTCAAGTATCTTTATTTATTTATTTATTACATAAGATACATTTATACAGCAAATATAACATAATAATAATATTTCAAAATAACTATAAATATTAAAATGTATACAAGTGTTATTATGTCTTGTTTGACTATATTAGTTCCTAGCTAGGCAGATTGCCCGTTCTAAGGAACCAAATGCTGGTGAAAAATTCCAAAAATGTATTCTGTACCAAAAAAAAAAAACAAAGTGTTTTTTTTTGTAGATTAAATACCTATAAGTATACTAAGTTTTTACTGATTGTGCCATTTAATAGTTAACCATGTAAAAGTTTAAGTTTTATGTGACATTATTTAATAATTTTTCAGACTCAACCCTACCTAAGCCAATCAACCATTTATTTAGTATTGAACCGATACATGTCATTTTGCATGTTTTAATGTTTAATTCTGGGGGGATTTTATTGTATAATTTCGGTCCCAGATATGTATATGTCATTTGGAACTTCGACGTATTGTGCTCCCTGGGACCACAAGATCCTTTCTGGTTCGACTTCTTGTGCTGTATTTATGATCAATTTTATCAAGTTTTTCTAGATTTTTGTGTACGTGGATAATAACCTTTTTTATGTAGTTTTGACGAACATCAAGTACATTAAATTTTTTGTAGAGCTGATCGCTAGAAAACCTATAGGGTTTACGCATAATGACTCTAATTATGGATTTCTGGGCCTTCACCAGAGGATCTAACATTGTTCTACCTGACGCTCCCCAACCAATACAACCATACGTTAAGATGGGGTTGCATAATCCGAAATAAATTTTTCTTAGGTCTTGCTGTTTGATTATATTTCGTAATACAAAGAATATGTGAATCAATTTTCTCACCCTTATTGTGAGGTTGTCGATGTGGTATTTCCACTTAAGGTGATTGTATATAATAACGCCCAGATATTTGATGTTTTTCACACTTTCCAAAACTTACAATTGCAGATAGAATCAGTATTATCGGAATTACGCTTATGTGTTTTTATTGTGTGTGATGTAGGGGAGATAGGGGAGGTTTGGGCAGTCGGGAGACATGGGCACCCCCCTCTAATTTCAATTCAACTATAGAATTTATTCTTTCCCTATTTTGGTAGTTTACTTTACCCACTGGCAACACTGTTCATCCACAGACAAACTGTCATTTCATTCAGTTGCCAAACCTACACGTTTAATAAGGTTAGGTGACAGTCAAAGTAAATATTTTGTTGTGATTTCGCAGTGAATAGACGAAGAACCAACGAAAGGTATGTATGTTTTATATTTTTTTTCCCATTGTATATTTGTTAACTTATAAATTAATCCGAAAGTCAGGTTAAAATATCTAACCAAAAAATTCCATAGGATTATTAAGTTAAGAAAATACGCAGAGGGAGCAATGGGCACTTATTTTGAGGGAGGTTTGGGCATGTAAAATTTGATACAAATAAGGCTGTTGTGCATTATGTCGGCCGAATTGAGGAAATTAGTCAAACTATGGCTACAATCAAGTTTATGAGACTAAGCAAGATACGAAATACTTTTCTGTTTCCTGAAATAGATGACATAGCCAGCATCCCACTAGACGACATCAAGACTAAATTGCCAGGACCAAAGACAAGCAATAATACTAAACGTGGTAGCTCTAAGTATGGGTCATACCGAATCTTAGATAAGTAAAAATGTTAAATATACCGTTTAAGATTATATAACTCTTTATGTTTGCTTTATATATTAGATATTGTATGCTTTATAGGTCATGCCCAAACCTCCCACAGGGGGTGCCTAAGCCTCCCTACCATGGGGAGCTTTGGGCACAACTGACATATTTCTGAGTGTTCTTTTGTAACTTTGAGACTGATTATAATTTGGAGACTTTTATTTTTAATACATGTAGCCAAATGTATGGTGCAGTTAAAATTGGCAATACATTTTGATTTTTATTAAAAACTTGTTTTTTATTAATTATTTTGTGAAAAAGTGCCCATCCCTCCCCTACCTCCCCTACTAGGTTGTCCTTTTATAGTTGAGCTGAATCTTATGTATTTAGTTTTTGCTATATTTAGTGTAAGTAGATTTTTGTCAAGCCATTGTTTTATTGCTTTGATTCCACTTTCAGCATGTTTATGTGTTTGAGTCCAGTCGTCTCCTTCAAATATAGCTACCGTATCGTCAGCGAATGTAATAATTTTTCCGCCTACTTTTAGCTCGCATAACTCATTTATGTAGATTATAAATAGAAGAGGTCCCAATGTGCTTCCCTGCGGTACCCCAAAGTTAGTCTCTAGTGATTTACTCACTGTTTTGCCCATTTTGAGTTGCTGGCTTCTACCCGTTAAGTAACTCTTTAACCATTCGTAGGGCATACCTACAATGCCAATATTTTTTAATGTTTTGAGTAGTAATTTATGAGAAATTGTATCAAAAGCCTTGGCTAAGTCTAAGAACAGTGGAGGTAATCCACCTCTTACCCGCCCTGGTATAAGTAACTGATGGTTACTCCTTCAAGGCTCTCGCAAAAATACAATTGAACAATACGAAACAAACGTCAAATATGTCAAACGTCAAAACAACGCTTCTCCCTTAGAATAGACTGTAGGCGCATAGACAATACAATCCACATTATTTCTATATAGAGTGTGAAAGTCAAACATAGTATATTTATGGTCAAACATACCGACGCCCATCGACGCTTTTCTAAACCGATTTGTGTCAATAGAGATATTTTGTGATGTGACTCCGAAACGGTCGACTCAGTCGACTGTGAAACCGAAACTTACTGAGTAAGTTAGAGAGTAGGCCCCCAGGGGGCCTACTCTCTATCTTACGTAACCGCCAATATCTGTGTTTCACACTCGTATTTTGACAGTTGTTTGTCAGTTTCGCAAAATTGACACTTTTTATCAGTCGGAAACCCGAAAGTTACAAACTAAAAGTTATTGTTTGCTTCTCACAGCGACGCCCGGTTACGTCCCTGTATTGTCATTTTTGGTACTCCCTATCGACGTTTGTGAAACTCAGTCGTATAAATTTCGGGTTTCTCAAGCTGGGTCGGAGGACCTCCGTTTTATGAAACCTTTGACATTTCGTCTAATGACACATTTCTATAAATTAATATACCTATTCGAATTTCTTGTTTTAAAAGGTAAGTAATATGATTTATTTGGAATTAAACGATACCTCAAACGGGTTGCCGTACTTTTAGGCACGTATTCATAATTATTATCGTAATTACACTTCGTTTTAGCAATTCCTACAGCTGACAACTATGTATTTGCACAAAATAGGTTCTTAGTTTGGGTTATTTAAGTGTTTTGTGCGTATTTCGATCGAAGCGAAACTTTCGCAAACATCAAAGGGCAGAGGGATACTTATCTTGTTTATTAAGAAACTTAGAATTTGAATGCTATGTACCAAATGGGTACGGGTCTGTTGCAGTCTTATCATAATTTATGTGTTATATTTCAGCCACACAGAAAGGTTATTTTCGCCTGCAATATATCCTATAATTGGTTCCCGGGGCGGCGGTATACCATAACCGCCTCCCAAAATTTATATAATCATGTATGACGTGTTTCGATGGATCATCAAACCATCCATGTGTTAAAAGTACAAAATTAGGACGAAAACCGTTATTTCGAGTGGAGTTAAAAATTTTGTTTCAAACCATTCTTCAAAATTATAATAAATCTGTAATTCGAAGGAAAACCATACGCACATTATTAGAGTAAATTAAAACTGAGAGAGACTCGCTAACAGATTTTTAGCTCAATTTAAAACCAGTTTTGTGTTCAGAGTGTAAAATTCCAGTTGTGGATTCATCAGCTGACACGTTTCAACTGAAAAAATTCTCTTATTCGAAGTGCAGTGATACAATTATAGTTGCAAACAATGTAGGTGCTGCAAGAATAAAAAAAAAAACAATGTTCACATTCTGAGTGTATATAATTCACCCCATACAGATTTAATTTAAACCAGTTTTGTGTTCAGAATATAAATGAAATAACAAATTGCAGATTTATCGTGTACCGAGGGAAGCTTCACATTTGAGGTGCATGCTAAATGCTGCAAAATTCTTTGAAATTGACTGTTTCGTGTGTAGTTAAAACCTGCCTTGTGTTTTTAACACAATGTAAAAATTCGAGATGGGAAATCCTATTACATGGATATCATTTTTCTTTTCAATTTCTACTCCCCCCCCTCCCCCGGCGCCTGAAAGACTGCTGTTGAAGAACCTAAATAGGGGGGCGGCGAAATTTCCCTCCGCCCCGGGCGGCTGACACCCACGATACGCCACTGAATATCATGTGGTCCATTTGATAAGTACCTAAATTTTTTTAAGCCATTTCATAAATATACTGCGATCATTGGAATTATTAAACGGATAACTGATAATTTTCATTATTTGTTTTTGGGGTGTTATGCCGTGTTGCGCTATCTCCCTCTTTAGCAAACATTTCGGATATCGTTGCAGTGTCCGAAACGTTGGCTAAAGAAGGAATTAGCACACTTGAAGTGAAATATCACAAAACTGCGCTATATAAATACTACGTTATTATTATTAGCGCAACACGGCATAACACCGAGAGATACTACATCACGGAGAAAACACAGATTTCGTAGGTAGATATTTTAACAGTAAGTTATTCATTTATCAGGAAAGATTTATGGTGAATTTCGATTATTACACCACCTAAACCCTAAAATTTAATATAGGTACTATTTTATTTTATCTAAGTAAATAATTACGTAAACAATTACATCAAAAAAGTTTTGTTGTGGAAGAGATTCTTACAGTTTTAGCGATAAGATTATTTGTGGTTGTGTCATGTACCTAATGGTAGTTCCACGTTCCACACCAAGGCCGATCGTGTGGTGGATGCGGCCAAGCAGCGCTAAAATTATCAGCTACCTATCAGTTATCAGCGCTAAAATTAGACACTTCCGTACAAAGATATCATTATTCAATAAACACCGATTGCAACAAAACAGTTTGGTGACTGTTTTAGTACCTAAGTATATTAGTTTCCTACAATCTAAATGTCATTTTGAGGTTAACCATGTAATGACGCCGAATTGTCGCAATATCTTGAAAAATCTACGCCATACCGATGTAGCCTATACCACCTAATGTTACATACTATTGACGAGGGGTAGAAATCTCAAAAGTGGGAAGACAAGAACAAGACAATTGCACCGATCTCGATATCTAGTACTTTAGTACTAAACTGGTACGCGTCGAGTATGGTTGCGTCTTACCAGCACTTACCAGTAAGTAAGTAAATTGCATTTTAAAAAGTGCCAAAATGCTCTCCTGTGTGGTGAAAAATGTTTCAATTACATGGCAAATAATAGTTAAGGCGAATGAATAACATTTCATTTGTAAGTACACGCAAATTACTTATGTTATCGATTATTATGAATATTACAATTAATTTTCATGTTTCCCGCTCGCGGTTTTACACGTCATTAGAGAAAATTCAAGCCCTACTAAAGTAATGGCTCTGGATGCGCAAATGCCAAATTTCTGTTGCTAAGTAAACTTTACTGTTGTAAAGTAGACTAATCAGCCTAAACACTTTGTTTATTTGTTTGCTTGCGGTAAAACAACACATAAATCAGTAGTTCCAACAAGTATTGATGACAATCGCCACCATTTGAAAACTGTCGTTGCCCTATTGTATTTATTGTATAGCTCGACATATCTCCCAAAATCGAATTGTAATCGATTGTGTTAAAAAAGAAGATGCTAAAAAACTACAAACTTTAATTTCTAAGGATCTACATGATATCGATTGCAAAGAATTAACAAAAAAAAACAACAATGATATTCAAGGGAATTTTCAACGACTATATCAAAGAAGATTTTGCTGACGATATCTTGGACAAAAATGAGGACATCAAAATTGTAACGCAAGAAATAGAAAAAAATTCTATATTTAACATAAAAGCAATAATTAAAAACAAATACAATGACACTGCTAACTATATAGTAGAAGTAGATAGCAAAACCAGGAAGATTCTATTAAATAAAGAAAAAATAAAAATTGGCTACCAGCGAGTTACGGTTGACGACGCCATCCCAGTACAGTACAATGCTACTTTTGTCTACGCTATGGACATACATCAAGAAATTGTAACCAGAAAGAGAAAAATAACTTGCCTTCCTGCTCGCACTGTGGATCTGCTCACCTCTACAAAGAATGTCATGCTACAACAAATCAACCGAAGTGTGCAAACTGCACTTTTCAAAATGACAGATTTCAACTGTCATTTCCTACCAATCACAATGCGACTGATAAAACCAACTGTACCTATGTATTATAAAAAAATGCTGGCATTCGCACAACAGAAAATTGAATAGGTACTAATTTGGATTCAAGGTATAGTTTACATAGTGACTCATGTTTATTATTGTCAATATATTATGTATGTACTTGCACAATCAAAAATTTAAAAGCTAACAAAATTAGTAATGCTATGACATATGCTTTAAAAAAACATGATGTTTCTTATCAATCTGCATTTTACAAAACAAGTATACTTGCTATTAAAACTGAAAATCCTAAGATATATTCAAAAATGATACAATTTTTTTTTTATAAAAATGTCCATAATCAAACTAACTGTCAATATTACAAAAAAATACTTGCTCTTTCGCAACAAAAATTGGAATATTGTTATAAATTTTAAAGATGTCTACAAAAATATCTCATGTCTGTTCTCAATGTCTTACATTTACGTATGTATTTTGGGAATATCCACAAGATATAAAAAATAATAATTCTATAGTCTACAGTCTACACATTGAAAAAACGTCATATCTTTCATCATTCTACATACTATAAAATCAGTAGGTATAATATATGTAGGTATTTAAAACTAAAAAATTTAAATCATTCTCTATATTGATGATAAAAAACCTGAATATTTTCCTCATGATAACACATTTCTACATACTACATTTTTATGTTTCTTTTTACATCACATTACATCAACATTCTACATTTCTATATTTCTACCAGAAAATAGATAATACAATACCAATACACAGTTGCGTGTACAGAAGGCTAGTAAATTACAGACTACTAAAGTCTAATTATAGATATATTATTTCAAAATTGTTATTATATACATTACTAACCCATGTATCACGCTGCCAATATTCTATATGCAATAAATCTCTACAGTATATTATGTTTACTTGTACTATTGATATATGTATGTATGTACTATGTACTATTGTACTATCGAAATTGAATGTACTACTGATATATGTATCACGCTGTCAATATTCTATATGCAATAAATCTCTACAGTATATTATGTTTACTTGTACTATTGATATATGTATGTATGTACTATGTACTATTGTACTATTTAAATTGTATGTACTATTGATATATGTATCACGCTGCCAATATTCTATATGCAATAAATCTCTACAGTATATGTTCACTTGTACTATTGATATATTCATACATACGCTATTTTATATTGAAATCATTATCAAAAGAAGAGCGAATCAAATTAATTTTTGCTGCCAATTAAACAAACACTCACTATGTCTCCGAGTATTATCTAAACATAAAATAAATCTTATAGAAAAAATCCCAGATATGAACTGAAATCGAGCAAGAATACCGTGACACAAATTATGAGCATTATTACTTATTCATTTACTCGTAGAATTATATATACATATTTTATCACACCTAAATAACTGCAATGGAAAATTTTAACTTAAGTGAAATTGATATAAATCTAAATATAGAAGAATACGTATGTGAATCAGTCAGTGAATGCAATAAGATCTATACAGTACAATAAATAGACTAACAATCTTACACCTAAACATAAGAAGTATAAATAGAAACATGGATGAATTTCTGGTATCCCTAAATAAATACATTATGTTCACAACCTGATTTCATAATACTATCCGAGGCGCACATACATGCAAACATAAATATACCAATCATCCCAAACTACAAAAATTACAATACAAATTATCAGATTAATAAAAATAGTGGAATTGTAATATACGCTAAAGAAAAATTTACTGACATCAATATTACCGAAATACACATATGCAACGCAAACTGTTTGTCATTTAATTTTGTTTTGAATAACATGCCATTCAATATAATCGCAATATATCGAACACACAGCTCTGGTGTACCTATATTTATAGAAGAATTAAAACAGTAGTGTTCTAACGCTTGCAACGGGAGCACGTTACCGCGGTATTATATTCGCACTTGCAACCGTAACCCTTTCATGGCGATAGAAGATCTAATAAACACGCTGAAAAACGAAGTACAAAAGATACAAACAGTCAAGGACTCTAAAACTAAAACCAACATGGAAAAAATTATATTGGATCTCGATAATGAAATAAAATCTACAATACTAATAATGCAAGAACAAATCATACATCTACAAGACAAACTTATTGAAAAAAACGATCAATTGGTGGGAAATATTGAAAAAATTATGAAAACCGCAATAACACCATCCTATGCCCAAGTAGTATCAACAACCAAAGTTATGCCTCAAGAAGAGAGATTCTCAATCATTATATCTACAACTAAAAATAATGCAAAAGCCGAAGAAATTGAAAATATAATTAAAAAGGAAATAAAATTAAACAACCTAAAGATAGGAATAAACGGATTAAGAAAAACAAAAGAAGAAAAAATAATAATATCGTGTCCTAAAAAGGAATAGGTATGCAAATATCCTAACTGATGAATTAAAAAAACTAAAAAATGAACTGGTGGTAAATGAAGTACAAAAAAGAAGACCTAAAATAATAATAAAAGGATTAAAATCCAATCTTACTGAGGGTGAAATAGTTTGCGGAATAATTACCCAGAACGAAGAAATTGAAGATGTCTACAAGGAAAGTGAAGACAACAAAATCACATTAATAGCGGAGATAAAGAACACAAACATAAATGAAAAACAGCGCCTATTCACTAACTACATCATAGAAACTAGTGGGAAAATGCGAAAAAATCTTCTAGCACTCGGTAAACTAAATATACAGTTTCAACGAGTAAAAATTGACGACTGCAGCCCTCTGACGTAATGTTTTCATTGCTGTATGTTTATGCATACGGCTAAAAGATGTCTACATCGAACCAACCCTCCAATTTGCCCACACTGCACAGGCGACCACATCATTTCAAAATGCCCGGAAAGAGAAAATGCAACCCCAGCGTGTGTAAACTGCATCAGACAAAACACTAAATATGGAGAAAAAACCCTACAGACCACACGGCCAACAGTACTTTGTGCAACTATCGAAACAAGATGCTGAAAATTGCGAGAGATCGCATTGACTACGATTAATGATGTATAGTATTATTAACAATTCAAACGAAAACAAAAACAATACTTTAAAGAGGGGTGGGGAACCTGCGGCCCGCGGGCACTTTTGGTGCGGCCTGCTGAAAGAATCACAAAAAATTACACAAAAGGGCATAGTTTTTTTGCGGTGTTTCAGATGATTTTTTAAGATGTTATTACAAAATCGTTACTAGCAAGTAATTTAGTTACAAAGAAAAACGTGATAAAACCTCGCATTTTATTTTAATTTTAATTTGTTATTATGAAACGATATTGAATTTCCATCGGAACTTTTAATTTTCTTGTACGGGACAGTCCCGATATTTCAGAATTGATGGCAACTCTATTCGGAGAGGAATCTTAGGCAATCTGTCATTAACATTATTTTGTAGTCGTCGTTGCGGAAGCATAGTGAAAAAAAAATTGTCAATCAATAAAACCCTATTAATGACAACTACGAAGAAAAGAAAAGTTGAAGCTGAGTGAAACGTGAAATCATTTGAAACTAAATTAAGGCTGTGGAAAGTAACTTGAAATTAATAATACGACGCATTTTCCAACACTGCAAGGACAAAAGCCTTCTACATCGTTTGAATACGCTGGTGAGTGCGTGAAATTAAGTAAGGCATTTAATGAACGATTTAAAGACATTTGTTACACCGTTCAACGTCGAACCATCGAATATGCCTAAATTATCAGGCACATTCGATGGTTACATCCAGATTATCCAGACACATTCAGGCACATTCAGATTACTGCAGCACACGAAATTATTCAATTATAAAGCGATGATGAACTAAAAGCTAGATATAACAATCTCCCCAAATAAAGTCAGGAATCACTGGTTGTATTAAGTCAAGCATGTCCCTTAATATATTGTATATAACACAAACATTAATGCCATAATAATTGCCACACTTCTGGCATAAAAAATCATTACATGTAATTTATTGTAATTAGTTAAATACATATAAAATTATATTGCGGACAATAAATATGCTACAAAATGTAAAAAAAACATTCACGTGATCAGGGTACAATTTAATTTATTAGTGACTGGTGGACTCGGCAGATTCATTCTAAAGGTAAAACCGATCTTGTGTTCAATGCAAATTCCTGTTGCGGATTCATCTGCCAACCCTAACGCATTTCGAAGGTAAAACCATTTTGGAGTTCTAGGTGCAGTATTAATTAAAGCTGGGGGCTCACAATCCAATTCGCTCTGATTGTTGATGAGTGTAGAGGTACCGGTAAGTAAAGTTTCTTCAAAGAAGTTTGCGCACATGTCTGGGTTTTGGCAATTTAGTATTGAGGACCAAGATTCGTTACGTAATTTATTATTTAATTTTAAGTTGTTTAGTTTGGAAATTATGTTAGTATTTTTTCTAGAATCATTTAATCCTGAGTTTTTATTTAGATCAAAAATAAAAATATTTGTATGGTGATCAGTTATATCATTTTTCCATATAATAGATTTAATTTTTTCTGTGTGTTTAATATTGCTCCATATGTGGTCCAGGCATGATGGCGATTGGTTTGCAAATTCTCTTGTGAAATTATTTACACATGACATAAAGTTCATTTCATTCATAGCATTTATATAATCTATTTTATTTTTACCGTGGTTATTTGGACCAATATTAATATTTAAATCACCTATTACGATGGTTTTTGTTACATAATATTTTTTTATTATTTTTTTTTAATTTATTTATTTTTGTACATACAATAATGACATTACATTTTTCAGATACATTTTTTATATAACGTGATTCACCTTTTTTTAGAGCATGCTCGTGTAAAAAAGGTGGAGCAGCGTGTGTGAAAAACTATTTAACATATTTTTTTCAGAATTATAATATATATTTTTATATATATATATACATATATGTACATATATATATATACACATATATATATACATATATATATTCAAAACAAGATATATGAAATAGAATAGAAAAAAAGAAAACAGTATATAAAAAGAAGAGGAAGAGGAAGAGAGAAAAGAATATAAAAGTAAATGGATTTCCAAAATCAATTGTCGAGAGACATTCTATTGTATTATAAAATTGAATTATTGTAATATGCTAATGATTTAGTGTTTTTATAGAACTTTTGAATTTTTTATAATTAATTTTCAATCTTAAGTTAAGGGGTAACTGGTTAAACCACTTGACTCCAAAATATTTATAAAAGTGTTGGGCTGTAGTGGTATTACAACGCGGGATAGTTAAAGTGCCAAGAATACTTGGTATTTTGCTGTTTGAAATAGATAATGAGTTATCATTGTTGAAACAATCTTTGTGGATTTGTAAAAGTGTAATTTTTTTATAAATATTGTGTAGTGAAAGGACTTTAAATTCTTGAAATAATCTTATGGTGGGGAAATCATATGGTTTTTTTAGAATTATTTTTATTAATAATTTTTGGATGATTTCTAAAGGCATGCGAGAAGTTTTGAATGCACCACCCCAACCAAGAGTTCCATATTGTAATACAGATTGGATCAGTGAGAAATAGATAGTTCTTAATAGTTTAAAATTTAATATGTTTCGTATTCTAAGAAAAATGTACATTAATTTTCTTAATCTTTCTACAGTTGCATTGATTTGTATTTTCCACTTTAAATTGCTATCTATAATTACACCGAGGTATTTTATGTTAGTTTTAACAGTGAGAACACAGTCAGGTTTACATAAATTTGTGTTTCTATTGCAATTGTATGAATGTATACTTATCTTTAAATTTTCAGGGAATGCATGTTTATTAATGGTGAACGGTATTACAAAGGTTTTTTCCGTATTAAGTGACAGCAAGTTTGAATCGAACCATTTTTTTAGGATGTTTAAGTCTAATTCTGCTGTTTTCTGGGTTTCATTCCAAGTTAAACCCTCAGTTAGAATTGCTGTGTCGTCTGCATATGAAATGAGTTTAGATTTGATGTTAAGTTTAAACATATCGTTGACATAAATGATAAAAAGAATTGGCCCCAGTACAGTTCCCTGCGGGATGCCAAAATTCGTGGTCTGAGAATCGCTCATAAGACCCTTTAATTTAACAAATTGCTCTCTATTTTTTATTTTTTTATTTTTTTTATTTAGTAACTATATAATATTTTTTACATTTTTATATGAAACATGTTAGTTGTATATATAAAATAGAAAATATATTCGAAGTCCTCCTCACTAGGAGATCCTGTGCTGAGGGGGACTATGCTTTGGATAAGTTTTTCAGCGACTTCTATGGTTTAACTTGTTTGGATAAGGTTTTCCAGAAACTTCTATGATGTTTTAAGTATACTAGTAAGGTCATTTTCCAGTAGTTCCTTCAGCCAACATTTAATGTCCTTAGTGTAGCTGTTTTTTGTTTTAATTTATTTGATACTAAGTGGGAGTTTGTTATATAACTTTACTGCTAAAAATTCAGAA
Organism: Limnephilus marmoratus; assembly: GCA_917880885.1. Classification (NCBI taxonomy): domain Eukaryota; kingdom Metazoa; phylum Arthropoda; class Insecta; order Trichoptera; family Limnephilidae; genus Limnephilus; species Limnephilus marmoratus. Next base: position 8,478,121 of record OU862907.1, read on the forward strand.
CTTCTTTGACCAAATGAAGAGTTACACTTTGGTATATTAAGTGTGTATGTAGTGTGTAGAGTGTAAAGTGTGTATAAATGTTATTAAATGTTAAATGCTTATTATAGTAGAGAAAAGCCGAGAAATTCAAATATTCAATTTAGGCAACGGGCAGCGGGCAGCTGGCAAGCGGATGGTGTGGATTTTATAAAGGTTGGGTAAATGGCGTTGTGTTTCGTTAGCCACAGCAACGTGTGGCCGGGTCTGCTAGTCTAATATATAAAATTCTCGTGTCACGGTGTTTGTTACCATACTCCTCCGAAACGGCTGGACCAATTTTGATGAAATTTTGTGTGCTTATCTGGTAGGTCTGAGAATCGACCAACATCTATTTTTCATACCCCTAAAAGTAAAGGGTGTTCCACTCCGAAGAAAATTATTTTCCCCATACATTTTGTATGGAATGAATTCTCCTATTTTGAAAGAACTGCAGCAATATTGTAAGGGGTATAATATTGAACTGTGAACCGGGGGAGGGGGAGGGGGTGGGGGAGGGGGATGGGGATGGGGATGGGGAGGGGGAGGGGTAGGGGGAGGGGGAGGGGGAGGGGGAGGGGGATGGGGAGGGGGAGGGGGAGGGGGAGGGGGAGGGGGAGGGGGAGGGGGAGGGGGAGGGGGAGGGGGAGGGGGAGGGGGAGGGGGAGGGGGAGGGGGAGGGGGAGGGGGAGGGGGAGGGGGAGGGGGAGGGGGAGGGGGAGGGGGAGGGGGAGGGGGAGGGGGAGGGGGGGGGGAGGGGGAGGGGGGGGGGGAGGGGGGAAAGGAACTCAGGAAGGGGGGTTAGCGGGACGGGGGAAGGGGGAAGGGGAGAAGTGGAGTGGGGAGAGGGAGAGGGAACGCGAGAGGGGAAAGGATACGCAGGGAGAAACAATTTAGATCAAGGTATGGTATACGCAGGGAGACAATTCAGCTAATAAGTTGACAACAGTTTTTGATTCGGAGGCGGTACGAAGTTCGCCGGTTCAGCTAGTATAATATAATTATGTATAAAATGGTCACCAACACTAACTGGGCGAAGCCAAACCAAAAGCTGCCTACAGGTCCTAGCAGTAAAACCCTACGGAGCGGGTTTTTAACAGCTAGTTATGTAATGAATAACCCGAAAAAATAACACAAATTGGGAATTTCATCATTTTTTAGAAAAATATTCACATTTCCGCCACTGTAACTCGTTACCTATTAGACTTACAAAAAAAAAAATTAAGACATAAAATGTACGAAATTTAGTTTTCTTCAAGTTCACCTTGAACAACTTGGTTGTAAAATCAACCATTTCATAATTATTTTGAAAAAACCGAATTTTGGGACCTTCAATCCAAGATGGCGGATCGAGCTCGACCCTCCCGAGGTCGAAAACTTTTTTTTTTCTTTAGAGTACCAGTCTTAACAACATATATCAAAATCGCTACTACATGACCTTTTGCAAGCTAAAGGCCTTTTTAACTACGGAATGACTGGGCTAATTGCATAGAGTAGAATTGTCGTTTTGAATTTGCTTCTACGAAGTTTTTTTGTTAGTATTGGGCAGTGCTTTCTGGAACAAACTTAGCAAATGGCAATCAGTGACGACGGTGACATCTGTTGTAATCTATTTCTATCAACTAGTTGTCTTACCAGCAGCAAGTACACTTAGCGAAAACTTGTACGAAGGGAGTTATTTTTAGTAAGTTTTTTTTTTTAATTTATTTGAATCGTTTCAGCGGTTTTCCTACTGCCTACCCTGATCAAAAACTCTGTGCACGCCACTGGTACCGATTGAAGCTTTACATTTAAGTAGCGTACCAAATACTGCAATTTTGAGAAATTGACTGTTCCGTGCGTAACTATTATTTGGGGGATGCAAAATCAATCTTAAGCTAAAACCTGCCTTGAATTCTCAACTCAGCAAAAAATTCGAGATGCAAAATTACATCTCGAATTTTTTACAATGTATTATTATTATATTACATGGATGCCATTCTCGATTTCCAAGAGCAGTTACAAATTTGTACCTCCCTTCCACAAAATAGGTCTCTTCAAGACCCCCCCCACCAGCGCTTGAAAATCTGCGGTTGAAGTACCCAATTAAGGGGGCCGTGAAATTTTCCTCCACCGTTTCGGCAGTGAACGGTAGATCTTTTGTCTAATTAAGTTGGCCACCCCTGATATATAGGTACAACGTACAACATAGATTAGACAAGAGTAGACCATAGTCTACTCTTGTCAAAACTATTAGCTTTAGGAATACATGGTGATTTGTACCGATGGCTAGTCTCCTACCTTGACAAACGTTCCCAGATAATGGCAGTGAATGGTTTTAATTCTGAAATTGTCAATTTACCTTCAGGTGTCCCCCAAGGGTCTCATCTGGGACCATTGCTTTTCTCTATATTTATCAATGACATTGTAAAATGCTTTAAGCATTCAAAAGTTTTTCTCTTTGCTGATGACATGAAAATATTTCTTTCTATCAACTCTATTTCTGACTGCTATAAACTTCAAGAAGATCTTAATAGACTTAATAATTATTATACTGTCAACTATCTCCATTTGAATACCGACAAATGTTACGTTATTACCTTTACAAAAAACCAAAAAACAATCGAACATGATTATCATATTACAGTCAAGCACTTAAAAAACTCAATCAAATTCGAGACCTCGGTGTTCTTATTGACAAACTTTCGTTAAAGGCACATGTGGATATTATTGTTAAGAAATCCATGAGCATGTTAGGATTTTTAATCCGTTTTGGAAAAGAGTTCACCAATATCCATACCCTCAAAATATTATATTACTCCTATGTTCGAAGTCATCTTGAAAAAACTTCATATAACAACATAAATAATATTAAAACATTTCTTTAGAAAAACTTAGAAAATACTCCCGACCTAATTTGCATACTTATTCAAAATTTTTCACGTAATAAAAATAAAATTCCTTTTGAGTATAGATTAAATGGGACACTTATCAAAGAAGTAGAATCTATCAGGGACCTTGGGGTATTACTGGATGTTAAATTAAATTTTATACAACACACTGATGAAATCATCAACAAGGCCAACAAAATGCTTGGATTTATTATTCGAATAACGAAACCTTTTCGCAACCTTAAGACTCTATATTCCCTTTACACAGCCTTCATACGTCCCCACTTAGAACACTGCACACCGATCTGGCCCCCTAGCATGGTCGATCGACATAGGTTTTATCGAGAATGTCGGTAACTTGGCATCGCTCCCGAGCATGACTGCAGGCCGCTAACGAACATACAGTTGTTCACGTCAAATAAAATAAGATGCCCTTAATCGTTGTGAACTGTTGTTTGTTGGTTAGCGGCCTGTAGTCGTGCTTGGGAGCGATAACAAGTTATCGACATTTTTGATAAAACCTATACCGATCGACCATGCTAGGACCCCTGGACTCCTTTCTACCAAGCTCACATTGTTAGAATCGAAAAAATTCAAAAAAAATTTTTTAATTACATAAATTATAAACAAAAATTACACTTCTTAAATTACAACGAATCTATTAATTACCACAATTTCAACTCCCTTTATACACGACGTTTAATTTTTGACCAAACTTTATTATTTAAAATTGTTAATAATGGCCTGGACTCTCCAGAGCTAACCAACTTAATAAATATTCATATTCCGTCAAGATCAACTCGGCAATCCCATTTGTTTCATTTGCCTACATGTAGAACTAACATTAGGAAAAATTCAACAATTCCCCGTATATGTGCGCAATATAACATAAAATTTCAAAATTTAGACATTTTTAGCCATACACTACAGAAATATCGATTAGAAGTAACACGTACGATCGAAAATTAATACGAGTGTGAAAAGTAAACGGAGCATCTCCTATCCTCCTCCTTTATTCCCCTTCCTCTCCTCCTCACCTCAAATTAATTTTAATATGTAATAAAACTCTATCTCCAATCAACTTTAACTTAGTAGACTTTTTTGGCTTGACTCGATTTAACAATGTATATTTTTATCTTTATGTTTTATGTATAAGCTGTTTGTCCCTTACTAATAAATAAATACTTAAATAAAAAAAAAAAAAAAAATAATAATAATTATCAACAGTATTACTAACACACCTGTTTTGTTACAACTCGTCCAGTTCAGCATCCCTCCCCGTAGACTCCGAAATAATTAATTGCTATTCCTCAATCAACATTCTACTAATTATGGAAACCATTCTCCTTTATCCAGAACGTCGATATTTGTCAACTCAAGTCAAACCTAAATGATGTGGACAGTCGATACGCAATGTGTAATTTTTAAAGCCTTTTAAACCTTATTCATGCTTTGACTTGTAGTTATCTTCTAAAATGTAATTTTATATTAATTAATTTTATAAGACAATTTATCTATTGGTTGTAGTTTTTTATTTGTAATGACAAAATAAAATTATGTGTTTCTCTGCTTACAAAGAAACTACATTTAAAGTTTATTTGTCGATTATAAAAACATTATAACACTTATTTTTCTGATATCTTGATTATTTGAATACCTGCTATATAGCTAGTCAAAAACAATAATCCTCTGTTTGTATGTCACCATGACAACACATCAATGAATTACATTTGACAAGTAATTCATAATTGGAACACGAAGGAATCCCTATGTAATCCCTAGGTAGGTATTCCTTTACATCTTCCCCCTAGGGTTAGAAAATTTCCCTGGAGATTTTCGTTTCTTTCAATATATTTTTCTTTTTTCTAAACTTCATTTTCTTCTGGTACGGGGGCAGGAATAAGTTTTGTAATATGGAAAAAATTTGACTCCATCTTTCTATGCCCTGTATTAATCTTGTATATTGATTGTGATAGTTTATCTTCGATTTAAAATGGACCAATCCTTAACTCATCTAATTTTCTTCTATTTAGTTTGTGACCATTTTCAACATATACCATATCGCCTATTTTAAAATTATGTGTGGTTCTTTTTTTATCAATTAACATTTTATTATATTCATGTGACTTAATTGTTCTTTCTAATGCAAATTTTCTGTCTCTAATCCAGTCATCTGTTTCTTTTTTAAATTTAAGTTCATTTGGTACGAATGAAACATCAGTTCCATCCAATAGGTATCTCGGTGCAAAGCCTGTTATTGAGTGTTCTGTGTTATTATATCTATCAACACAATTATGAGCAATAGTCGTCCATGCTTTAGTTTTTAGATTTTCATTTATCTTGCACCTTATTTTATTAACGAGTGTTTGGTTTAGCCTTTCGTTCAGTCCATTAGAAAACGGTGAATTTACTGCAGTGAAAATTAGTGTGATTGATCTTTCATTTAAAAAAGTTTTAAACTCTTTTGAGTTAATTCCAGGATATTGGTCGGTTAGAACCATGCCAATTTCATTACAATTTGGTACAATATTTATAAGTTTTATAAAGTCCCTTGCACTCTGTGTCTTTGAGGTTAATATATAAGAATATCGAGTAAAATGGTCGACTAAAAGGTGCAAATATATTTTTGTTGATCGAGAGCCACCAAATCCCCCAATTGTGTCTATTGAGACAATTTCAAGTGGTTTTGTGGCAGGGCCTAAGTGCGACATTAAACCATATTTAGCCTGTCCTCTTGTCTTATTTTTTATACATATTTCACACTGTTTGCATAAATCGGTGATATTTCTAGTTAAGTTCTTTGCTGCATAAAGTTTTCCTATTTTCATTTGCATTTGTTTTATACCTATATGACACATATTTTCATGTATTAGTTTTATAAATTTTATACTGAGTTCCTCTGACAGTAGTATTTTTTCTTGCTTTCTTACCCTCTTATAATATATATTGTGTTTATATATTAACTTGTTCTTGTGTTTTTTTATATCCTCATTTTTCTCTTGATCTGTTAATATATCATTCAATGTTACTAAGTTTATTATTTTTAATTTTTCATGTACATCTTTATTAGCTTCTAATACTGGGTTTCTGCTCAAGCAATCTGCCTCTAAATTATTCTTTCCTGGTGTATATTTTATTTTGAAATCATATTGTGATAGATAGTAAGATAAATCTCCTAACTCTTCGTCCGTTCTAGATCTAATGTTTAAATTTTCCAATGGTTGTGGTCAGAATATACTTAAAAGGTTTGCCTATTAGCCAGTACTGCCAGTATCTTATGGCCTCTTTAATAGCTAAGCATTCTAAATATATAGCCTTTTTTTTCTTTTGGGCTTCATTTAATTTTCTAGAGAAATATGCTACAGGTTTTTCCTTTCCGTCTGGTTGAGTTTGCTTTAACACTGCTCCGATACCTTTTAATGATGCATCTGTATATATGTTTATTGATAAGTCTTTATCAAAAATTTCCAAGATTGGTTGTGAACACAATAGTTGTTTAATCTTCTCGAAAGCTTCTTCGCAGTCTATTGACCATATGAATTTTTGGTGCTTTCTTAGTAAATTATGTAGTGGTTCTAAAATTATTGAACTGTTAGGAATGTACTCGTGGTAGAAATTGATTTTTCCTAGAAGTTGTCTAATATTTTTCTGATTCTTTGGTGTAGGGAAATCTCTTATTGAAATTAAGTTATCTCTCACTGGTCTTACTGTATTATCTTGTATTATATGTCCGAGGTATTTTACCGAATTTGTTGCAAATCGACATTTTGTGAGTTTAAGTCGAAAACCTTCTTTTTCTATCGCCTTTAAAAGCTGTGATAAATGATTTATGTGCTCGGTATAGGTTTCTGAAAATATTAAAATGTCGTCAATGAAATTTACAGCAAAATCTGTTAACTTGTACTTTCTCAGTATGTTGCTTAGTATTCTTTGAAATATGGCTGGAGAAGTTTTTAAACCGAAGGGTAAACATCTCCATTGGTAGTGGCCTTCCTGGGTTACAAAAGCAGTCTTCTTTCTATCTTCAATTCGCAGGGGAATAGACCAGAACGCAGAATTTATATCCAATGTAGAAAAGTACTTACAGTTTCTGGTTTTTGTTACTAAGTCCTCAATCAAAGGAAATGGTTGAGCCTGAGGTACCACCATTTTATTTATTTCTCTAAAATCGATACACAATCTTGTTTTTCTATTGTCTTCTTTTTTGAAAGCTAAGGTTACTGGTGCTGCAAAAGGGCTGTATGATTCCTCTATAAGATTTCTTTCAAGCAATTTTCTTATTTGTTCTTCTATCTCTAATTTATCCTCTATTGAACATCTGTAGGGTCTTTTACTGCAGTATTTGTCCACAAGTAGATCAATGCGTGCTTCATAATCCTTTACTGTTCCAATATCATATTTATCCTTTGCAAAGCTTGATTTATATTTATCAATAAGTTTATTTATTTCATTCGGTGCACTGTACGGCATTGTATACAGAATTGCACCGGTACCTTAAAATGATATTTTCGTGCCAGAAAATGATTTTCTTCAGAAATTTGCAGCATTTAAGAATTGCAGACTCCACCTGGAACTCTGTTATTTGTAGCTCTATGGCTCGGTCGGTCGGGATTTCCAAAAAATTTTGATGTTTTATTTTCGTTCCCAGCTCTTACTATTGCTTTGTGGGGGATTCCCCTGAAATATTCCTCACTTATCACCTGTGTCATTCCCATTTCTTTCGTACACTGTGATTGACTGGAAATCGTGAAGGGAATTATTACCTATTGATTGTTGAAAAAGTTGTTATTCCATTGGTGTTTTTAAAAATGTTTTGATTTTGATGATTGCGAAATTTTTGTTTACACATTTGACTAGCTAGTAATGTTTTTATATTTAAGGAGGTAGAAATTTGCGTTTTGAATTTCTCAAAGTAAATTTTAAAAGGGGTGGGGTGGGGAAGGGGGGGGTGACATCACGTTTTCCGCCCCGGGTGCCACCCACGCTAGCTACGCCAATGGGCGGACGGGCAAAAAAATCAACAATTATTGTTCGGATTTTTTTCTGGGAGGAGGGGGGCACAAGGGGCGGACTGGCAAAAATATCACCAATTAGTGTTAGATTTTTTTCTGGGCGGGCACAAGGGGCGGACGGGCAAAAAAACAACAATTACCGTTAGAAATAAACTTGAAGTATCATGCTTCAAATTTATTTCTACAAGTTCAAGTATGTATAGGAAGGTTTATGAAAGTGTCGAAAAATTAAATGTTTAATAAAGACAGTTTTAGTTTCTAAGTAACATCTTTAATTTCTATGATGGAATCTCCATAGTACATAAAAATACCGTCTGGGGGGGGGGGGGGCACGTGCCCCCGTGCACCCCCCCCCCTAAATCCGCCTATAGTTGTTTTGTTGTATTAAATTTTAAATTATGTAACAGTACATTAAAAAATTAGTGTAATTTCTTACATGTATTTACTTTATTATAAATAATAGTTAAAAATTAAACTGAAAATTTTCCACATTCAGAGTGATGTGAGGTATTATTTTGTATCACAAATGTGATGTAACATATTTATTATAATATAGAAATATGAAGTATTACATTGGTACCTAATATTACTTCACTGTATAATCATTTCAACATATTTCTATACTCTAAATTAAGGCGGCCAACTTTGTAAAATATCAATGCGGGACACAGTGGCATGTGGTGTCGACAAGGGGAAAGGGGGGGGGGGTACAGTACAAATTTTCTTTCTCGGAATTCAAGAATTTAACCCATATAAACTACAATCACAACATGAAATTGGTTTCTCTTTGATTCTACCAGCACATACATAGTTTGCAACTAGAATTAATGACTGCACTTCAAATAAAAGAAATGTTTCATCAGATGAATCCACAACACAAACTTTACATTCTGAACACAAAGCTGGTTTAAATTAAATCTGTATCGTTAAAACTACACTCAAAACATGAAAATAGTTTCTCTTTGATTCTGGCAGCACACACATAGTCCCAGTGGCGTAGCTAGGTAAGGGTGGCATCCGGGGCGGATAACGTGGTGTCACCCCCCCCCCCCCTCATTTTCAACTTCACAAATGTGTAAAAAATTGGTCCGTCCTAGGGAGGGGGGGGGGGGGGGTTGGCTAGAGAATTTCAGAAATAGGCTATTTTCGTTTATCAAAAGAACGTCAGGAACGGAAATAACACCGTATTCAATATTTTTGTGACAATATCCTTCATAATTTTTTCAACCCCCCGTCGGGTGGCACCCGGGGCGGGCCCCCCCCCCCCCCCCCCCACTCCCTCGCTACGCTACTGCATATTCCGTAACTAAAATTTTATACCTGCACTTCGAATAAGAGAATGTTTTCCTTCGAAATATGTCATCAGATGAATCCAGTTAAAATTTTACATTGTGAACACAAAACTGGTTTAAATTAAATCTATATGCGGCGCATTAAAACTGCACTCAGAACATGAAAATGGCTATTCTTTGATTCTGGCAGCACATACAACTGCAACTAGAATTTTATAAGTGCACTTTGAAAAAGAGGATTTTTTCCGTCGAAATATATCATCAGATGAATCCAACTGGAATTTAACATTCTGAACACAAAACTGGTTATTTATAATTAAGAATATCTGTATGCGGCGCATTAAAACTATACTCAAAACATGAAGATTAAAACTTTTGCAAGAAAGGAAATTCTTTTTGAAATTCAGTGAATTACAACTTTTTCGCGGTCGGCGGCATGGTAAACAAATTATTTGATTTGATTTAAATGACAAATACGGGTTATCAATTCAATACTACACTGGCGCTCTTTGGCTTACCTAAATAAACCAATCCCTAGATCGACATCTTCGGGCCTTTTCTAGGGACAAATATTGTCATCGACTTAACCACAGATGAACGGAAATTATTAAAATAGAATTAACACTGAGAAAGTTTATTTGTCTACCATAGACAATATTACAAAAACATAGGAATGCGGGACGCTTTAGACGATTTGCGGGACTATTTCATTAAATATTTCAATGCGGGACTACAACCGTCAATGCGGGACGGTCCCGCAGAATGCGGGACGGTTGACCGCCTTATTTTAAATACATGGCTAATTGTATAATGTACACATAAATGTTCCTTTTGGTTTTTTAATAACTTTAATATATTAATTAGCTTATAGGAAACTTAGATATTTTGGTTTCATAACTACCTACCATTATTATAAAAATTCAAACAAAAACTTTTGTAAATACAAAATATTTTTGCCAAAAATGTATGCTCACCTATTAACAACTAGTTGAAGCATGCTCCTAGTTAGGAACCTCTTATTGTTTTCGTTGAGTCATTTCAAATATTTAGATTGTAATAAAACTTTTACACATATTTAAGTTAATAAATATTTTAATTTTTTTGCTATCGTTTTCAACTGGCACTGCATGAACATGTTGTTCAAACTTTAATACTTATGTTGTCATAATTCTTTCCAAGTGTTTACTGAAGCATATAAATGTTATTAGTCATTTAATAATTATTTGCATAACTTTAAAATAAAAATAATAATAGGCCCACTCTGGATGATAACTATAAATACCCAGTCTAGTTTTTTTTTTTAATTACAATAAAACTCCATAAACATGTTGAGTTAATAAATAAAGTAAACAATTGAAGATAATTTTTATTCGTTTTAAAAAAATTAAAAACAATTCTAGTTTATACATTTAACTATCGCTCTTATATATCTCATTTAAGTATTTCTCTTTTTTCATCGTTAAAAAACTGGGCGGGAGGTATGTAGAGAACGATACTCAACAGCCAAATAATTGGGTTATATACGCTGGCAACCCAGCTGACGGGAGCTTGCATTCCTTCCGTTTGACAAAGGTACCTAAGATCATTCGTTTTTCGACTACCCGCCGTGTGGCTGTATGTTAGAGTGTCGTTTCCTATAAATCTTCTGAATTTAATACTTGTCGTGTTTTACAAAATCTAATAAACCTTAACTTCAGTATTAAATATTTCTTTCAATTTTAATATCACGGTACATTTGGTAACCCAGTGGAGTCAGATAAAGAAGTGTAGAGAAGTAAGTATAACCACCACGCGGATCGCTGAACAAAGTCTAGCGGACTCCATTATACAAATTCTACCTACAACAATCCTTACCAAAACATCATCAACAACATATTTGTTACCAAGTATATGCAGGCGATTTATTACAGCATATAATTCAGCATTAGATCCTGTATTGTTACAATGCTAAGGTAACTTGTGACGAACTGATCTACTCGGTACATGAAAACATGTTAACGAAAGAAGTTCAGGAGAGTTCAACAAGTTATTAACAAATTTAAATAAATAAAATAAATCAGAACAAATTCTTCTTTCTTTTAATGTATCAAGTCCCAGTAGACGTAACAGGGAGAAGTAATTTTGGCTATTCATTTAAATATAAGATCATTGTAAAATAATTTTAATTCATTTATTGCACAAATTAATGACGTTCTACAGTTTGTAGATGCAATTTTTCAAACGGAAATAAATATTAAAAGCGAAATAATACCTTTGTTCAATATACCAAACTTCATCTCTATTGCAAATACTCGAAAGAATAGAAGAGGAGGGGGATTAATCATGTACTTAAAAAACCATCATACTCTTAAGAAAAAAAAAAATCTTTTTAAAGCTGCCAGACAATATCTGGAGAAATCACCACCGTTTTTCAAGGTATCATAAATATACTTGCAGAAGGTAAGTTTTAAGATTTTCACGGCCAAAAGCATTTCGTTATTTGTTTTTGGGGTGTTATGCCGTGTTGCGCTACCTCCTTCTTTCACACATCTACCGGATCTGCCGGATCTGCCCTGATGATGGACACTGCAACGATGTCCGAAACGTTGGCTAAAGAAGGAGGTAGCGCAACACGGCATAACACCCCAAAAACAAATAAAGAAAATACTTGCAGTATATCGTCCGCCGAGCAGCATCAAGAATATACATTTGAAGGAACTAAAACAATTATAAGAATTGACTTCATCTGATTCAAACTACTTGTATTGTGGTGACATTAACTTGAATTTGTTGGATACCAAAAATAGTGTAATTACAGAATATCAAAATCTACTCAGTAAAAATGGTTTAGAAAATGTAATATAAGATGTGACCCGGGATGAAATTTTAAACGGAAAAAATGTTTATTCATGTATTGACCATATTGCAATTCGTAACCGTATTAACACCGTATTTCCATGTATTGTGACTAACAAAATATCCGACCATTATATAACAGGAGTTACAATAGTAAAAGAGGTACTTACAAAAGGATTTAAATAAAAAAGTGAAATTATTGATATTAAATTGGTATATTCTAAATTAAAACTAGTAAATTGGGGAAAATTATTACAAACTGAATGTCCCTCAGAACTATACTATAATTAAAAAAATATTTTTGATAATATGTATGCGTCCTCGAAAAAGAAAAATCATTTAAAAATAAGAAATTAAGAACATGGTTAAAAAAAGAGATTATCTTTACTGAAAATGCAAGAATAGCCCAAATAACCCGGTGTTTCGTTTAGAATATACGCGATATAGAAACAAAACAAACAAACATATTAATATTGCTAAAAAGACATTTCATAAAAACGTAATAAATAGCTTAAACGGCAATCCGAGGAAACTCTGGGACGAAATAAATAATCTAGAGGAAAACCTAAACATAATCTAGATAAAATAATCCTTCAACATATGGGATGTCAAGGAGACACATTTTTTATGCGATAAATTTGCTACAACATTCGTAAATGAAATAAAAGACATACTTAATTGTACTACAAAATTCCTAGATCGTGACACGTATACAACTCCTGCTATTATGTCAATGAGATTTTAACCTGTAGGTATCACAAAAAGATGTTAAAACAATAATTAATGATATGGACGTTAAAAAATCAGAAGGCAATGACCAAATAAGAATTAAGGACCTGAAGTTAATTGCTGATAATATAATCCCAATACTGACTAAATTAATGAACCTTTGTGTAAGTAAAAGTATCACGCCTGACGAACTTATAACATCCATCATCAGACCTATATATAAATCAGGAAACCACAAGGACCACAAAATAGAATCATAAATCCCTCACAGTACGGATTTCAAAAAGAAAAAAGTACTACCCAATTACTTTCTAAATTCACTGACCATATAATTTGTCATTTAAATGAAAAATATAATGTTGGTATAATTTTTATAGAATTTAAAAAGGCCTTTGACACATTGGACCATAAAACATTAATAAGGGCAAAGTATTAGAGGTCCTTTAAATAATTTGTTTAAAAATTATCTGTTTAATAAAATAATTAAAGTTAAAATAGACGGAATTTTAAGTGATGAAATGTTGGCAAACACTGGTGTAGCAACAGGGTCGATATCGCGGCCGACATGTTATATAATGCAAGTAAACAGTTTACCAAACGTAATAAAACGTTGTAAATGTTACATGTTTGCAGACGATACTTGCATTATACATGCTGAAAAAAATCCACAAAAAATTGAGAAAATTTTACAAACGGACCAAAATAATATAATTAAATGATCACACGACAATGGCATTATTATGAACGCAAAAAACCAAATACATGCTTATACACTCACCATATGCAAGTTGTCAGGATAAGCAATTGCATATAAAAAGTCATTCATATAATTGTTTACACACAAGAAACCAATCCCAGCAGTGTAATTGCCCAAATATAGAAAAAGTGTACCAATATACATACCTTGGTCTTACAATAGATGTCAATTTTAACTGGTCATATTATCATATTGAAAATGTATGTAATAGATTAATGGGGGTATGACACGACATCTTTTTTCAGCCCGATTCCCGTATCGAGACCAGGGACCAAATTTTTCGCAATACACGATCTCTATTTTCATCAATATTTCAGTTGGCATCACTGCAAACAACACACATGATCAGCTGTCACCTGTCACCTGTCACGAGGATTTTATATCGCGAACCATTGGGAGGAATTGGTTTATTTATGTTGTCAGTTGTTGTTCGTTTGCATTTGAACCCTCATAATGATGAATGGATGAATGCATGCTGAAATGAGGCAATAGACTTGAGACGCGTCAGTTCTCAGACAATGAAAAATTCGTACTCAAATAACATCGGAAATACAATGCGCAGCTCAAGTGAAGAAAAATGTAATATTTGTGGTCTGTTTGCACAACAGAACATTGAAAGAAAATATTCAAGAGCTTCCACGTCTTCTAAGATTTTTTAATAGACGTTTAGGTCCACAGAGTATATAGCTCATTGTTGTAACGTCTGCGCCAAAATCCATTTTCTAAACCAAGTCCGAAGATACGCCTCAAAATTTTCATTTCTAAAACGTCTAATGCTCTCTCATTCCTCTAATAACGAAATATTACTAATGGAATAATGAAAATGGATTCATTATTCAGCAAAACCTCATATGTGACATTTGTTTATGTTGGATTGTAAGTTATTTATCTTGACACCATGTAAAAAGTTTGAACAAGTTATTGGACAATATACGGCAATGATTAACATTTTTTATTGCCTTGAATAATTTTAGATTGCGTTACAAGTTAGTACAATACGAATCAGATGTCAGATTTCAAAAATACCGCCGAAATATAAATACCAAACAGTACGAAAAATCATCACTACCAACGTGGCAACCATTGGTGGTTGAGTAGTTCTATGATATTCATAGTTTGTCTATGCCTTCGGGATGAAAAAACTACGAAATTCGGCAATACCAACCACCGGTGGTTGGTAGTGCCGAATTTTCGTTCATTTTTTCATCATGCAGCTAGTTGCCGTTGGAGAAAAAGTAATAATATTTTGAGACGGTAAACCGTCAAAAAATGGCAACACCTTTTAAAAATGTCAAAATCAAAATATTGTGACAGCATTAAACAACACCATAATTTGCAGTTTCTTTGCGCAGTTTGTTGTCTTTATATCGTAAATCGTTGGTTTTTTGGACCATTATCATAATGTCTTGCTCTAAAACTTGATCAAATGAGGCAATTGAGTTATAATAAAAAGCAAAAATGGTGCGCGCTTGGTTGACGGATAGTTTTGTAAACTTCCAGCGGTTGGATCACCAGAGGAACCCTCCTGAATTCCTAAACCTTAATGAAGTTTACAGAAAGGACTTGAATATTTCAAGGTAATACAAATAGCTTGTATTAATTTGTACATAAAATATAATACCTATTAACATTATTCTTTTCCAATTTTAAGCTGTCACCATATTTTTTCCACAGATCAACTGCGATACTTACGAAACTGATGGAGTTCTTGATAAAAGATAAGAGTGATCGTGGGTATACATATGAGGATCATATAACTTGCTCCAAGGAGTGTCTGCCAAATTACGAGAAGTCATTCTTCAAAGAACATTTGCACACGGTTGAAGAGATCAATTTTGTCTTGGATGGATCAGTCTACTTTGATGTGAGATATGGAAAGGATGACTGGATCAGGATTGAGGTGGTTGCCGGAGACATGAATATTACTAAGTGGAATCTATCACCGCTTTACTCTTGACACAAAAGTAAGTAACCATTTATTTTTTCAAGTGAGTGCATGCTTCTACGAATGGTTTCCTTCTATATTCAATTTGGAAGGCGGGTATGAGTACCGCCCCATTTGTTGGATGACCAACACCTCTGCCATAGGTCACCCAAGTGGTTCGCTACATTTGGTGATATGGCAGAGGTGCCCGGGTTCATGGGGTAAGGTTTGTCCGGATCTTGGCATATATCGACCCCAGATTCCTACCCACCCCTCATACCTTCTTTCCTTCCCAGAACTTCCTCTCCTTCCTTTTCCTAAAAAGACCCTCCACACAGCATCCTCAAAGATGACATAGGCAACATTATATTGTGGTGTAGTAGGAGCATGTGTAACTTCATTATTATTTATGCACATATATATATATATATTTGTGTTATAATTTTTTATTTTATTTTTAATTTAAAAAAAAAACTCCTTTTTGTTCTTGCCTTTACACACGAGTAATTGCACTCTCGTAAAGGTTATGTATCGTATACATGTATGTGTTTTTACAGTTTTTTAATCAACGTTGAATGTTTAATTACTCATGAGTTACATGTGTATGTATATAAAAACTAATAAAAAATAAATTACTAGTGAAGTCTCATTTTTAAAAAATCTGTTCAGGAAGACAGGAACTTTTAAGGATAACCTGGTTTCTACCTAGTATTGTTATTATGGAATAATCTTTCTAACTAAATGTAAAAAAAAATTATACTTCACTGGCAGGAATGAATTCACTAAGAACTTCCCTGTGAAAAAACACTTAAATACTTTATGATAATACAAATTGTGATTTTTAATACAGCCATAAGTGCGTGATAGATAAAGGGTATCATCTTCTTTGTTTCAGAATTTCATAGTTGCTAAAAGATTATTTGTGGGAGAGGGGGTGTGGATTCCCCACAACAGCCCGGCGGATGATATGCCCTCAGCCCGGCCGGAAGGAGGTCGAAAATTATATGCGGAGGAGCTAAAGGAAGGATTCGCCGCTCCAGTTGCCTAAAGATTTCATATCAATACTGCATTGGCAAGACTTCTGAAAATGTTGACTATTCCTAATATGTATTTAAATATATAATATATGTACTTATTGTATTTTTATATTGATTGTTTAATATTGATAATTGATAAAGTAAAGAAAAATTAAGTATGTTGGTATTCATTATGAATTTCATGAAAACAGTTGTTATACCTTCCAAATTATGATAAATTAAAATAAGAATTTCACAAAATTGTTATGTTCAATGAAAAATGTTTTAAAAATATCTGCGGAGGACTTTATTTTATAATATTGACGCTGGAAAGGACAAAGGCTAAAGCGTCGCACAGTTGCATAGGTAAAAATGGCTCAAGCGCCATACAGCTATACGTTTCTTGAGTCACTCTTCCTTTCCAGCTGCTTGGCGCTTTAGCCATTTATCCTTTAACACCTGGAATGTGAATCCTGACAGTATCCCATCCCTGTATCAATACTATAACTTTACTCAAGGACGCTGACTAACTATTTGTATTTGGATTAATGGGGCAAAGGAGCTTTGAAACTTATTATATCTTACCCACAACATATACTTTTTTTACATTAGCTCCACACTGGAGGTCCCGAGGAAAATAATTGCCCTCAGGGCCTATGTCATCTTTGGGGATGCTGTATGGAGGGTCTTTTTAGGAAAGGAAGGAGAGAAAGTTCTGGGAAGGAAAAGGGTATTAGGGGTGGGTAGGAATCTGGGTGTCAGTGTATCCAGGAGTGACAGACTTGTGAATTCATCCCACCAACTGCGGTGCAAGGCGATGTTCCGAGAAAGTATGGTTGGAGAAGTCAAAGGGACTCCCTCAATCATTTTCTCTCAATCCGCCCTGCCAGGCAGCCAGTGGGCAGATGCATTCACTGCCAAGACCCAGACTAACCTTGCACCATGAACCCGGGCACCCCTGCTAAGTTACCAAACGTAGATAACCACTTGGGGTGACCTATGGCAAAGGTGTTGTTATCCAATAAATAGTTCCCGGGGCAGCGGTACCCATATCCGCCTCCTAAATTGATTACAACTAAAATAAGTAGTGCTTTAACAGTTAGACTTGTAGGCACATAGACATTATTTAACATCTGCCAGGGAACAGTGTGAAGAAATCTATGAAAAGATCCCACAAGTGCTTCGCACTTGCTGGAGTCTATTGCTGCCTGCTGCCCAACGTTCAACAACGAATCCCAATTAGTTTGGTGCTCTCGCTCCATCAATTTCCACGCATGCTGCTATTTTCTCTTCTAATAAGAAAGTTGTGAAGCGCACACACTGTCCACGTAATGGATTCAACTTTACCCATGCCGAAGTTGATTGGAGCTAGGATTCTTATTCTTAGGCACCAATGCAAGACTGTTGGTGGGGTATACCGTCACTAAATTACTAGGCGCCATTAAAACAATGCTGTGTTGGCCTTTATTATTAAAAAGTAAGAGCTATCACATCTTTTGGCCATGAAGACAATGTGCTTCCCATCTAGAGCATCCAGACAGCTTGGGAAATTCAATTTTAATTGATTTTTTTGGCGATCTCCAGCGAACACCGCGTCTGGCATTCTCAAATACATATTTTTAAAGAAACCGGAAGATTTTTTAGACGAAGTTCATTGTTTCGAGCATATTTAGTGCGCCGTGTTCGTTACGCCGGAGAAGCCATGGTTCTCTCTACAACTTCCGATCTAATTTGTGGGCACTCGCCTTTTTTAAATCACTGCAGCGCCGGTAAAACTGCCGCAGATGCCAAAGCAATAGCTTTCAAAACCTCGTTTCTATCCGTCTTATAAAAATGCATAAATACACTAATCCCTAAAAATGTTACAACACGTAAATGACAGCTGAGTATGACAGATGTCAAAACTGTCAAAAGTACCGCCACCAATCTGTACGAAAATCAGCATTACCAACCGAAAATAGAGCACACCTCCTTTTTCAGCCCGAATCTACAAAAACGATGAAAAAAGATGTCGTGTCATACCCCCATAAGATCCATATTAGGGAAATTTTACCACCTTAAGAACTATAAAAATATATTATACTGCATATACAACGCATTAGCAGAATCAATTATAGGATACGGAATAAATAGTTACGGATTAACATACAAAACGCACTTAAATAAAAAGACGAGTTACAAATCCGTTTCCTAAAATTGATATCAGGCAAAAAAAAAAGTTCAATTATGTGAAGGCGATTACAATTTTTTTTCTCCTTGTGTAATGTCCTCTAAATACAGTATATACCTACAAAATAAGGTAGAATACCAATTAACGCTAGATGAATTCTGGAATACTGAATTCAAAAACCTGTAAACCACAACTACCATAGACAACTTCACTAGTATAACTAGACATGTCATTGGAGGTCCGGCAACAACGCGTGTAGTCGAACTATTTCTAGCCATTCGTACATTTTTCCATGTGTGGTCTACGAGTCGTTGATATTGTGATAATGAATTTTCATTGAAAATAGTAAATTCGGTTCTCAATCTGTAATAATTGTTTTAATAAAACTTCGAGGTAACGTTTAAACACACTCATACAGTTAATATTACATTTAATATGATGTAAACTATCGTTTCACACGTTACAAGTCTCAACGCGTCACCGCCATTACTGGCATTGTTTTTTTTACAAATTCTTTACGAAATACACGTGTTTTATGTTAAAAAATGTTGCGATTTAAGTTCCGACTAGACTCAGTTTTTGGTCACTGTTGAATAAAACATCAGAGTAGTGTTGATTCACGTTTTTACATGATGTGGATATGGTTTTACACTTTTCAACTGTCAGCGTGTAACCTATAATAATGCTTGTGTTTTTTTTCAGATTCTAAAGAAATATAAGTTGTGTAAAGGTTTACTTCACAAAATATTGTGATTAGAGTATATAATCATCATTGAATAAAGCTACAAGGTAACGTTTATTCACATTTTTACAGTAATATCTACTTATAGAGACATACAATCAATGATGTAAATATTGCATTACGTAAACTAGTAACGAACGTCGCTACATTACTATTTTTAATACCTAGTATTTTACACTATGTGAAACGCTATTCAAAGCCTATATTAAGTAATGTTTTTTATTTCTTGTTTTAGAGAAATGAAATGTCAAACCATGACATTGATTTGAAAAATGGAGATGAATCTGTGACGACAATTCAACAACGAACATTTGGCCATTGGTGAAGTGATTAGTGACAGATGGAAGTCCGTGTTGACGTTAAAAATCCTTCAGCGTGACAAGAATGTTAAACGCCAAATAATCAAATTGATGTGTTTCTGAAAAGAGACATTTTTTAAATTGTAGTGAATTGACAGTTTTAAAACTTAATTAACTGTGGACCCAGTACGGAATGTACAAGTAGGTAAGCCTTTAAATGTAGCAGACTACAATGGAGTGTTGATACAATGCTGAAGTATGGTAGCGAGGCGTGGAACTAGCAAAGGAAGGATGAAAGTATTATGGATGCTGTAGAAATGAGATACCGGAGGCGAAGAATCTGTTCTTATGTTCCGCTAAAAACTCTCCAACATTATGCTCTGGCATCATGAAATATGACTGGAATATATTTATTTCATTTATGATGTTATTTAGACTGAACGAGGTATGTGTGGTAAAACCGTGACGACCAAGTGAAATATGTGAATATATGCAAATAATACAAGGCTGGTGTAGCATGACGAGTGAGATCAAGAAACTAATGCTTAGATGGTTTGGGCATGTAGAGTGGATGAACAAAGAAAGGAGTGTAAGGAGAACAAGTATATGATGTGAATGTGAATAGTAGAAGAAGTCAAGGACGCCTGAGGAAGACATGGCAAATCAAGTTAATCAAATAGATAGCACGGTCGAGTCAAAATTACAAGGTAGCTCTAAGCGACCAGCTCAGGCACGGGGGTTCCATCGAAGCCAGAGTCAAGCTCGCCTGTCTGCTGCCTGCTGGGCATACTGTACAGGGACCGCAGATACTGCAGATAGTACACAACTGCTGATCCTTACAAATCACAAGTGCGCCCCACTATTGAATTTGGCAGCTACCTTGTCTGGAGCCCCAAAATTTGTAAAAAAAACGCTGTGCAGAAACAGGTGTTCTGTTTGATAATTGCAATCTTTAGAGCTCCGGGCTCCGGCATCACGTAGGTATGCTGTCATTGTTCTACCGGTATTACAATGAAAGATGCTCCGAGGAACTAGCGTCATTGATCCCTTTGACACTGGTACATACATACTCGGGAAACACCCCAAATGCGCTCCTAACATACAATGTACACAGTTGATATTTGTCACATGAGAATGGGTCGCTTCTATGACTCGTTCTTGAGTTCAACAGCTCAGCTGTGGAATGATTTGCCGGCCTCTGTGTTTTCTTCCTCCTACAACACGGGTCTAAAGACCCATGTTCAATCCTTCCTCTCCTTTAAAAAACCCTCCACACAGCATCTCCAAAGATGACATAGGCCTTGAGGGAAATTATTTTCCTCGGGGCCTCCTGTGTGGAGTTAATGTAAAAAAAGAGGGTATGTAAAAGACGATGTGTGAATAGGACTAAAGCAAGAAGTTGTTTATAAAAAATACACTCTCGGATCATGATTTGGAATGGATATTGACAGAACAATTAAGTATTTAATTTACTATGTAATTTAAGTAATTATTATTTTTAAGTAAATTGTTTCTCAGGCTAAAAATAACTATAAAATGTATTTGTGAAAGATCACCCACCCCTAGGCCCTAGGGCACTGTTCAGTTGTACAATGAGTTGTTTTATATCTTAATAACAGATTTACATACACTACCAGTGTGTGATTGTCAAAATAATTCATATTCTACTCTTTCATAGATGGCGCATACAATTATTTTACGAAAAAACGCTTTTTACACGTTATGCTTTAAAATATTAATAATAATTGTTTGCACCCGTACATATGCAAAATGAATAAATAGTTTTGTTAATTAAAAAACTCAAATCTTTCAAGTAAGGCCAACAAATACAATATTGGATTGAACCACGGATGCAATATTGTATTTGTTAGCCTTTCTTGAAAGATTTGAGTTTTTTTATTGACAAAACTATTATTTCATATTCATATTGCGTATGTACAGACGCAAACAACTAATTATTCTTAACTAGCAGACCTGGCCACACGTTGCTATGGCTAATGAAACACAACGCCATTACCCAACCTTTATAACCAACACCATCTGTTAGTTTGCATACATATCAAATCCACACCGCCCGCTTGCCAGCCCCGCTGCCTGAATTGAATCTTTGAATTTTTCGGCTTTTCTCTACTATAATATTTTTTTTGTTGTTTTTTACATTAACTCCACACAGGATTAGCATGTATGTATAATACATATGCATGTATTATACATATAAACCTTCCTCTTGAATCACTCTATCTATTGGTGAAAATCGCATGAAAATCCTTTTTTTTTTTTACATGAATACCCACACAAGAGTTCCAACTACTCCCATCTGGAGCCAGTGGGACTATGGCATCCCAAATTGGGGTATGTTGTGAGGCTGAAGGTAGTGGGGAGGGGAAGGAGATTGGGTAGAGGAAGGTGGGGAAGTTTGGAAACATTGCTTAGTTTAAAAGATTAAATCGCACAGACAGCGGCTTCATTTTATACTATGTAATAAATAAAGCTATTTTAAAGCATAACTTGTAAAAAGCGTTTTTCCGTAAAATAATTATACGCGCGCCATCTATGAAAGAGTAGAATATGAATTCTTTTGACAATCACCGGTGAAACGTAATGTACGTTATAATCTACGCATTCACAGATGGCGTCAATTAAATTATTTTATTTTTAATTTTTAAACTTTATGAGTAAAATCTCAAATTATAATATTTAATTAAATGAAGACAATATTAGCAAAACTCAATTGAAAATCTGAAACAGAAAAGATATTGGCTCCGCTGGGACTCGAACCCAGGACCTTTTGCTCACATGCTCTTGCCATGTAAGCAAAGGGTCCTGGGTTCGAGTCCCAGTAGAGCCAATATCTTTTCTGATTTTTCTGTCTCAGATTTTCGATTGAGTTTCGCTAATATTGTCTTCATTTAATTAAATAAATTATTATTTTTATTGTTAAACTAACGTTTTAAGACAAGATTTTTATGCATAGCACAAAGGGTAACAATTATTATAAGCAATAATTATCAGCCTGAAACACTCATCCATATTGAAAAATCTTCTGAGAAAAGATACATGACGCCAACGGGACATGAACCCGTGTCCTTCTGATTTGCCGGTCCCGTTGGCGTCATGTATCTTTTCTCAGAAGATTTTTCAATATGGATGAGTGTTTCAGGCTGATAATTATTGCTTATAATAAATAAATAATTTTAGGTTTTTAACATTTTTTGCACTTATGCTCGCTCCAAAATATTAAGGTGAATTCATTGTTTGCGCCCGTACATATTATATATATATATATATATTTTTTTTTACATGAGCTCCACACAGGAGGCCCTGAGGAAAATAATTTCCCTCAGGGCCTATGTCATCTTTGGGGATGTTGTGTGGAGGGTTTTTTTTAGGGAAAGGAAGGAGGGGAGAGTTCTGGGAAGGAAGAGGGTTTAAGGGGTGGGTAGGAATCTGGGGTTCAGTGTGTCCTGGTCATCCGCCTCCAAGACCTAGACAAAACCTCACCCCATAAACCCGGGAACCCCTGCTAAATCACCAAACGTAGATAAACAAAAATAAATAGTTTTGACCATAAACATAATCAAACCTTTCAAGAACGGCTAACAAATACAAAATTGGATTGAATCACCGAAACGAAATTGGATTTGTCTGCCTTTCTTGAAAGATTTGGGTTTGTTTACGGACAAAACTATTTATTCTGGTTCATATCGAATATGCACGGTCGCGAACAATTAATTCACCTTAATATTTTAAAACATAATGTGCAAAAAGTGTTACAATCCTAAAAAATTTAAAAGGCGCCATCTGTGAATTCGTAGATTATAACGTACGTAACGTTTCCACTCAGGAGGCACCTGCGGAAAACAATTTTCCTCAAGGCCTATGTCTACGTCATCTTAGGGGGTGCTGTGTAGAGGGTCTTTTTGACGAGAGGAAGGTAGTAGGAGGGAGGAAATACAGAGGCCTGAAATCATTCCACAGCCGAGCTGTTGAACTTAAAAATGACCCATTCTCACATGACAAATTCGAACCGTGTACATATGTTGGGCGCGCGTTTGGTGTTTTTCCCGACTATGCACCGGTGCTAAAGGGGTCAACGATGCTAGCAACTCAGAGCATCTTCCATTTTAATACTGGTAGAACAAAGATTGGAAGCATTTGCTTATAGATAAAGCAACAAAATAGTCATAATACAACAGCATAATTAATCTTTTACCTAAATACTGTTCAAATAAATGTCAAGTTTAAACATGAAAATAAATGTTTGTTTTTATCGTAATCAGTTTTTTATGTGATACTAGCTGGTACCCGGCATGCGTTGCAATGCTATTCAAAGAAATAAATTGATTCTCCCTGCATGTCTTTTCCCTTGCGCCCCCGTTCACCTCCTGAGTCCCCTTCCACCTTCACCGCCCTATCCCTATCCGTTCCCCTCCTCCTCATGCCTTTCCTCCCTGCCACTAAAATGTATGAAATACACACATTTTCATTTATACAAATTTCATAACGCCAGAGCTTACCATTACATATAGCCTATAAGCCTATAACCTTCGCGGGCGTGCGCCCAACTTATCACCAAAGTTTCATCGCAATCAGAGGAACGGTATGGCAGCGCATAAACCACAGTGGTTGAGGGGTAAGCCTCTTGATTCACAATTCGAAGGTCGCGCGAATAAATTTCATTTCATTAATTTTTTTTTTTACATTAGCTCTACACAGGAGACTCTGAGGAAAATATTTCCCCACAAGGCTTATATCAATCTTTGGGGATGCTGTGTAGAGATCTTTTTAGTAAAGGAAGGAGAGGAAGTTCTGGAAAGGAAAGAGGTAGTATGAGATGTAGATAGGAATCTGGGGGTCAGTGTGTCCAGGAGTGATGGACATATGAATCCATCCCTCCCACTGCGGTGCAAGGCTGTGTACCGAGGGAGTACGGCTGGAGAAGTCAAAGGGACTTCCTCAATCATTCTCTCCCGATCCGGCCTGCCATGCAGCTGGTGGGTACCCCTGCTTAGTCACCAAACGTAGCGAACCACTTGGGGTGACCTATGGCAGGCGGGTATGGGTACCAAATTTATGTTATTTCACAATTAATTAATTTTAAAATAATGTATAGTATATTTGCGGCATGTTTCAGAGTGGAAGATACTATCTGTATCGCCCTGGTGTAAGACCACCATTCAGAATTGAAACGTTGCTTCAAATGGCTTCAGCTGTGTTTGGTGACCAGATCTGATTAGTTAGGTATTTTCCTCTTCCCCATCTCCTCTCCCTCCCCACTACCTTCAGCCTCACAACATACCCCAATCGGTGATGCCATAGTCACTCTCGTGAGGTATTGTTAATTTTTATTTTGTCCTGAGGAAAGAAGGGTTCTTCTGTAACTGGTCTACATTTAAATTAAATATAGTGATTTAAAACAGTACGTTTGTTTTAATTTATAGGTGTGTTTACTTATTTTTTAAATTTTTTATTAAAACATCATTCCATTAAAATCACCATAGTTTTCTTACCGAACTGATTCTTTATTTTTTACAGTAAAGCGCCCTTACTGTAAAATCATAAAGTATCTGCTTTTTTAATGAATGTGGAAATACCTTTTTACTGGCCATCTTTATTTCTAAATTTTATCAAATCCTTTTGGTATTTATTTAAATTAAATGGTGATGACATCTAGCATCATATGCAGGTAAAAAAATCTAAACTATAACCTGATCCATTTGATAACTTTGCTGTTTTAAAAGACAATGGTTTTCTTCTGATTAAAATGAATAAATATGAATGTTCAATGTGTAAAATATATGTGGGGCCTAAAGCCCGCCTTCCACTGCGAGCAGAGCGGACTTCGTACGGACCCCGCTCAACTAGCAAATGTTAACTGCATACAAGTGCTTCCATCAAGAACGAGGTGAGCGGAGCGGGCAAAACGAGTTAAGATTGGTTCGAACGAGTCGGCTCCGCTAATGCGAGCGGAGCGGACTCCGTACGAACTCCGCTCGACTCGCAAATGTTAACTGCATACAAGTGCTTCCATCAAGAACGAGGTGAGCAGAACGGACCGAACTAGTTAAACTAGGTCCAAACGAGTCCGCTCGCGCACACCATCGCCGACTAGTTTCTAGCGGACTCCGCTCAAAAACTGTTATCAATTCAGTTGCCTCGACTGCATTTTTATCGAGACGGAGGTGTTTATTGAAAAGGTTTGCCAATTTTGTTTATAGGATACGTCTTGCAAAGATCGTCGTAATGTCGACAAAAAGAATTCAGCTTAGAAAATCATCATTGAGATGAAATTGGCGGAAATAAGAAAGTAAATTTTTAATTTTTGAGATGAGATTCCTTTTATAAATGTACATTTGCAAACATTTTTTTCATTGCATACATGCTGTCAGAATCATCATCACTAAAATCAGTACTTGACACCACAAAAATCATTCCGCTCACTTCGAAACAAAGCGATACTGACTCATTTTCAATGGAAGGGCAAAGCTATTTTTCATTGACCTCGCTCATTTCTCACACGGGCAGTGTGGGGCTGTGGAAGGCGAACACCTATCTTCTAAGCGACTCTTTTTTGATGGAAGGTCAAAACTATTTCGCTCAGCTCCCATTCCGCTCGTAGTGGAAGGTGCCCTTAATGCCTGCTGGAAAAGCCTACGCTGCCGAACGACCCGAATCCCTGGTTCCGGGATGATGATTGTTTATCCATTTCGTTGTGGTGCAAAAAACGCTGAATCAATATTTTAACTTCTAAATAGGTCACAATTTCTTCAATCTGGAGCACCTACCACGGGTATTTAGGGCATTCAAAAGAGGTAGGTTTTAGAGTACTTTCTGGTACCCAAATCAAATTACCAAAACTGCCATTGGGTGAAATGCAGATCCCGCCAAATGTTGAGGATTTTAATAAAAATGCACTTTCTAGATGGGAAAAGTGTGGAAAAGTTGAATAAAAAAGAAATTAAGGCGCGCTCGGCAAAATTGAGGGAGATACAGCCGTTTAAAGAATGTATGGAATGACACTTCGTTAAACCAATATTGTCAGCCATTTTGTTCATAATGTTGGTATCTCAGACTTGCTTTCGAAGGTTGATACGATTGTAGCTAACTTCGTGTGATATACACGTAATTATGAAAAACAGAATTAATAATGGTCACAAACCATGTTACACAAACCTAGCGTAGCCGCTAAACTACTTGAAAACGTAGGCTGTTTTTTTAAATTGACGCGAGCAGGCGGTATAAAGGGGCACAAACCATGTTACACAAACCATGTTACAACAGATGAGGATGATTACGAGTGCTACCAACTTTAAGGTAATAATTTGGTTTTCAAAATGGCTGATAGTATCGGTTGGTATCGGTTCATGAAGTGTCATTCCATACATTCTTTAAACGGCTGTATCTCCCTCAATTTTGCCGAGCGCGCCTTAATTTCTTTTTTATTCAACTTTTCCACACTTTTCCCATCTAGAAAGTGCATTTTTATTAAAATCCTCAACATTTGGCGGGATCTGCATTCCTCCCCTGCCATTATATGCACTTCCAGCATTCACCCCGATATAAAGTGATTCCTTTTCGAAAATCCTAGTACAAACAATGTATGAAATACAATAATAGCTTTTCATCTGTCAAATATAACATTGGTTCACACCATAAACAATATGCAGTGTTGCCAAGTCTAACACCATGGCTTGTATAGAGAAGGCGCTGCAACTACCCTACTAGGCATAGGAGAAGCACAAATGTTTATTATTAATAAATCTCAAAATGTATACGGTGATAGAACAAAGAGGCATAAAATTCCAAAAGTATTTAACGCATTACCTGAAAATATTAAAAATGAGACATCTCTTATTCAAAAATCAAAACAAAAGTTAAATCGTTCTATCTCCTAAGAACATGAAATAAAATTATATTGTTTATCGAATATTGATCAAATACCTGGAAATTACTATCATACACTGTAATCATAAACATTATAATTATAATAATCAGAAATTAATATTAATAATATATTTAATAATTACTATGTAGTATTTTAAATATATTAAGTATTATAAGTAAGTATTATACTTAGTAATTACTATGTAAAACCAAAATTATAATAGCATTGAGTAAATAGGAAAAATGAGAGATTTCTTACAATGAAACTGATTGATCAGTTTTGTAAGATAAATATTGTAAAATTTAAAAAAAAAAACTGAATAAACATGCTAAAGAAATATATTTTCAATTAATATTCCCAATTTAAAAATAATGTGACGTAAGAATTTATGTTGGACACGCTCAAGGGAATATTCATGTGTACTGTAACATGGATTCCAAATGGTGGAATTAAATTCTAGAAGAGAAGTGTAAAGTAGTTTGACAGTTTTCATATATTTAAAATCCTACGAAATTGTGATCATTGAGAAAGTAAGTGAACAACAATGGGTTTTTTGTCCTGTGGAAT
The DNA here is from genome assembly GCA_917880885.1 of Limnephilus marmoratus. Lineage (NCBI taxonomy): Eukaryota > Metazoa > Arthropoda > Insecta > Trichoptera > Limnephilidae > Limnephilus > Limnephilus marmoratus. The sequence continues at coordinate 8,506,234 of OU862907.1, forward strand.
CTCATAACTTGACATTTTTTTTACATTGAGAGTTAATTTATTTATAAAACACCACTCGGAAAAGCAATTAAGAATAGATTGTAGGGATAAACTGTCCTCAATAGTATCAATAATTCTATATAACTTCGTATCACCTGCAAACATTAAAATAAGAACATGGGTGAATATGTTCATTAAAAAAATATATATATAAAGTATAGGACCGAGGTGCGAACCTTGTGGTATGCCACTGGTAGCTTCAAATGTGTAAGATAAATATAAACAGACAGTTAACTGACGCCTTAATAAGTAACATTTGAACCAGAATAATAGGTTCCCTTGAATGCCAAGTTTCGAAAGTGTTTATTGTGGCGTTAAGTATATATAAATTATTTCTCTTGCGGTCCATTTACAAATTCTGGTTCTTTCACGGTTCCTGGTTTTTTAATGGTTTCTGATTCTTTTACGGTTTTTTGCGGTAATTTTTCTTGCACTGAATGTAGTTTTGACAGTTTTTATAAATGAATCAAATAAAATATATTTGTGCACGCCGGGTTTCGAACCCGCGACCTTTGGATTGCGAGGCGAAAGCCTTACCTCTCGACCACAGAGGCCGTCAGATTGTGGAGGCCATGAAAAAATACCACCCTCTCCGCTCTAGTCACTTACTCTAGATCAGGGGTGCTCAAACGGTCGATCGCGATTGACCGGTCGATCGCGAGTGCTTTATGAGTCGATCTCGAGAAAAAATTGCCCATGTAAATAGATCTATTCACAGTTTTTGTTTTAGTTGATCCTCAATTAATAAGACCGTCCATTTTTCATGTTTTTTTGTTTATTATTTATTTGTAACTTATACTGTCAATGGTCGCACCTTTTTGTTGTTGTTTACTCTATACTCATCTATGGTGTGTGACGTCACAATTCCCCATTGAAAAAAAATCTTCATATTATTGCTGGTGAAATATTGTCAAAAATTGCCCCCTTCAAAAGCCCGAAGTTATCAATCTTGTGTGGTTTGGTTTATTTATGATTCAGTCAGTCCGAGTTGTAACTTGAAGGCGATACGAAGTTTATTAATAAATAATACAAAATAAGTGCGGTGAATAGATTCACTCTAAATTTAAAACCAGTTATGTGATCAGAATGTAAAATTCCAGTCGTGCAATTCATCTGCTGACACATTTCGAAGGAAAACATTCCCTTATTCGGCGTCAGTTATAAAATTATATAGTCTAAGATCCCTAGAACCTAGAACAACGACCTTCACCGAGATGTTCATTTGATGAAACTTATTTAATATTTGATTTAATATGTCAATAAATATATTGCATATGGGTTGCCTAACAAATTTTAGTCCAGGGTATGATTAATTAATAATTGAAAAAAAAAATTAAACATTTCACCGGTTTGATTGTTGAATTAAAATTAAATGAAATTAAAGATTATTTCATTATGAACACGATGGTATCAAAATAATACACACATAAATAATTAATTGATTTAAACAACCATTTAATAACTATTCCTCTATTTTAATAATAAACTACTCCAAAATGATGCACAGCATATACGAGTCTATCGCTTACCAAATATCTATCATCTATCATCATACAAAAGAGATGCATAAGAAAAATTACAAACTCTGGTCGTTTAGATTCATGTAGACCTATGTTTAAAAATCTGAAAATTCTGACAGTCACAGACAAATATATAATGGAGTTATGCATGTTAGTGCGATCATCTATAGACAAGTTCCCACTAAAAAACTCAACACATAAATACGCTACAAGGCTCACAGAAAACCTATTAATACCAAAAGCAAACAAAACAATATTCCAAAAAGGACCATACTACATGGCCATTAAAGTATATAACAACCTTCTACATAACATTAAACAAATACGAGATACACACAAATTCAAATCGTCACTAAACACTTTCCTTGTTAATAAATGTCACTACACGTTGAGTGAATACCTCACGTAAATGAAATGCCTATTTTTATTGGTATATATATTTGTATTTTTTTTTTAATTGGTATATTGTTATTTTATCTGTATAAACATTGTAATTTTAATAAAACAAATAATATTATATAAACATTGTAATTAAATAAATGTGGTTAGCTGGAAGAAATGGGGTCTACCCATAAGCTACACCTTTTGTAATTTTTATTTTACAATAAATATTTTTTGATTTGATTTGATTTGATAACCTTTTCATTTTCAAGAAAAAATAGCATGCGCACTCTCTTTAATTGGACGGACTTCTGCTATGCTGTGCCCTCTTCTGTCGCATGGGATGGCTGGTTGGGACCTCTCAGTCGCACACATTCACTCAAACCGGTGAAATGTTTTAAGTTTTTTTTTTTTAATTATTAGTTAATCATACCCTGGACTAAAATTTGTTAGGCAACCCATATGTAATACATTTATTGACATATTAAATTAAATATAAAATACGTTTCATCAAATAAACATCTCGGTGAAGGTCGTTGTTCTAGGGATCCTATACTAATAGTTGCAGATTATGTATGTGCTGCCAGAATAAAGAAAAATCGTTTTATCTGAGTGTAGTTTTAATTTGCCTCACAAAGATTTAATTTAACCCAGCTCATAATGAAAAATTTCTGTTGTAATATTTCGAAGGCAAACATTCTCTTATTCGAAATGCATTGGAGGTTACCCGCCCTGGTATAAGTAACATATGGTTAAGGACTCTAATTTTTTTGAAAGAACGAAGCTACATTTAGTTTAGAACGAATCTAGACCTCCAATGTCCCTGCAAACGTTGTTAGTGAGCAGTATGCAAGTGCTTACATAATAAACTTGATAAAAAGGTCGTCATAGAAGTGCAGTCATAAAATTCAAGTTGCAGACCATGTATGTGCTGCCAGAATCCAAGAGAGACCATTTTAATGTTCTGAGTGTAGTTTATAATCACCGGATATAGATTTGATTTAAATCAGTTTTGTGTTCAAAATGTAAAATTCCAGTTATGGATTCATCTGCTGACACATTTTGAGGAAAGCATTCTCTTATTCGAAGTGCAGTTATAAAATTCTAGTTGCAGACTATTTATGTACTGCACGAATCAAAGAAAAACCATTTTCATTTCAACCATCTAACATGTATATACAATTTCCGTAATTTAAATAATCTATTCAATTGATATTTAGCATCAAGATTATAAAATTATATGTATACAATGTTTGAAAATGTACCAATGTTGTCATTATGTACCTGCTGACAAACTACATAAGTAGTTTAGCGGGTTTAAATGTAAATAAATAGAAAAAATAAAAATAAATGTTCTGCGTGTAGTTTTAATTTACCGCATACAGATTTAATTTGAACCAGTTTTGCGTTCGCAATATAACGATAAATTAAATAACAAATTGCCGATTCACAGTATACTGAGTGAAGCTTTGCATTTGAGTTGCATGCCATAAGCCACAAAATTCTGAGAAACTGACTGTTCCGTGTGACTAAATTGACTATTACGAGAATTTCGGGACTCTCACGCAGAAGCGATTTTGAAATAAAACCTGATTTTTTAAAGATCAAATCACATGAATGAACAAAAAATTGATTCTCGTGCAGAAGGTCTCTTCGAAAAAATGCATTAATTTAGACGAATAAGGTAAAAGCTTATTCTATAGTGTGATAGCATCTATTGTTCTTCATACATCACTTTAAGACGAAGAGCTGGAGTTGAAACATAAAAAAAGTTGCTCACCAATGTGAGTCCGCATGTGACTCATCAGATCACCCTTTAGAGAACATGAATAATTTCACACGGAACACGTAGAGGTTTTTCTCCATCGTGAGTGAGCATGTGTTTCTTAAAATCTCCCTTGCGAGAACATGAATAGTTGCACTTAGAACATGTAAAAGGTTTTTTACCACTGTGAGTCAGCATGTGGCTCTTCAGATTTCCCTTAAGAGAAAATGAATAGTTGCACTCGTAACATGAAAAACGTTTTTCTTTACTGTGAGTCAGCATGTGCGTCGTCAGATGACTCTTTTGAGAACAAATATAGTTGCACTCAGAACATGAAAACGGTTTTTCTCGACTGTGAGTCAGCGTGTGGCTCGTTAGATGGCTCTTTCGAGAACATGAATAGTTGCACTCAGAACATGAAAAAGGTTTTTCTCCACTGTGAGTCAGCATGTGTTCCGTCAGATTGCTCTTTCGATAACATGAATAGTTGCACACGTAACATGAAAACGATTTTTCTCCACTGTGAGTTAGCGTGTGGCTCGTTAGATGGCTCTTTTGAGAACATGAATAATTGCACTCAGAACATGAAAAACGTTTTTCTCTGCTGTGAGTCAGCATGTGCGTCGTCAAATGGATCTTTTGAGAACATAAATAGTTGCACTCAGAACATGAAAACAGTTTTACTCGACTGTGAGTCAGCGTGTGTCTCGTTAGATGGCTTTTTAGAGAACATGAATAGTTACACTCAGAACATGAAAAACGTTTATCTCTACTGTGAGTCAGCATGTGTGTCGTCAGATGGCTTTTTTGAGAACATATATAGTTGCACTCAGAACATGAAAACGGTTTTTCTTGACTGTGAGTCAGCGTGTGGTTCGTTAGATGGCTCTTTCGAGAACATGAATAGTTGCACTCAGAACATGAAAAAGGTTTTTCTCGACTATGACTCAGCATGTGGTCCGTCAGATTGCTCTTTCGATAACATGAATAGTTGCACATGGAACATGAAAACGATTTTTCTCGACTGTGAGTCAGCGTGTGGCTCGTTAGATGGCTCTTTCGAGAACATGAATATTTGCACTCAGAACATGAAAAACGTTTTTCTCTACTGTGAGTCAGCATGTGCGTCGTCAGATGGCTCTTTTGAGAACAAATATAGTTGCACTGAGAACAAGAAAATGGTTTTTCTCGACTGTGAGTCAGCATGTGGCTCGTTAGATGGCTCTTTCGAGAACATAAATAGTTGCACTCAGAACATGAAAAAGCTTTTACCTTACTGTGAGTCAGTTTGTGGTCCGTCAGATTGCTCTTTCGAGAACATGAATAATTGCACTCGGAACATGTAAACGATTTTTCTCCACTATGAGTCAGCATGTGGCTCTTCAGATGGTGTTTGAGAGAACATGAATAGGTGCACTCGGAACATGAATAAAGTTTTTCTCCACTGTGAGTCAGCATGTGCCTCGTCAAACTGCTCTTATGAGAACTTGAGAAGTTGCATTCGTAACATGAAAAAGGTTTTTGTCCACTGTGAGTGATCATGTGTTTCTTTAAATCTCCCTCGCGAGTACATGAATAGTTGCAGGCGGAACATGAAAAGGTTTTTTTTCCAGTATGGATACAAAAGTGCTTTTCTAAATTCGTCTTGTGAGAGCAGGAGTAATTACAACGGGAGCAAGAGAATCGTTTTTCCACGTGATGGGTCTTCAGATCTGTCAACGAATTAAAAAAAATACCGCTAAGTAAGGCTTAAGAAGAATTTTAAAAAAATATATTGATTAATAAATTAAAGGACAGTAAACTTCATAAATACGTTCAAAAAATAGAATTGTATGATTTGTTGAATCTTACAATGAAAATCAGTTATACCTGCTGTCTGGTTAATTCTTCCAAAGCTCTCTGAGCATTCCTTTTTATCATCCGGCAGGTCAGGGTCAATTTCCATAAAAGGAAATCCGCCTTTATCTTCTTCGCGGGGTCCTGGTTCCACCTTAAAGGAAACGGTCTCCGAATTAATGTTACCTGAAAAACCAAAATAATAATATGTACATTATCACTGGCATGCTATATTTTATATATAATATTCACGTAAACTCAAAAAATATCGTAACTAGTCACTAAGCCGAGGAAACACCCAACCTCTCACCTGAACCGTACTGATCAAAACCTAAACATATATTAAGTTATTAGTTGAAAAAGAAATGTCACAGGAGAACAAAATTTAATTTACATTTTTAATTAATTGTTTTTGTGTTTAATTCGTAGAACTCCATTTTAATTTTTAGAAATTTAAATAAAATTAAATTTGATAATGTTATTATCTAGTTCTGCAAGCATTTTTGAAGTCTCTTCAAAATTCGCAGAACATCTCTTTGTGAATAATCACGCTACACTGAAAAACAACCAGCCAAAACTATTACATATAGAACGAAAGAGTCTTAGATTAAATTTGCTTGAACAATTAGCTTCAATAAACGAACGAATGACCCCAACATAACGCTTATTAATAAAGTAAGGAAAATTATTTATTCCCCACTACTTAGAATGTTTACCAAAAATAAACAATTTAATGCACTTAATTGAGTCATATCAATAACGTCATTCTAAATCAATTAATAAAACCTTCACTTAGTGCAAGGGAAACCAAAGGGAAAGATTCAAAATCCCACATAATCACTCTTTCATTTAGTGTCTCTGCAAATTGGATTACTTAACTGGTAATAAATCAATTTAGACACCTTCAAAAATTGACATTCAAAATATTATATTATAAATAAGTCGTCCGTAAGTGGCTTCACCACAGTTTGAAAATGAATTTACAAGTTGAAACAGCTGTAACTAAAACATATTCTAAAATACTTGCAGAACTTGATAATAACATTATCAAATATAATTTTAATTAAATTTCTAAAAACTCCAAATAATGGCAGAAATAACTGGCTAAAGTTAATAGAATTCGTTCCTTGGCAACCAGCATACACATTTTTGCATAAAAAACTTTTAATTAAACTTTTTACGATTAAAGATACCATTGATTAACCCTATAAAGCATAAATTTGGATTGAGTATTTGAGGTCAATTTAAGAAATGAGATTGTCATAGATGTCGGCTTCAAGGAATAATTCTTCAAGAAGGAAAGATCTAGCTCTCGGGCAAATTCGGTATGTAGTTTGGTTGTTTTTAGTCAACGGAAAGATATTTTTCTTCTTTAAAACGTATGTATTTTGAATACATAATAAAACATGTAGCTTATAACGTGTCCCAAATAAGATAAGGTGAAACTTGAGGACTCCAGAACTTAATATGAGCAATATAAGTAAAGAGTGTTGTAGTACGGCAGTTGCCTGCAAAGACACATTTTAAGATAAATACCAAATAAACTTATGCACGGAAGAGAGGACGTTGTGAATAAGGCAAACATATGTGCTGTCTACATGACATTTTAAAACAAACATGGAATCAGAACAGGTGCGGTTCTACACTTTTCGTGATTTATAGTGTAAAGATTGAAAAATATGATATTATTTATGTTGTTGAAGCGGAAAATAATTTTCTTTATTAATTTCATTATCTTGGACAAAGATTTTTCAGTCTCGGGAGGAGCCCCCTAAATAAAAAATCTTCATACAAAAAAAAAATTTAAATTTAAATTCATTTTCAGATACTACATCTATAATGTTCACATCCAACATTTATCAGAAATTCAATCCAACAGATGCAAAGAAAATGTATCCAAAGTTTATATGTTATGCAAAACTAACTGGCTGTCTCAGAACTCTCCGCAAATTGCGAAAATTCCTTCTTTACATCTGGGAGGTCGAAATCCATATCCGTATTCGACATTACATCTTCGTCTTCTTTCTGGGACCCTGGTTCCTTCTTTATGGTGACAGTATCAGGATTAAGTAGATCCATGGCACTGCTGTGGTAGCGTAATTGGTTCAAATTCAAGTAAATGTACCTGAAACAGAACACAGTTTTAACGGGACTATAATTCGAATAAGCTTTAAATATTTAATAAATAGAAGAAAGTAAAACCATTATTAATCATTTGTTTAATTCTTCGAATTTGCCGAAAGGCTTAATTAATGAACTAATTTTACTGTTCGAAGTTATTTTTAAACAGAATTACTTTCAATTTAATAATACAATATTTAAACAAAAAGATGGCTTAGCGATGGGTAGTAGTACGAGCCTTTTGATTGCAGATATTTTTGTTAATAATATAGAGTATAAGATTTTTAATAGCGGTGCGCTTTTACTTAAAAACGTTTATTGCTAGAAAAGATATGTCGATGATATAGCATGCATTTGGTTAGGTACAGAAAGGCAACTGAACATGTTCTTGAACTTTTTAACTAAATTTCATAAAAACATTCAATTCACACTAGAAATAGGTAAAGAGAAGAATTTAAATTTCTTAGATCTAAATTTAACATTAATAGGTAATAAAATAGATTTCAATATTTTCCGTAAAGATACGTACACTGATATTGTTATAGATAATAATTCATCAAATCATCCTTATTCTCAAAAACTCGCGGCCTTTCACTCTATGATTATTAGATTCAACTTGGGAGGCGGGAATGGGTACCACCGCCCCGGGAACCTTTATTTGATAACCAACACCTCTGCCATGGCTCACCCCAGTGGTTCGCTACGTATGGTGATTTAGCAGGGGTGCCTGGGTTCATGGGGTGAGGTTTGCCAAGGTCTTGGATGACCAGGATATACTGAACCCCAGATTCCTACCCACCCCTTAAAGCCTTTTCCTTCCCAGAACTCTCCACTCCTACCTTTCCCTAAAAAACCCCTCCACACAGCATCCCCAAAGATGACATAGGCCCTGAGGGAAATTATTTTCCTCAGGGCCTCCTGTGTGGAGCTCATGTAAAAAAGAAGATTCATTACGATTCCTTTGTCTGTTCCGAATTACACTTTGGAATTAAATCTCATTAAACAAAAAGCAGTTAATAATGGTTATTCTACTAAATTAATAGATCAAATAATAAATAAAACAGTTTTTCTAAACAAATAAATAAATCAATGGCGTACAATTCTATTCGATTATAACAATATGTCAAAAATAATTAGTAAAAATATTCCCGGTACTATACAACCAGCATTTTATACAAATAATAAATTTTTAAAAATCATCCTTAACAACAAAGATAGCGACATTAAAACAAAAAAATCGGGCATTTATAAACTCAATTGTAAAGACTGTAATTGCTTTTATATAGGTAGAACAAACAGAAACTTTGAAGTAAGGGCATAATAATAATAATAAGCATCCTCAAAGATGACATAGGCCCTGAGGGAAATTATTTTCCTCAGGGCCTCCTGTGTGGAGCCCATGTAAAAAAGGGTTAAAGAACATCTCAGGGCATTAAATGGCAATAGCGAATCTGAGTTCGCAGATCATTTATTAAAAAATGATCATAATTTTGACAAAAACCATGGACTTGAAATATTACATACGGGTTATAAGGCATCACAGATAAATAATTTAGAGATTTTAGAAATTAGGAAAAATGTACATAATAAAGCAGACATAATTAATAATTTTTATAAACCCTCTTTTGAACCTTTTCCCACTTAACCGGTCTTTCCCTGCTAATGCAATCTTACCCCTTCCCCTTCCCTCTAGTCTTTCGTCCCATATGTGATCTATGTTATATTGGAATATCTATTTCCAACCAGTATAATGTTCACAATATTAATAAAGTAATTAATGATTATGATGTATATTCCAAATTCCTGTAATATTCAAAAAACTGTTTCTGAAAAAATAAGAAAATACACAGATTTAGGAAATGAGATTAAAAGAATTTGGCATTCTCGGACTATAAAAATATTACCATTTGTTATTTCGGCCACTGGCATAATACCTAGGAATCTGATTCAAAATTTAAGCATATTAGATTTGTCAAAGAATTTGTATATAAAAATGCAAAAAGCAGTAATTTTAAATACATGTAGGATTACAAAAGATTTTTTAAATATTTATATTGAGGGATCAGTAGGATTTATAGGTTCAATTAGAAATGCCACAGAGCCGAACCCTCTGATATGAAAATATCTGGAGTCGGTGAATTATGAATTATATTCCCATTTGGTCTCTAGTAGGTTGACATTTTGTTCTTGTATTGTTTTGTATTTATAATACTTATATAGTGCAATTGCATAGCGTGGATTCACTAGATGATCATTTGGGGAAGTGTATGAAAGGGTTTAGTTTTTCCTTCTTTTTTTTTTTTTTTTTTTTTGGGGGGGGGGGGAAATTTAACCCGGACATTTAAATCTGGTGCGTAAAAAATTTTAAATACAAAATTTACAGACGTAAATAAATATTATAAAATTATTTTCTATTTATCGTACACATAAATCTATAGTACAATAATTTATAGATGAATGAAAAAATATGTTATTAAATTTTAGAAATATATATATATATATATATAACATTATTATGAGAGATATGCATTTAAATATTGTAAAAGACTACGCTAGTAATGATGAAGATGTGATCAATCAATGTATGATCAATATGTTAATCAAGATTTTATTAATCTATTCTCACAATATACTATCATGACTAACTCGTTATTTGAAGATATAGATTCGTCCTTCAACATTTCTGGAGATATTTGTCGATCCAGTGTTGAATGTAATAACTCACAATTAGAAATGGATCCTTTAAAATCATTAACAATTCTGCATTTATTCGGAGTGTTTCGAAAAATTTTGATCATTTCACAATAGCTTTAAATGAACTCGCCCATAAACCGGATTGCATTGTGTTGTCAGAAGCCAGAATCAGCGAAAACTCAGGCACTTACAATTTACCTGGTTATAAATATTTTTTTACAACTTACAATATAAATCAAAATAGTGGACTAGTTGTTTTTGTAAAATCTCTCTATAAAAATATTTCTATTAATGAAATACCTATCGATCTTGTAAATTGTCTACATATACAAATTAAAATAAAAAACATTTTTTATGATATAATAGCGTTATGTAGAACTCATAACTCGAGCATTACTAATCTCACGGAGAATCTGAAATCTTTTATAAACACAAATCGCTTTCAAAATGCATTTATTATAGGAGACGTTAATATTGATATATCTGTTGATTTTGAAAACAATAGTAATAAGGAAAAAAAACTGAATATATTAACACATTATCTGAGCTCAATTTCAAACCATGTATTAAAAAATATACGAGAGAATGTTTTGGGTAAAGGCCAACATGCATTGACCATATTTGGTGTAATACAAATGAAACTGAAAAAATAAAATCAATTATTTGAAAAAATAATATTACTGATCATCACACATGCATTGTAGCCTTCAAAACTGGCAAAATAAATAAAAATAATAATTCGTGCAATAATTTACCTAAAACTATTATTAATTATGAAAAACTAAAACAAAACCTTTACATTGAAAATTGGGAAACTGTTCTATCCTCAAATGATACCAATATATGTTCATTGAATTATGAATTAATCTTGAATAAACATATCAAATCTTCCTCTTCCATTATAATATGCTCCCCAAAATTTAAATTAAAAAAAATAAAACCATGGATCCCTCAAGGAATTATAATTTCAATTAGACATAAAGAAAAGATTTATAAGGAATTTAAAAAGTCCCCAGAAAACTATAAACTACACGATATTTTAAAAAATTCAGAAATAAACTATGCTACATTATCCGGAAAACCAAAGAAAATTTCTATAAGGAAAAAATCAATATCGCTGGCACCAACAACAAAAAGATATGGCAAACTGTCAATGAAATTATCAATAAGAAACCGAAAAAATCTAATATAAATAAAATCACAGATATTGATAACAAAATTTATAATGTAAACACGGATCCAATTAAATGTGCAAATATCTTTAACAATTATTTTGGGTCAGTTGGTAAAAAATTAGCACTTAAAATAAAAAAAAAAACACTGAAAATAATTATCTATGTACATCACCTTCCAATCCTTGTAACACCTTAACACAATTTCAACAAACTAACATTGATGAAATTAAACAGGCTATTAATGAATTAAAAGGTATTTCTTCCCCTGGTTATGACAATATTTCTGCAGAAATACTTTTAAAAAATTCTGATTTACTTTGCAAACCATTGGCACCATCATAAATACAAGCTTCGCAAATGGCAACTTTCCTTTAAATTACAAAAAAACTATTATTACGCCCATTTTCAAATCTGGTGACCCCACTCTAAGCAGTAATTATAGACCAATTTCTCTTACCTCAAATATAGCAAAATTATTTGAAAAAATTGTTAAAAAAACAGATGTTTAAATTTATAAAAGAAAATAAAATATTAGGTATGGTTTTAGAGAAAATTTGAGCACTCAAGATGCTATCGTAGATTTGACAACGGAAATATATAAATAATTAGATAATTAAAAAAATGCATTGGAATATTTGTCGACTTAAGAAAAGCATTTGACAGTATATCACATTCTAATCTTATCTCTAAACTAACGAAAATTGGTAAAACCAATAATGCCTTAACATGGATTAAAAATTACCTACTTCATAGAGAGCAATTTGTCAAGTAAAATGGTTTTCGAGTGATTCACAGACCAGTAATTTTGGAATCCCGCAAGGGACAGTTCTAGGACCAATTCTTTTTATCATTTATATGAATGATATTTTTAAACTCACCATAAAGTCAAAAATAATATCATATGCTGATGACACAGCGATTTTAACTCGGGGACTAAACTGCAGTGAAACTCAGAAAACAGCTGAATTAGATACAGATTTAATAAAAAAATGGTTTGATCAAAATCTACTATCTCTAAATACAGAAAAATCTTTTGTAATACCATTCACTCTAAATAAAAATGCTACCCCTGAGAATGAAAACATATGTATACACTCATATAATTGTAATCCAAAGTCATATCTATGTAAAAACCTAACTGCTCTATACGCACTGTTAAAACAAATGTAAAATACCTTGGTGTAATTATAGATAGTAACATAAAATGAAAATTACATATCAAAACAACAGTAGAACGGTTAAGAAAATTAATTTACATTTTTATTAGAATACGTAACATACTAAATATTGGATTATTAAGAACCATCAATTTTTTCCCTAATTCAATTAGTATTACAAAATGGAATTGTTGGCTGGGGTGGTGCTTTCAAAACTTCTCTTTTGCCTTTAGAAATTATCCAAAGAATATTAATAAAAATAATTCTAAAAAAGCCATACGATTACCCTACCATCAAATTATTTCAGGAAATTAAAGTCATTTCACTTCATATTATTTATTAAAAAATTACGCTTTTACAAATACACAAAGATTGTTTCAATAATGTTAACACTCTTTTTTCGAACAGCAATAGAACAAATATCCTTGGTTCTCTGACTATACCGCGCTGTTACACCACCACAGCCCAACAATTCTACAAATATATTGGAGTTAAATGGTTTAACGAATTACCCTTGAAATTAAGATTGGAAACAAATTACAAAAAATTCAAAAATTCAATAAAAACTCTTTTTATATATTTTTGTTATTAGTTTTTAGGGCATTATGCCGTGTTACGCTACCTCCTTCTATAGCCAACGCTGTCCGAAACGTTGGCTAAAGAAGGAGGTAGCGTAACACGGCATAATACCCCAAAAACTAATAACAAAAATACTTTTGGCCGTGAAAATCTAAAATCGTATCCAACTCTTTTTAATTAACTTATCAACATAACAACGCAATTATAATATTAGTTATCCTTTTTCTCTCTTTATGTTTTATCTCCTCCGTTTCAATCTGTTGTTTTTCTTATCTATTATTTGTTTTATACATATATATAAAAAAATCTTATTTCCTGTTAATTATCTGTTTTTTGTTTGATATATTAAAAAAATATTATTTTTCGTTTGCTAAATTGTGGTTAACATGCGTTTATCCGCCTTTTTAACTCGAGCTTTGCTCTTAAAAAGAGTGTAAAGCGTATTATTAAATGTATTTTAATAGAAAACTTTATTTAATTTATATAAACACGTAATTGATACTATTTTATTAAATAAAAAAATAAAAAAAAATGTTTAATTTTTATGTTTAGTATACATTTGATCCTGGTGATGTGAACATCGTTCACGAAACATGTAGATTGTGTATAAATAAAAGTGATGTACACAAAGTTATTTGTCTTTTCATTAAAATAAATAATGCCATCCCAAAGTGAAAACCTTTCCGAAGAAGTTTTTTTCGAAATATTAATTTAAATATTTGTTTTCGAAAACATTGATGTAGTATACATACGAGGGTGGGTTTTTAAGTTCGCGGATTGGGGGTAAGGAGTGAAAATAAAAATCCAAAATTATTTTTCCTTTTCAATATATTCACCTATATATATTCACGCTATCCTAATACATTTTTCGGATCTTTCATTTAACTTATGTATACCCTCAAAAAATAATATTTGTCTTTTTCTAAAAAATACGCCGAAATAGTAGCCTTCACTTCTTCATCACTTAAAAACTTGTTCGTTTGGAAATTGGTAATAATCACTGGGAGTCAGGTCAGGACTGTAGAGTGGGTGTGGCAAAATTTTGAAGGCCACCTTCTGCAGGGCAGCCACCGGAGGACACCTTTGGTCAATTTTCCTCTTTTTTCCTCCTTGATGGCTTTCTTTCATTACTCTAGGATTGAAGCGTAATAATCTCCGGTTATGGAGACACCTTTATCTTTGTAATTGATCAACAGGATTGCTTCTGAGTCCCAAAAGACTGTCGTCATGATTTTCCCAGCCGATTGTGACACCTTAAACTTTTTGAGTGGTGGTGTGCCTTTCTGTTCAACTGCATTGAGCCCTGTTTAGACTCAGATTCATAATGATGAACCCAAGTTTCATCGCCAGTAACAATTTGACCAACACTCCATCTTTGTCTTCCCTGCGAGAACACTCCACGCGCTGTTGTTTTTGAGGCGGCGTGAGCATTCCCGGCACCCATATTGCGCTGACTTTAGTCATGCCAAGATGGTCGTCAAGAATTTTGAAAATGGTTGGATCTGATACTCCAACCATTTCTGCGAGCTGTTTCTTATTTAGTCGTGCATCTTCTTATATTAATTTTTCGACTTTTTGAATAATTTCCGGAGCGTTCACCTCGATCGGCCTCCCTGGCCGTGGGTCGTCTTCAAGTGACTCCCTGCCTTGATTAAAGAGGCCATGCCACTTGTAAGCCACTACTTTTACTTGGACAAGAGTCCCCGTAAACGGATGACATATCTTTCATACGGTCAGAACTGATTTTCTTAGCTTGGTAAGGAACTTTATAACAGCGCTGAAGTCAATTTTCTCCATATTTCACAATTTCTTCCCGATTGACTTGTCTGGTAGACGAAAATCCAAAGACTAATGACCTAATACAATAAAACCCGGAGTTTGTACTAATGAGTTTTTCAGTTAGTACCTACCTAATTTGACGACACCCCCATTAATCACTTACCTACCCATTCCGCGAACTTAAACCCCCCCCCCCCTCGTTCATGGAAACAAGGATATAATTATTGTGACTGAAATTTGACTTGACGTTGACATTTGAAAACGGTTAAGAATCGTCGTCAATCGAGGGATGACTAATTACCTATATACAATATTCTCTAAACATACACCGGTATTACCTCTTATTGAATTTGACATTCCGCTTTCAACAGATTAACGGAAATCCATGTTTTTATAATGTGAGTATTTTAATCAATGCAATTTAAAAAGCCGTAATCTGCCATTTTATGCGACGCATTTACAATAACCCGCTGCGCCAATGTTATCTGTGGTATTGTAGGTAGACGACAGCTGACTTATGTAATATTCGATGTGAGTAAAAATGGATAAGTAGGTATATGACAAGGGATAAAAATATTAGTAGGTATAAATGACGGAGATCTAGGATTAGCAGAAGAATGCGTGAGTAGATGCTTTCGTATATAAACAATAAACCCTAGACTAGGTATATCTGCCTAGCGATTCCGTAATTATTGTGAGGTCGTTATTGGATAACGGACGTAATCTCCTGACAGATTTGTGTGATTTTTATGGCTGTTATTTGCGTTTTCTATATACAACGTACATTAAATGAGTAAATAATCATGCGTACTTGCAGGAATTCATGTTTAAATCGATCTAAACTGAAATATATGACGTAAAAATCACACACAATAATTACGGAATCGCTAGGCTGTTCCTTAAACCAAACGTCAAATGGATTCCCTAACTTAAGTGTACTGATTGGCGTACTGATTGGCGTAAGGCTAGGTCGCGTCAGACACAGCGCAGTTTGAGCGTGTTGTAGTTTTAATGTTAAGATAGCACCAATCAAAGAACGGTGATCGTTCAGTTTTATTTGGAATAACGGCCGCTACCAAAGTGTATAGCGTGATTAATACAAGTTTTAGTACTTACCAATTACTTTCACAAGTATGGGATGATAAATCTAAAAGCGTGGAACAGAGTATGGAAACAGGATGAAACGACTTGCGACTGACGATAAAGAGAGCATACGTCAATAAAATTTATAGGTTATGCAGAGATAATAATGAAGGTCATAGATAATTATTTTAATTTCAAATTAAAATAATTATCTATGACCTTGCTTTTAGGTTTGTGATGATGTCAATCAATATCAAAAATCAAGAAATATTTATTGTACAAATAAAAAATACAAAAGGTGTAGCTTTATGGGTAGACCCCATTTCTTCCAGGTAACCACATACATGTTATATTATATTGTTTATACACAGAAGAATATTATTCCTAATGTTTATACGGTAAATTTTCGGGTCCATGGTTATTACGAATAATTTAAAAAAACTTTAGATTCGCCTTAATCACTATAAAAGGAAACTTTTTGCATCACGGCCGGCGGAAAATAATGAATTTTAATTTTCAATGTCGTTAAATAAAATTTCACTTCGCGAACCGATACTACGACAGCCCGCCCGCCATTTTGTCACTGTTATGTCAAACAAGAACAGATACGATTGTAGCCGACTTCGTGGGATATACCTATGATAAAGCGCGTAATTATGAAATTTGTCTAGCGGGCTTGTGTATGTTATCTTTACTTTAAAAAACAGCCTACGTTTTTAAATGGTTTGTCTGGCTACGCAGGGTTTGTGTAGCGGGCTTGTGTATGTTATCTTTACTTTAAAAAAACTGCCTACGTTTTTTAATGGTTTGTTTGGCTACGCAGGGTTTGTGTAGCGGGCTTGTGTATGTTATCTTTACTTTAAAAAACAGCCTACGTTTTTGAATGGTTTGTTTGGCTACGCAGTGTAGCGGGCTTGTGTATATTATCTTTATTTTTTAAAACATCCCAGGATTTGAATGGTTTACAGTGACAAAATGGCGGGCGGTCTGTCGTAGTATCGGTTCGCGAAGTGAAATTTTATTTAATGAAATTTAAAATTAAAATGCATTATTTTCCGCCAGCCGTGATGCAAAAAGTTTCCTTTTATAATTAAGGCGAATCTAAAGTTTTTTTCTAAAAATTATTCGTAATAGCCAGGGACACTAATCCCGAAAAATTACCGTTTATACTACCTACCTAATAAGAAAATACAAATATACCAATAAAAATTCAAAAATAGGTTTTTCATTTGTGTGAGGTATTCGCGGTGTAATGACATTTGTTGTTTAGCGACGTTTTGAATTTGTATGTATCTTGTATTTGTTATGTGGAAGGTTGTTATATACTTTAACGGCCGTGTAGTATGGTTCTTTTTGGAATATTGTTTTGTTTGCTTTTGGTATGAAGTTTTCTGTGAACCTTGTAGCGTATTTATGAGTTGAGTTTTTTGTAAAAACTTGTCTGTAGATAATCGCACTAACATGCATAACTCCATTATATATAACGTATGTGACTTCGGAGTTTTCAGATTTTTTAACATATAGATCTAGGTACATTAATCCATACGAGCAGAGTTTGTAAAGGTTTTACTACTGTGGAAGATACTATCAGTATCGCCCTTGTGTAAGACCACTATTCAGAATTGAAACGTTGCTTGAAAATGGCTTTAGCCGTGTTTAGTGACCAGATCCGAATAGCCAGGTACTTCCCAACCTTCATCTTCCCCACCTCCTTCCCCTATCCATTACCTTCAGCCTCATAACATACTGGCGATGCCATAGTCCGACTGGCTCCAGACGGGAACAGTTGAGACTCTTGTGCGGTATTCACTGTAAAAAATAATAGTTAGGTGTGGCGACACATCATTATTATCTTCGCCATCAAAAGAACATACGAGAAACATCTCCTAATATTCGCGCCCATCGGCAAACCTACTTGCCTAGGTACCTTCGTACCTATACTGGCCGCGATGTACTTTCTCGCCTCCCGTGCCAGCCTGACGATAATAATATCGCCCCGCCTAGAAAGGTCTCGAGACGGCACCGTACAATATCTGTACGGCGCCGAACATTCTCGTCAACTGTCGAAGTGGCTCGTATTACCTACCGCGAGGTAGTTACTCTACCGCGGCTATATAAGCAGCCGATCGCTCGCCCGCTGCAGTTCAGTCTCACACTAACAGTCGGCCAACATCTCAGCATGTAACAGATCTCCGCATAAGTGCTCCTGCATGGCATCGCTACGCATCCAGGGCAGCTTCCTCGAGGTCCACCACCACGTCTCAGCTACAAGGCCCATCGTGTCTTCAGCTCCAGAGATCAGATTCATCCCGCGACTTATAAGGTTTGACGCACCTTCAGCCAAGGGATCAGCTCACCACTTCATGGCACCCCGAAGCCTCACCGTGCTTCGCTGCCATGGAAACACGCTCCGCCTCGCCAGGACTACCTGCTGGTGGCTCAGCTCACCGAGCCACACACCGTTCATCTCCGCGATTCAAAGCGTCGAGCAACGGCCTGGAAGATAGGTCATCTCCACCGCCATGGTGTCGAGCAACTCGCTGACCTTCACCGCACCATCTCCATCACATCCGAACGCCTGCAGCATCATCTACGGCACTCCGCATTACATCATGTTACCGACCACCGACCATCGCTACGTAGCCCAATAAACGACTGACTCACCACTTCAACATGACGCCTTTCATTTCTCTCTACCGATACGGACCGCTCCCTTAAGGTATTAACTTACTTACTGGCGTAATAGGGTGGTTTGAGGGATAGCCAAATATTGTGGTTTTCTGATGGGTTACGGTACCACAATTTGTGAATTGGTCAAAATAAGGTTGGCAACACTGTCTTGATGGTGATTTGTTGAAATTTGCGCCAGATTGGTATATATATGGTGCCGCCATTCGCGTGTGAATCGTGTGAATCCTTTCCTTTCGCATTTTACAAAATTTCACGCTGGCGAAGGATTAATACAATATTGCCATGTCAATGGATTTTTCAATTAACGGTAAGATTTTATCATATAACCTAAAATATTGTGTTGCATAATGAATTATTACAATCATTGACATAACAAAAATGTTTTTTTAGGTAAAATTACATTATAATGCGTTGCATTTTTAGGTTATGGTCTCTATAAAAACGCTTTTCACTGTTATTTTAATAATAATACTTGTTGATTTTCACATAAGTATGATAATTATGCTTATTGTTTTATTATGTTTATGATTTTTAATGAGTTTTGTTATTTTATAGATAAAAATATATCCAGTACAAGTGAAGGTAAGGCGGCCAACCGTGCCGCATTCTGCGGGACCGTCCCGCATTGCCGGTTGTAGTCCCGCATTGAAATATTTAATGAAATTTAAATTTTAAAGCGTCCCGCATATCCCGCATTCCTATATTTTTGTAATATTGTCTATGGTAGACAAATAATTTTTCTCTATGTTTAGTCTATTTTAACCATTTCCGTTCATCTGTAGTTAAGTTGATAACAATATTTGCCCCTAGAAAAGGCCCGAAGATTCCGATCTAGGGATTGGTTAATTTAGGTAAGCCAAAGAGCGCCAGTGTAGTATTGAAAAAGTGCAACCCGTGACACGTAATTGATTACCCTTATTTGTCATTTAAATCAAATCAAATAATTTGTTGACCATGCCGCGACCGCGAAAAAGCGAAGTTGTAATTCACTGAATTTCAAAAAGAATTTCCTCTCATGCAAAAGTGTTATCTTTATGTTCTGAGTATAGTTATAATGCACCGCATTCAGATATTCTTAATTATAAATAACCAGTTTGGTTTAATTAAATGAAGACAATATTAGCGAAACTCAATCGAAATCTGAGACAGAAAAATCAGAAAAGATATTGGCTCCGCTGGGACTCGAACCCAGAACCCTTTTCTTACATGGAAACAGCTCTACCGATTAAGCTACAGAACCCCATATTAATTCGGTCACTTTTAACTGTATCATACTTTGCTCAGCTAGGCGCAGGCGACTTGGGTTCTGCAATACCAACAGGATCTCTGGATCAACGAGGTAGGAATGGACACCGCCTTCGGAATTCACTGCACATGTTCTCAAACACTAATAAATGCGGGTGTAAGAACTCGGTTAATTATAAATAATGAATCAACAACCGGTTTGCAAGTAACAACGCAACTTGCCGGGCAAGGCCTCTGGCCTTCAAGAAATGACCAACTACATGGTGTAACTTGTTAACTTCGTGGCGATCCGCAGAGAAAAAGAGCCTGTTTTATGGAGCGGGGGACCTTTTATAGGTTTGTTACTCCCACCCATGGGCTTAGCCGGTCTTAGGTTTCTCAACCTTGGGGAATATTGCGAATGTCAAACGTTTTTCGACGCAATATGTGTTGCACATAACAGGTGTTTAGAATGTTAAATTCCAGTTGGTTTCATCTGATGACATATTTCGACGGAAAACATTCTCTTATTCGAAGTGCAGTTGTAAAATTCTATTTGCAGTCGTGTGTGCTGCCAGAATCAAAGAGTAAACATTTTCATGTTCTGAGTGCAGTTTTAATGCGCCAGAACCAGTTTTGTGTTCACAATGAAAAATTTTAACTGGATGGGTATTTTTTTAATTTTTTTTTTGGCAATGCTGATTAAAAATACATATAAAGTTACATTAGTTACATAGTAATAAGTAGGTTGAAAAATCATGTATTAATTTAAAAATAAAAATCATAAACAGTTAAAAAAACCATAATATAAATTAAAAAATCATTATAAATGAAAGAATCATGTAAGTTAGTAACAAAAATTATTGTCACAAAAATATTGAAAACGGTGAAATTATCGTGCATGACGGTCTTTTTATAGACGAAAATAGCCTATTTCTGAAATTCTCTAGCCAACCCGTTTTGTAGGAGGGAGGACACACAGAGGCAGGCAAAAACGAGTCGTAGAAATGACCCGTTCTCATGTGACAAATGTCAACCGTCTACAAATGTTGGGCACACGTTTGACGTGTTACCCGACTATGCACCGATGCCAAAGGGATCAATGACGCTAATTCTGAAATTAATAAAAAAAAAATAAATGAAATAAAAAAAAAAAAACAAACAAGAATATTGTCAATGAGATCATGGAAGCAAATTAATAGATTTATTAATAATCACCGTGTCAAGAAATTGCCCTTACCGAAGGATTTGCAGAGAAAAAGAGAATTCTACCTCCAGGATGCTTAACTTAACTTGTTGGTCGGGTGGTTATAGCGTAATACATTGGTCCTAGGGCCTGGACCGACATAGCTTCTCCCACCCAAGCTTCTCATACCTCCACGCGGTGACCAACGGGCAACGGACTAGAGGGTGAAGTTGATGGTAACCAATCCGTCGGGGGATCCTAAAAGTACGGCTAAAGTGAGAAGCAGTGAGCGTCTGTCCCACATGTTAGTGGCGGCTCACAAATGGCGGGTGTGGCAACTCGACGTATTCGGGTACTAGTCGTACACACCATATCTAATGGGTATCCAGGCTCATTAGTTTAATCCGATAATTGACCATAAATGGGCAATGATAGCGGATGCAGCCCTAGTTAGTTGGGTCACTCTGGTTCCACGTCTGACGACCATCGGTGGATAAAACAACCATATAGTCAAATAAACCAAAGCTTCATGGAAAAACGTACGCAAAGATGCACTACCCTGTCTGGCAGCGAGGGTGATTTTCTCCTCGGTGATCCAGAGACTGACATCGTGTCAGGGCCAGCTTGCAGGACTCCAGGGGCAAGCAAAATGAAGCGGAGGAAAGACAGTCGTTCGGGGTTTGAAAAGATAAGAGCCATCATTTGGAATCTGGGAACGCTCACAGCAAAAAGCAAAGAATTGGCCGAATTGATGAGAAGACGTAGGATTGATATTGCGTGCATTCAAGAAACCAAATGGAAAAATACAAATATAGACAAGTGCCGATACCTGGAAACACAGACAAATGATTATAAATTATATTACTACGGAGAAAGCAGTACCAGAAATGGAGTAGCCATTGTACTACAGCAGAGGTTTCATGAAAATGTGATAAAAGTAATAGCACCAAATGATAGAATTATAATGTTAAAGTTGGTAATATGTAACGCTATTTACAATATCATATGTGCATATGCACCACAAATGGGATGTGATAGAGAAGAAAGAGACAGTTTTTGGGACAAGCTGGAAGAATTAATCCAAAACATTCCAGAAAATGAAGCTATCATAATGGGGGCAGACATGAATGGGCATGTGGGGAAGTCAAATAGTGGCCATGATACTAGCCATGGCGGCTTTGGATATGGAGTGCGAAACGAACTAGGAGATGAGCTACTAAATTTCTCAGATGCATACGGTTTCACTATCATCAACACATTCTACCGAAAGAAACCAGAACATCTCATAACCTACAAAAGTGGAAATGCTGCAACACAAATAGATTATTGGCTATGTAGAAACGAAATGAGGAAAACGCTCAGAGACTGTAAAGTTATCCCTGGTGAACCGCTTGCAACACAACATCGCCTACTATTGCTGGAATTACATGTGACGAGACATAAATTGTATAAAGATAAGATAAAACCTACAACCAAAATTAAGTGGTTCAATATCTCAAAAGAAAACGGAAAACAGCTAACATCAAAACTCCAAAACTGGATGCTAGAAAATCTCCAAAAGGAAGATACCCAAAACCCAACTGAAATGTGGAAAGCATTTGAACAAGTATGTTTACAGGAAGCCCAACAACATCTGGGAGTCTCCAAGGGTAAACTGAAAATAAAGAAGGAATCGTGGTGGTGGACAAATGAGTTGCAAACGTGTCTAAAAGAGAAGAAAACTGCTTTCAGAAACTGGTCAAACTGTAAGTGCGATAGCGAGAAAGAGCAACTCCGGATAGTGTATAAACAAGTCAAAAAGACAGCAAAGAAACTAGTTGCCTCTGCACAACATGAGGCAATGAAAGAGCTGTATGATGACCTAGAAACACCAAATGGGGTGCAAAGAATTTACAAAATCGCAGCACACAGGAAAGAAAGGGCCAAATCCATTAGAACACCCAAATACATAGAAGACACTGACGGTGAGTTGATCACAGACGAAACGAAAATATGTCAAAGATGGAAAGATTATTATTCTACATTACTGAATGAAGAATTTCCAAGAACAACTCAAGTGTCAGAGCAACCAGTGCAGGGGCCAGTTGAAGAAATCACTCAAACAGAAGTTAAAGTAGCCATATCACAGATGAAAGTGGGGAAAGCAGTTGGGCCAGACAATATTCCAGTTGAATTATGGAAAGAATGTGGTGAAATAGGACATTAATGGCTGTGCACTCTGTTCAATAAAGTACTGAATGGAGAACCAATGCCAGAAAGCTTTAGGCAGAGTTACCTTCTTCCATTTTACAAAAATAAAGGAGACTCTAGGAAGTGCGACAATTATAGAGGGATAAAGCTTATGTCTCACACCATGAAAATATATGAGAGAATTATCAACACACGAATAAGGAATATTGTAAAAATACACGAAGATCAATGCGGATTTGTGTCGGGAAAATCAACAATAGATGCTATTCAAACAGTCAGAATAATAGTTGAAAAACATCGAGATGCAAAAAAAGATTTGCACATGGTATTTATAGACTTGGAAAAAGCATTTGACAGGGTTCCCCGAAGCCTCATATGGGCGGCATTGAGAGCCCACAATGTACCAGAAGGATATGTGCTCTCCATACAAGATATGTACACAAACGTTGAAACTCAAGTAAGATGCACATCAGGGACATCACCAAAATTTCCAATTAAAGTGGGGGTACACCAAGGATCTGTCCTCAGCCCACTGCTATTCATAATGGTCATGAATTATCTAACAAGTCAAGAAATGAACAGTATTCTCAAGACTATGCTTTTTGCAGATGATGTAGTACTGATAGCAGATAATCATTGTGACTTACAGAATAGCCTGGAAAGGTGGAGAAAGATTCTGGAGGATAATGGCCTAAAAATTAGCAGGAAAAAGACTGAATATTTGTATTTACCATTTGAAGACACAAATGCTGTAACTCCTTCGATGCAACTGGATGGAGTAACATTGGCCAACTGTGATTCATTTAAGTATCTGGGCTCACTAATCCACAGAGACGGAGGATGTGCAGCGGATGTCATCCATAGAATAGGTGTGGGATGGATTAAATTTAGATCCGTAACAGGAATATTGTGTGACTCCAAAATGCCTGTAAAACTGAAAGGAAAGATATACCAGACTATTGTAAGACCCGCAATAATGTATGGCTCCGAATGCTGGACTATGTACAACTCCTACACTAGGCAACTTGAAACAGCAGAGATGCGAATGCTTAGATGGTCGGCAGGAGTATCACTAAGAGATAAGATCAAAAGTTCACGCATTCGTGGTAGCCTGGGTGTCACAGACATAAATAGTAAGCTGGAGGAACGACAGTTGAGATGGTATGGACACATAAGACGGAGACCATCGGACCACACAGTGAGGCAGGCAATGTCTATGGAGCTTCATCGACAGTCATCCAGAGGAAGACCGAAGAACTCCTGGATGACTCAATGCGCCAAAATTCTTCAGAAAAACGGCCTGGATGAAGGCGATACCCAGAACAGGAGGAATTACAACCTGAGAACGAGAAGAGCCGACCCCAATAGCCTACCTAGGCAATGAGTTGGGACAGCGCAAGGAAGAAGAGGATGCTTAACTTGAATTCAAATGAATTGCATTGGTTAAGAGGCCGCTATACCGGCTTCAACAATTGAACGATCCAAAGATATCGACTCCTATTCCACTACGGCTGATATAAAGCGTGAAGCAATCGTAAAGTAGCTGTTGGCTTGTTCCATCGTTTGCTCATTGGCAGTCGTTATAGCAGTTCCATATATTTTATATTTAAATAAATGAAGTCAATATAAGCGAAACTCAATCGAAAATCTGGAAACAGAAAAATCAGAAAAACATATTGACACCTCTGGGACGCGAACCCAGGACCTTTTGCCCGGAAAGCAAGAGGTCCTGGGTTTGTATCCCAGAGGTGTCAATATGTTTTTCTGATTTTTCTGTTTCCAGATTTTCGATTGAGTTTTGCTTATATTGACTTCATTTATTTAAATATTACAATTTGAAGTTTTACTCATAAAGTTAAAATAAAATATTAAAATATTTTATATTTTATAATACTGGCATACAGAGTACCGGGCCAATAAGGCCCCTTTCTCTTTCATCGTGATATTGGTTGTGGAGCGTTATAATTTATATAAGTTTTTGTTAAATTTATGTCCAAGGTATAATTTGATATCCCTTGTTAAATAAAAAAAAAAACGAAGGATTCTTCTGTAATGTACAATGCTACATGTTTCGTGAACGATGTATAATATAAAGTTATTTGGTTTTAATTAGGTATGATTTAATTTTTTATTATATTATGCTATTTTTATAATGATTAAGGGAATACAAAGTTATTAGGTTATAATTAATTATATTTTGTATTATGCTATTTTTCAAATGATTACACACTTTTTTTAGTATGTATAGTAATATTATTTGTTTTTAAAAATTCAAAATAAAGACTTTTTTTTCAAAGTGGGCGTTTTTATTTTATCATATGAACCCTTGAAATGTTGAAAGGTACGTTGGAAACCCGTATTGTAGGAGGGAGGACACACAGAGGCAGGCAAAAACGAGTCGTAGAAATGACCCGTTCTCATGTGACAAATGTCAACCGTCTACAAATGTTGGGCACACGTTTGACGTGTTACCCGACTATGCACCGATACCAAAGGGATCAATGACACTAGTTCCTCGGAGCATCTTCCATTGAAATATCAGTAGAACAAGGACAGCTTTTGAACCAGACACCAGTGGTCTAATACACATACACTCACCGACACACTAATCTTGGGATTAGTATGCCCATCATATGCCGTATGGCATATGGGTCTATCCCTTCTACTGCGTTGCAAGGTGATGAGTCGAGAGAGCCAGGCTGAAAAGGTCAAAAGGTCTCCTTCAACCACCCTCTCCCAGATGCGACACCTGGACAAACCATTCGGGGCGGCCTATTGTAGAGACGTTGGTTGTACAATGTATACTATAGAAAAAAATAAAATTAGAAAACGTGTATAAAATTGGTGGAAGGTAGGTACCTACCTATGTGTCATACAACTGGAGACATTGTTTACACGCGTAAAAATAATATAATTATAGAGTAAGATAAGTAGGTATAACATGATAATATAATACTTTATTAAAATAACATTTTAATAAAACTGTATGTAAACATGAAATTAATAAACATATTAAAAATTATAATTTGCAAACCAACCTACAACTTAAAAAAGCGCACGAATCAATAAACAAAGTAAATTATGTAATATATTTCAAATAAATTTATTCATAATTCTTTGAAAACACTAATTAAACTAAGATATAATAATTATGTAGCAAATAAAAGAAACTACACCAATATGTATTTAAATATCTAATTTAATTTATAATAATAATAAAATAAACCTCAACAAAAAAAAACAACCGTAAACACCAAATAAATAACAATATTAATTAGCAAATCATACTCCAATTTTAAAAAAACGCGCCAATAATCAAAAAGGGCCGCTAGAAATAATAAATGTGCGAATAATCAACAAAGCAACATCCGACCAGTCCAGTCAACCTACCTACCCCAATTAAAATAAATTAAAATTTACGAAATTTTAAGTGATGAAATGTTGGCAAACACTGGTGTAGCAACAGGGTCGATATCGGGGCCGACGTGTTATATAATGCAAGTAAACAGTTTACCAAACGTAATAAGACGTTGGAAATGTTACACATTTGCAGACGATACTTGCATTATACATGCTGACAAAAATCCACAAAAAATTGCGGAAATTTTACAAAAAGACCTAAATAACATAATTAAATGAACGCAAAAAAACCAAATACATGCTTATACACTCACCATATTATGCAAGTTGTCAGGATAAGCAATTGCATATAAAAAATCATTCATATGATTGTTTAAACACAAGAAACCAATCCAGCAGTGTAATTGCCCAAATATAGAAAAAGTGTACCAATATACATACCTTGGCCTTAAAATAGATGTCAATTTTAACTGGTCAAATCATATTGAAAATGTATGTAATAGATTAAGATCCATTTTATGGAAATTTTACCACCTTAAGAACTTTGTTAATAAAAATATATTATACTGTATATACAGCGCATTAGCAGAATCAATTATAGGATACGGAATAAATAGTTACGGATTAACTTACAAAACGTACTTAAATAAAAAGAAGAGTTACAAATCCGTTTCCTAAAATTGATATCAGGCCAAAAAAAAAGTTCAATTATGTGAAGGCGATTATAAATTTTTTTTCTCCTTGTGTAATGTCCTCTATATACAGTCAATACCTACAAAATAAGGTAGAATACCAATTAACGCTAGATGAATTCTGGAATACTGAATTCAAAACCTGTAAACCACAACTACCCTACTAGGCATAGAGAAGCACAAATGTTTATTATTAATAAATCTCATAATGTATACGGTGATAAAACAAAGAGGCATAAAATTCCAAAATTATTTAACGCATTACCTGAAAATATTAAAAATGAGACATCTCTTATTCAAAAATCAAAACAAAAGTTAAATCATTCTATCTCCTAAGAACATGAAATAAAATTATATTGTATATCGAATATTGATCAATTACCTGGAAATTACTATCATACACTGTATTCATAAACATTATAATTATAATAATTAGTAGTTTATAATAATTAGAAATTAATATTAAGTAATATATTAAGTAATTACTATGTAGTATTTTAATATTACCTAAATATTATACTTAGTAATTACTATGTAAAACCTAAAAGTATAATGGCATTAAGTAAATAGAAAAATGAGAGATTTCTTACAATCAAAGTGATTGATCAGTTTTGTAAGATAAATACAGTAAAATTTAAAAAAAAAACTGAATAAACATGCTAAAAAAAAGTTTTCAATTGATATTCCCTATTTAAAATTAGTGTGACGTAAGAATTTATGTTGGACACGCTCAAGGGAATATTCATGTGTACTGTAATATGGATTCCAAATGGTGGAATTATTCTATAAGAGAAGTGTAAAGTAGTTTGACAGTTTTCATATCTTTAAAATCCTTCGAAATTCAATAAAGTGTGATCATTGAGAAAGTAAGTGAACAACAATCGGTTTTTTGTCTCGTGGAATCTCATAACTTGACATTTTTTTACATTGAGAGTTAATTTATTTATAAAATACCAATCGGAAAAGCAATTAAGAATAGATTGTAGGGATAAACTGTCCTCAATATTATCAATAATTCTATATAACTTCGTATCACCTGCAAACATTAAAATAAGAACATGGGTGAATATATGTTCAATAAAAAAATTTAAAAAAGTATAGGACCGAGATGCGAACCTTAGGGTATGCCACTGGTAGCTTCAAATATGTAAGATAAATAATCATATAAACAGACAGTTAACTGACGCCAATAAGTAACTCTTGAACCAGAATAATAGGTTCCCTTTAATGACAAGTTTCGAAAGTGTTTATCGTGACGATATAAATTATTTCTCTTGCGGTTCATTTACAAATTCTGGTCCTTTCGCGGTTCCTGGTTTTTTTATGGTGTCTGGTTCTTTTACGGTTTTTTGCGGTAATTTTTTTTGGACTGAATGTAGTTTTAACAGTTTTTACAAAAGAATCAAATAAAATATATTTGTGCACGCCGGGTTTAGAACCCGCGACCTTTGGATTGCGAGGCGAGAGCCTTACCTCTCGACCACAGAGGCCGTCAGATTGTGGAGGCCATGGAAAAATACCACCCTCTCCGCTCTAGTCACTTATACTGGTACACCGGAAGGTATATTTAAGAACTCAGAGATGAAACCATTAATTGTTACTCCTTGAGTGCGCCCATCTAGATAAGAGACTAACCATCGATACAAATCCCCGTGAATTCCCAAAGCCAGTAATTTGGATAAAGAAGATTGTGATCAATTTTATCAAACGCTTTCGAGAAGTCTGTATAGATTACGTCAACTTGGATTTGATCATCCATTGATTTTGTAATATTTTCATTTTGAAGGAAAACATTCCCTTATTCGGCGTCAGTTATAAAATAATAGTTGCAGACTATGTATGTGCTGCCAGAATAAAGAAAAATCGTTTTCATATGAGTAGTTTTAATTTGCCGCACACAGATTTAATTTAACCCAGTTCATAATGAAAATTTTCTGTTGTAATATTTCCAAGGTAAACATTCTCTTATTTGAAATGCATTGGAGGTTACCCGCCCTGGTATAAGTAACATATGGTTATTCCTGCAATGCTCTCACAAGGTCTCTATTTTTTTGTAAGAATGAAGCTACATTTAGTTTAGAACGAATCTAGACCTCCAATGTCCCTGCATACGTTGCTAGTGAGCAGTATGCAAGTGCTTACATAATAAACTTGTTACAAAGGTCGTGTTATGAAGTGGTGTTAACTCTTATTTAAACTTATTATTTTTCTAACACCTCTTCACAACAAGAACCATTATTGTTTTAATTTTTCGTAAAGTGATTAAGAATACGGGCAGGCAACACAGAGACGGCCGGGAATCTATGGTTTCCGGCTCCGGTTTGTTTTTTCACTCTGGAATCGTTTCACCGACGGGCAATCGTTGAAATGTTGGCACAGTCAATTAATTATAATTTACATTAAACCCAGACGAGTGAACGTATAGCAAATGTGAGAATAGTGTTTCCACAATAATGGGTGAAGTTTCATCCGAATAAATATAAAGTTTAATCGAGTGTTGTGCCAGATTAAAATGACCGCAAAGGTCCGCGCGTGCAATGTAAAATTAAATAATTTACTACCGCAAATCGTTGCCATCGCGTGTTGTTGTGAAACCGCGCATGCTGCCAAGGAAGCATAATACTCCCGGGGCGCTATCCAGGCCTTATTTTACATACGGGAGTTGTATTAACGAAACACGCGCTCTGGACTGCACCAGCCAAGGCCATCCGCCCGTGGAGCTCCCACATTGTCATGGATGGGAACTCATTGCGTTGAGATCAGCCACCCTGTGCTGGAGACGCTGGACCCGTCTCCAGGGCACCCTTTCCGGACGGAGATCCTGATGGTTCCAGCTGGGTCTGACGAGATCGGATCCTCACCGGTTGGATGGAGGCTTCCCGCTCACACCCGCTCACACACGCCCACGCACGGTTATATAAATGTTAGTTAGCTTTGTTAGAATTTAAACCATCGACCGATCACTGGGGGTAAGTTTAACTTAAACATAATTGTATTTTTGTTAATGATCAATATATTTTACACTATATTTTTCCGAACATCATCTTTCAATTCACACCCTACTCATCATATCATGCATACCATTGTGCCCACGCTCAGAGATGGTGTCATGCTCTCCTACATCCAGAACATTACTCGGGAACCGAGTATTGGCGCGCAGATTCTGCAAAGTTCCGGATGGTATATTATTTGAACCCCACACAAACTGTGTTTATACTTGGCAAAAGCCCACATAAGAAACTACCTAGCAAGCAACATAACAATAAGGAACTCCAGTGAAAAATATTATGGCTTTAAAAAAATATGTTCATATAGACCAATAAACGCTGATTCTGAATATATAACTTTTATTTCATAATATTAAACGCAGAGTTTTTAAAAAAATATTAAAAAGTGCATTTTTAAACCTCTCCTGAAAACACAGCGTTAAGTTGGCATTACTGAAATGGTGAATGGTGACGTCACGCGTCACGCTGTCACCTGGTGATCGCGTGTATTGTATTGTATTGACCAGTATTGACATTTGAAATGACACTTAAGCAATTCAACATTTCGTGTTTTTGGTTTATTTTCATACTGTTTATAAAGATTTAGATAAATAATAGTTATTGTGTTTATTGAAACATAATTTAGGCCCTCAACAATTTACGAAAGGGGCTATATTTGCGGACAATCTGGAATAAATTTTGCCTATTTGAGGTTAACTATTCGTGTCATATTTTGACATTGTATTTTCAAATTGTTTTTAGTAAAGGGATACAAGCTATTACGCAATCGTCATGCAGCGTATTATAAATGCCAGTTTCTGTGTGCGTTATACATAAAACAATGTACAAAATCACGCCTGAACCAACAAAATTGAAGAACGATATCACTTGTATTTGCAAAGATGATTCATTATTTTTATATTGCACTTTGTTAAAATACAATAACAGTAGCGGTGAAATGTGGACATTTTACCAATGTTTTTCTATATTAAAAGCAGTTAATCTTAAATAAAAAACGCCTCAATTTCTTACACAAAAGTCATTGAGTCATCCTATCACATCCTATCTTCACTTTATTCCGCCATTTTCTTAAATACAAAATCAGGGATGCTCTGCCCAAAAAAATTATTTCCCTAGATTTCGAAGTGAAATTTCCCTAGAATTTCACATTAACGCAATTACCTACGTAGCCACCTGATTGTGTAACATTAATCCTGTTATATGATTTATTAATTGGAAAGATAAAATAAATGCGCAGGAATATTCATAGACCTAAGAAAAGCATTCGATAGTATCTCACACGCAAAGCTTATCAAAAAACTGAAATTAAATAACATCAATGATAAAGCCGTTCAATGGATAGAAAGTTATTTAAACAATCGTGCACAATTTGTTAAAATAAATGACCAAACTAGCGACCAAGAAACATCAAATTTTGGTATTCCACAGGGCACCGTGCTTGGACCAATACTGTTCATTTTGTATGTAAACGACATATTTATTCAACCATTGCATGGCCAAATTATCTCTTACGCCGATGATACAGTTCTTTTAATAAAAGAAAAAACTTGGGAAAAAATTAATCTAAAAGCTACAGAAGACATAAATAATCTAAAAATATGGTTTGACAATAACCTCTTGTCGTTAAATAGTGATAAAACATATGTCATTCCTTTCGAAATTAACACTAACATTGTACCTCCAAATCTTCAAATATTCTTACATAATCATTCTCTCGCACAACACGATACTAATCACTGCCAACAAAAATGTTCACTTCTGAAAATAGCGGATAAAATTACATATCTTGGAATAATCATAGATAAAAACCTAAAATGGAAAGATCACATCGGCCATACAATAAAAAGAGTTAGGAAGTTAATTCATATATTCTTACGGATAAGAAACTTCTTATCAACGAAAAATCTATACTCAATATACTACGCATTAGTACAGTCTATTCTTCAGTATACCATTATCAGTTGGGGAGCAGCTTACAAAACTAGTCTGACCCCCATAGAAATTGTTCAAAAACTAATAATAAAAATTATATTAAAAAAACCTCTAGACTTCCCAACTGATCGCATATTCGAAGAATTCAAAGTTCCAACATTTAAAAACTTATTTATAAAAAATTCAATTGTACAAATTATAAAAGAAAAAGATAAATACGCATTCATAACTGAAAATCGTACTAGACTTAAACATGTATTTGTGTGCCCCAAATTAAACACTTCTTTTGCCCAACACCATTATACTCACCAAGGAAAATTCTTTTTCAATAACCTACCAATAGATATCAGAAGCATTAGGAACAAAGTTCAATTGTTGAACTCCATCAAAAAGTATTTTAGAGAATGTCACACTAAAAATCATACTTGTTTTTCTTCTTACTGAATACATATATGTTTGCATATTTTAGTTAACGGGTCTGATTGCCATGTGTCTGTATTAACTGCACCTACATATATATTGAAATACATGACTATAGTAAATAGTAATTGTACTTATATGAAATGTATTAACTGTATTAACTGCATTGTATTAACTGTACACGTGACTGTATTTGTACATAATATATGAAATGTCAACTCTTCTTCCATCCACAAGCTAAGGCTTTTAATGGAAGACCAGTAAAATTATAATATGTAGCAATTTTAAGATAAACAAATAAAAAAAAAAAAAAAAAATATCGGAACTTGGTAAATATACTTATAATAAATACTGTGCTTTTCCAAATAAAACACTTTTTGCTACGTGAAGTAATAATTTAAAAGTACGAATACACTCACCACTGAATTAGAAACTGAATTCCAAATAAAAAAAAACACTGCAAAATAAAAATCAACCGCAATCACCGAAAAAATGGAACTTAAAACATAAATTAATTTCTTTTTCAGAGCTCCCATTTATCTTTTTAGATACATATAATATCATTTTGTGTTGTCAGTGTTAAAAATAACATTGCATGGTAAGTACAACAATAAATTAAGATTCATGGGAATTCCAAAAAAATATATATTTATATATATATATATATATATATATATGTGTCCGGAAACTCGTAGTACAAGCGGGAAACTGGTGAATCTACATCACGTAGAGAACCCAAAAAACTTATTTTTTTCAATCTCAGCATTTCGATTTTAATATTATTTTTTTTCTATTTTTTCCATTTTTTCGGCAACTAAAAGGTTAAAAAAAATTTTGAGCCCGGTTTACCCTTCGATGCATTTTATAAGACATTACATAGCTGAAATCAACCCCCTAGTGAACATTTTTTTCAAATTTAACCAAAAAAATTCCAACTTCGGACCTGATTTTCTCGAAAACGAAAGCTCAAATCGAAAAAAGTTATACCACAAAATCGACTCCAAATGTGATGTGGAGTCTCCAGTTTCCCGCTTGTACTACGAGTTTCCGGACACCTTGATATATATATATATATATATAATACCAGTAATATTGTAATATGTAATAAAAAATTTGCCAGAGTTCGAAATTTCCCTAGATTTTGTCCTGATTTCCCTTATCCCTAAAAAATATTTTTCTCCCCTAGATCTAGGGAAATTTCCCTCGACATAATATCACTGATTCAAAAAGACAACTTGAAAATAATAAACTACAGGTGGGTGAAGGCCACCATAGATACGGCGCGTTTCTAGGAGTTTTTAAAAATTAAAACTTTGACAATTATTTTAACTATTAAAACTAACTATAAAAATAAAAATAAAAATGCAGTTATTTAAGTTTGAAGGTCTTTATTCATAAAAAAAAATAAAAAAAAATTGGACTGGAGTTCTCTATTGGCGCCTCATCGCGGTTTGGCTCGTAGGGATTGCAGGATGTGTTGATTTTGGTGTTTGTTTCATGATTATTTGACATAATATTGAATATCTTATGTCTAGTGTTTACAATGATGCTTCATAACCTCAAATATACTCAGATATACTAGTAAGGATGACTCATGATTTGCTTTTTTCTATGGGAAAGTTTTGATAAGCTTTCATCTTTCAAGAAATCTATGATTTATCTATGCTTTTGCAGCTGTCAGTTTTTATGTCAACATTTATTATAAATAACTTGATTATAAATGAGGTTATGTTAAACTGTCTAATGGCGCGTTCAGACGTTTCAATTTTTGTTGATCCACTTTTATTTAACGTAAAAAGTTGAACGAGATTATGTTCACACGTTTCAATTTAAGTAGAACCGAATTTGACATTCAAGATGGCGTCAACTGAAATTGTCAGTGCGTGCGTCTCTCTAACTTCTGACGTTTTGCGAGATGAGCTCGAGATTATGAAAAAGCATAAAAAAACGTCGTATTTGGGCGAGAAAATGGATCAAGAATTAGGCGCATCCAACACAATTTTGAAAGAGATGGAACTAGAAGACTCCGAAGGATATGGATGACAGAAAAACAATTTGATGAGCTGCTTTCCAAAATTGGCGATAAAATTTTTCAGAGATGTTTAAATTAATAATAATTACTACTAACTACAATAACCGGAGAAGCAAGGAAATAATCCATATTTCGTTAAAATTAGCTTTACCATAACCTAAAAACAACAACGCCAAACGTCATACTTTGACATAGGTAGTTATTGTTATTAGATTTGTACAAAGTTTTTTTTCTTTTAATTTATGCGTATTAATGGTGACGCATGCTCTGAATATTTACCGTTATTTTTTTGTCATTATCATAATATATTGGGTAGGTAGTGTAAATGAAACACATATTATTTATTGCAGTATCACGGGCATTTCTATTTGTGTACACTTCTTGCTTTTGATCCCAAAGACAGGGATGCATAAATCTGAACATCAAATCGTCCGACCATTTCAAATATTTTTTCGTTGAAACGGATTCCATGGCGGTAGAACTAAGAATGTCTAACGAATATGGACATAAATGTTTGACGTCTAGTTGTGCACGCGAGTAACTATGGTAACCAAGATGGCGCGATCATACTTGAACGTCAAAAGTAGATGGGCTATCAACTTTAGCTAGTCAACAAAAAACTTGTTCAACTTTGTTGAAAGAAGGTTCACACCTGTCAATATGCTTTCAAGTGTCGAGTTGATCAACTAAAGTTGAACCGTGTGAACCGGCTATAATTCATGTTTGCTTCGATGTTATTCACTTGTTTAGTCAAGACATATTGACGTTGCATCATATTGCAAGATTTTAATACTAATATACTTGATATTCAAGACATTTAAGCAACATTGGCAAAAGCCCACATAAGAAACTACCTAGCAAGCAACATAACAGTCGTCATAGAAGTGCAGTCATTAAATTCAAGTTGTAGACCATGTATGTGCTGCCAGAATCCAAGAGAAACCATTTTAATGTTCTGAGTGTAGTTTTAAATCGCCGGATACAGATTTGATTTAAACCAGTTTTGTGTTCAAAATATAAAATTCCAGTTGTGGATTCATCTGCTGGCACATTTTGAGGAAAATTATTCGAAGTGCAGTTATAAAATTCTAGTTGCAGACTATTTATGTACTGCACGAATTAAATAAAAGCCATTTTCATGTTCTTAGTGCAGTTTTAATTCACCGCATTCAGATTTAATTTGAACCAGTTTTGCGTTCGCAATATAACAATAAATTAAATAACAAGTTGCCGTTTCACCGTATACTGAGTGAAGCTTTGCATTTGAGTTGCATGCCATAAGCCACAAAATTCTGAGAAATTGACTGTTCTGTGCGACTAAATTGACTATTACGAGTATTTCGGGACTCTCACGCAGAAGCGATTTTAAAATAAAACCTGATTTTTTAAAGATGAAATCACATAAATGAACAAAAAATTGATTCTCATGCAGTAGGTTTCTCAAAAAAAAAAAGCATTAATTTAGACCAGGGGTGGGGAACCTGCGGCCCGCGGGCCGCATGCTACCCGCGAGGCCTTTTGGTGCGGCCCTCGGGCACTTTTGATGCGGCCTGCTGAAAGAACCACAAAAAAATACACAGAACGGGATGGGTTTTTCACGGTGTTTCAGATACATTTTTAAGACGTTATTACAAAATTGTTACTAGCAAGTTGTTTAGATACCAATAAAAACGTGATAAAACCTCCCATCTTACTTTTATTTTAATTTATTATTGTGAAACGATAGTGAAATTCCATCGGAAAATTAAATTTTCTTGAACGGGACAGTTCCAATATTTTAGGATTGATAGCAACTCTATTCGGAGGGGAATTTTAGGCAGTGCGTCATAAAAATAATTTTCTAGTCATCGTTGCGGAAGTAAAGTGGATAATAAATCAATAAAATAATATTAATAACAACAACGAAGAAAAGAAAAGTTGAAGCTGAGTGAAACGTGAAATCATTTGAAACTAAATTAAGGCTTGGAAAGCAACTCGACATGAATAACACAATGCATTTTCCAACACTGCAAGGACAAAAGCCTTCTACATAATTTGAATACGCTGGTAATTGCGCGAAATTAAGTGAGGCATTTAATGAACGATTTAAGGACGTGAAAAAAAAGTAAACGGATTCGAACATATTTGCTACACCGTTCAATGTCGAACCAACGAATGTGCCTCATAATCAGCAGCACGAAATTATTCAAATACAAAGCAATTACTAAGAGCTAGATATAACAATCTTCCCAAATAAAGTCACTGGTTATATTAAGTCATCCACGTCCCTTAACATTTTGTATATAATACAAACATTAATGCCATTATAATTGCCACACTTCTGGGATAAAAAAATCACTTCACGAAATTTATTGTAATTAGATAAATAAATATAAAACTATATTGCGGGCAATAAATATGCTACAAAATGTAGAAAAACCATTCACGTAATCAGAGTACAACTTAATTTAAGCTGGTTGACTAGAAGACTCCTATGCAGATTCATTCTAAAGGTAAAACCAATCTTATGTTCACAATGCAAATTCCTGTTGCGGATTGATCTGCTAACCATAACACACTTCGAAGGTAAAACCATTTTGGTGTTCCAGGTGCAGTATTAATTAGTGCTAGGGACTCACAATACAATTCACTCTGACAGAAAAAACAGTTTTGTGTGAATGAAAAGAAAAAATTCCGTGAAAAAATTCAACGAAAAAAACTCCGTGTGTTTCCATCTTAATTTTAGGTGGTTGACTAGTAGACTCCTATGCAGATTCATTCTAAAGGTAAAACCAATCTTGTGATCACAATGTAAATTCCTGTTGCGGATTAATCTGCTAACCACAACGCACTTCGAAGGTAAAACCATTTTGTTTTTCCAGGTGCGGTATTAATTAAAGCTGGGGACTCACAATCCAATTCACTCTGACAGAAAAAACAGTTTTGTGTGAATTCAAAGAAAAAATTCGGTGAAAAAATTCAATGAAAAAATTCCATGTGTGGTTTGGTCTGCTTACGCATTTTGTAGAAACCCGTTCTCGTTTTTGAAGTGCAATTATAAAATTCTAGTTGCTTTTTTGCTTCCAGTATTAGAGAAAAGCCATGTTTATATACTCAGTAAAATGGCTACACTCAATAATTTTAAGTCTCCGTGTATAGATTCACCCAATAACTGAAACCAGTTCTATGTTTAGAATGCAACGAAAAAATTCCAGGTGGGGTTTCATTTTTTGACGCATTCCTCGGGTTAGAAGTGCATTTATAAAATTCTAGTTGCGTACTTTGTAGTTTTAATTCCCCACGTAAAAACTCACTTTATAATTAAAACCAGTTCTGTGTTTAGAATGCAACGAAAAAGTTTCATGTGGGGTTTTATCTCGCTAACGTTTCGTAAGAAACCTATCTCGTGTGTGAAGTGCATAAATATAAATGTGTGAAATGCATAAATACACAGTTATAAATTTGTAGTTGCATATGTGCTGCCAGTATTGGAGGAAAGTAATTTCACATTATGAGTATAGTTTTAATTCCCCGCGTACAGATTCAATCTGTAATTAAAACCAGTTCTGTGTTAAGAATGCAACGAAAACGCATCAGGTTTTATTTCATTTGCTGACGCATTTCTTATGTTGGAAATGCATTTATTTAATTCTAGTTTCTTACTTTATGCTGCCAGAATTAGAGGAAAGCCATTTTCATGTTCTGAGTGTAGTGCATTTTGACGGAAACCATTCTCGTGTTCAAAGTGCAGTTATAAAATTCTGGTTGCAGACTATTCGCAGTCAGAATTTCAGGAATACCATTAACATGTTCTGAGTGTAGCCATAATTAAAGAGTGTTGGCATTTACGTACCTAACGATTTTTTTTAATTAGTTGCAGTAAAACCAGTTCTCCGATTCTATAATGTTTGAGGTTTTTTTAATTAAACACCGAAACTGATTCATATGCAAGAAGTTTATTGACACTGTTGACAAGTTCAAGGTTATACATCAAGTGACGCGACAGACCTGCCAACTATCAGCATCTGACAGCTGGTTATTATTATTACCAACATAACATCCTTCCCTCCTTCCATTTTATTTTTATTTTTATATCTAACCAAATAATAATGACAAAGAAACTTAAGAGTTATCACTGTGACTAAATCGTACAGGGGGTTTCACAACTCTGCCAGACCTAGTTATAATATCATTATTTCCACTAGTGCTTGGTAAAGGTTCAATAACAATTTTATTTTCCTTACTTCTAAAGTCTTGCCATTCATCGGGATTCTCATAACTTGATTTTGACTTAAGACAACTTTTTTTATTTGGTTAACATGAACCTTTTTCACCTCTCCTCCGATTAATTGAATTAGATACACCCATGAACTTAATTTTAACTTAACAGTTCCCTGAAACCATTTCATAGGACCTTTCACATGTCTTAAATAGACCAAAACATTATCATTTTCCTTAAATTCTTTCAAAGCATTTTTTCTTGATTGTTTGACATTTTGTGATTGTTTACTTTTGTTGACATGACTTTCTTCTGACAAAATATGTAGTGGTGAACGTGGCTCATATGAAAATATTTTAGCCATTGGAGATACACCCGTAACAGAAGTAGGAGTGGAACGATAACTATACAGACAATCTATTAGACGTTGAGCTGGCGATAAAAATTTTTCGAAAACATAAATTTAATTAATATTTTTTTGAAAGTTTGAACAGACCGTTCCGCTAATCCATTTGACCCGGGATTATACGGCGGACAAAATAATAATTTCATTGATTTTTCTTTACAAAAAATAGAAAATTCTTTGCATGAAAATGGGGGACCATTATCACAAACAATAGTTTTCGGAAAAGCGAATCTGGAAAAAACTTCACTTAATTTAGATAACAAATTCGAATATTTGGTATTTTTCATGTAAAAACATTCTACCCACTTTGAATATGAGTCGCAAACTAATAAGTATTTTGAACCTTTTAAATCAAAAAAATCCAAATGGACTCTTTCCCATGGACTTTCAGCAATAGGCCAACTATGACGTACATTTTTGTTAGCATTTTGTACAGACTGACACATTTCACATCTAGAAATAACATCTTCGACAATATCTTGATTCATACCTAACCACCATACATATGAACGAGCAAGAATATTTGATCTAACTATAACAGGATGACCATAATGTATTAAATTTAGAACTTTGGACTTCAGAGATTCTGGTATTACAATTCTGTCACCAAATAAAAGACATTTTCCTTTGACCGACAGTAAATTTTTAAACTTGAAATATTTTTTAATTTCTGGACTTGACAAGTTTTCAATCCAACCGATTGAAACATACTTAATGACTTTACATATTGTTTCATCTTTTTCAGAATGACTTTCAACTTCTGAGAATGGAATTAAAGGTGTAGACATGTAGACATGTATACAAAATTACATTCCTCAGTATTGAATTGTTGTTTACTTTACATCTGCTTGAGGAATTTTCAATTTTTTATATTCCAATTTATAATTGTATGCAGACAATATTATAGACCATCTTATAAGACGTGATGCTGCTAAAACGGGGACTTTTTTGTTTTCAGCAAATAAAGAAAACAATGGAGCATGATAAGTAGGTATATATCTTAAAATGACGACCAATTAAATATTTGTGAAATTTCTTAATTCCAAAAATAATAGCAAGGGCTTCCTTGTGCTATAATTTCTTTGAGCTGAATTTAATGTTGCGGACTCAAAAGCTATAGGAAATTCTTGATTCTTTACGACATGACTTAAGACACAACCGACAACGTATGCACTGGAATCGACTGTAAGACACAATGGTTTTGACGGATCAAATAAAACTAACATAGTTTTATCTGACAAAAGAGACTTACTATTTACAAATGCCTTTTCGCATTCATCAGACCAACACCATTTTACATTTTTTCTTAATAAATTATGAAGTGGTTCTAGCACTGTAGGACACATAGGAATAAAATTCCTATAAAAATTCAACATTGACAAATATGACTTTAGTTAAGTAACATTTTCTGGACACCCAGTAGACTTAATTTTCTCAACTTTCGACAAAGACGGACTTTTGCCTTGACCTGACAAAGTGAAACCTAAAAATTCGAAAGAATTCACAAAAAATTCACTTTTTGACACATTAATTTTTATATTAAACTCATTTAATTTTGACAAAACTTCATCCAAAGTATTAGAACACTACTTCTCGTCTTTACCACCTACACAAATATCATCTATGTATGCAGCACAGTTTTTTATGCCACCCAAAATTGTATCAATTACCATTTGAAAAACGGCAGGAGCCGATGACAATCCATAAGGTAAACGATTATAGACATATAAACCATTACATGTATTAATTGTAAGTAATTCTTTACTAGAATCTGACACAGACAACTGTAAATATGCGTTTGTTAAACCTAATTTACAGAATACTTGACAACCTGAAAATTTATTAAAAATATCCTCTGGACGTGGAATAGGATATTGATCAATTGTGGATTGACTGTAGATTTCAAATCTGCACATAAACGTAATTTTCCATTTTGTTTAGGTACACAAACTATTGGAGAAGACCAACTACTATATTTAACTTTTGAAATAATGCCTTCGCTTTCAAGACGACTTAGCTCTTGGCATACTTCAGCACGAAGTGCATAAGGAACTTCATATGCTTTGTGAAAAACAGGAGTAGCATTATTTTTTAAACTTAAATTCACAGAAAATTCTTTAATTGGTAAATCGTTATTAGTAATCGAAAAAGAATTTAAATATTTTTGTGACAATTTTTTGACAATATTTGTAACAGACGTATCAAGTCTTTACAAGACTGTAAAATAGAAGCACCGGTTTTGTGCACGCCTTCCACTAGCTCACGCTGATGATGGTGATTGTAGCTGGCTGGCCTCCCTACATCCAGTGGTATGGCCCTGGATGCGCCTCGTTTCTGCCTGAGCGGTGCCTTGCAGTGCCCAGAGTCAGGGCCGACTGCAGCGGTAGGCACCGGGTTCTCGTTCAGGCAGAACTTTGGCAGGAGGCAGCAGCTGGCAGCAGGTCGCAGACTTCCAGAGGTAGGTGTCTGGACCACTTGTGGAGTAAATAACAAGACTTGTTGACTGTTGAAGAATAACTGATTTATTATTGAAAACGGCCGGGTTTATATACCCGATTTCCGGGACAAAACCGGTCACGTGGTACACTTTTAGGGTGGGAGGTTTTACCTAGCCCTTTGTGTATAAAAGGTGTGCCTTGCTGTGGGCCACCTATTTCGGCAACCACTTGCTCGAAAGTGGTCGTCTAAAATTGGTTTCTTAAATTAATTATACAGGTCAGGTTAAAGTATTTACAATGTTTTCCTTAAAATTAAAGTGGTTCTACGGATATTCTCTATCCGTAGAATTTTTGTTTGCTGAGTTTAGAGTTAATTTAAGGATGTTTGACATTTTGTCGGTAGGTATTTACATTTTAAAAGGGGAATTTGAAGAGTTATAATGAAGTTAATATTTTTCCCAGGTCCCCCGTAAGCCTGGCTATCGAAACCTTTTGGTTCCGTCGCCTTACGAGGTCCTGGGATTTTTAAAATGGAGATAAAGTGAATTGATGCAAAAGTCTCGAAAATCTGCGCAAATGCTGATAGCGCTGGCAGTTTAAGAGTTACAATGTTGCTTTATGTTTCTTTGGATGCCCCGTAGGACTCTGCACTGAAACGTCTTAGTTTCAGCGTCCTACGGGGTGTGTAAATGAAGTTATATTATAAAATGGTGTATTTTTAAGCAATATGAGGGCCCTTAATGGGGCCGCCAAACTGGTTTTTTTGGCTTTGTAGCCGGAAAAATAGCCCTGAGGGCGAAATGATAATGACTCTAGTATGTCTCCCGGTGGCAACCTGGTATACAAGTTTTACTTTTTGCACCGGGGCATTTGTGTGTAAAGAAAAAGAACATTTTAGAAATGATAAAATGTGTTTAGCAAAAGATCGTTGCTGGCGGCACGGTATTCATGAACCTAGCGGCCAGGACGAAAAAGGCCCTTAAAGAGGCCATAATTAAAAAATAGAGAGCAGCCCGCTTGGCGGAGCCGGAGGCAGTCCACTTGGTGGAGCAGCCGCTCCTTTGGAGCCGGAAAAACGGCCCTTCTCAGGGGTATAACATATAACTATAAATAAGCATAATTAAAGAAATATAGGAGTCTAGAATGTCTCCCGGTGCAAACTTGGCACACAAGCTTTATTGGTTGCACCGGGGCATTGTACATAATTAACAAGACATATTTAAATTATACATAAACGATGAGGGAGAGCAACACGTCCGTTACAATATTTGTTTTATTTTTCTCGCTGATAGACACTGAATTTACAGTATTATTATTATGCATATTTGACATTAAAGAACTTATGAAAGTATTTTCCCAAGATGGATTAAACACTTTTAACCAATTTCTACCCAGAATAGCATCAGACGACAGATTTTTTATAACCAATACTGGTAAATCCATTACAACATTAGAATCAACAACATTTACTTTTGCCATAAAAAATCCAAAACAAAATAAATTTTGACTATTTGCTGTGGACAAATTACCGTAGAATTGACTTAACTGACAAGTTTTGAAAAATTTTAAATACATTTTGTTACTTATTAATGTCGAAGAACTTCCTGTGTCAATCATAAAAGATATATTGATACCATTTACAATTAAATTAATTTTCGCTGTATCAGACACTGACATATTTAATACATTTACATTATTGACACATTTTACGTGATTAATGATTGATTTTGCGTTTGGACAAAATTTCAACGTATGCCCGTAAATATTACACTTGTAACATTTCCACTTTTTTGAAGGACATAACTCCGGTTGATGAGTTATAAAACACCTCTCGCATCTTCTGGACCCTTGACGTGATGGAGATGAACGCTGACTTGATGACCTTGAACTCCTTTGACCCTTGAATCCAGTCCTTTCACCCTGATGAATTCGCCTACTAGGACTATGCTGACGTGAAGGGCGATCCTTTGAGACATGACATGTTTTTTTATGTGACATTTTTGACTTGACTTCACAGATTTCCGATGTAACATTTTCTTTGTGTAAAATTTGCTCTGAGCTGTGGTTTACTGTCTCAATATTTTTGACAATTAATTTTGCTTTCTCAAAAGTTAACGATTCATCTTCAGATAGCAATCTTCTAGTCATTGCATCATCTTTTAAAGCACACACCAATTTATCTCTCAGAGCTTGGTCTAGAAAGGCTCCAAAATTGCATGAAATTGACAAACTTTTTATATCCGTAATATAATCATCGATTCCTTCGTTAGAA
The DNA here is from genome assembly GCA_917880885.1 of Limnephilus marmoratus. Taxonomy (NCBI): domain Eukaryota; kingdom Metazoa; phylum Arthropoda; class Insecta; order Trichoptera; family Limnephilidae; genus Limnephilus; species Limnephilus marmoratus. The sequence continues at coordinate 8,550,412 of OU862907.1, forward strand.
TGTTGTTTCCGGTTATAAAATGTATATCTTTGCGCATTTGTACACTTCTTTTCTTCATATTTACTCTTCAGTGTTGTTACAATATCGTTGAAGGTTAAATCTTCTAGATTTTTCGGATGCACTGTTTCTTTAAAATTTTGAATTTCTCTGCACCGATCAACATACATAAATATCCAATTTTTTCTTTCTCTGCGATATTAATAATTTTTAGATACATTTGTATGCGTTCCAAAAACATATTGAAACTTTCGCAATCTGGTTCGAAATGAGGCACTGGCAAAGTATTATTTGACATGTTGAAAAAAATGTTTTTTCCACGGCGAAATCACTGTTAATCACTGAAAATACTATTAACACACGTTTTAAATGATTTAATGATTTTCCTCGTCGCCAATTATATGTTTGAGGTTTTTTTAATTAAACACCGAAACTGATTCATATGTAAGACGTTTATTGACACTGTTGACAAGTTCAAGGTTATACGTCAAGTGACGCGACAGACCTGCCAACTATCAGCATCTGACAGCTGGTTATTATTATTACCAACATAACAGATTTGAATGTGGCTCACCCCCCCCCCCCCCCCCCCCCTCCACCCCCCCGGAGACTGAAATCGGAGTGCGGCCCGCGGATTAGAATATGAACATCCAAATGGCCCGCGACGCTAAAAAGGTTCCCCACCCCTGATTTAGACGAATAAGGTAAAAGCTTATTCTATGGTGTGATATGAGTGATATCGTCTATTGTTCTTCATAAATCTCTTTTCACCAATGTGAGTCCGCATGTGACTCATCAGATCTTCCTTTAGAGAACATGAATAATTTCACACGGAACTTGTAAAAGGTTTTTCTCCATCGTGAGTGAGTATGTGTTTCTTGAAAACTCCCTTGCGAGAACATGAATAGTTGCACTCGGAACATTTAAAAGGTTTTTCCCCACTGTGAGTCAGCAAGTGTCTCACCAAATTTCCCTTTACAGTACATGAATAGTTGCACTTGGAACAAGAAAAGGGTTTTTCTCCACTGTGAGTCAGCTTGTGCTTCGTCAGATGGCCCTTTTGAGAACATGAATAGTTGCACTCAGAACAAGAAAAAGGTTTTTCTCCACTGTGAGCCAGCGTGTGCATCGTCAGAGTGAACTTTTGAGAACAAGAATAGTTACACTTGGAACATGAAAAAGGTTTCTCGCCACTATGAGTCAGCATATGGCGAGGCAGACTGCTCTTGTAAAAACATGAATAGTTGCACTCAGAACATGAAAAACGTTTTTCTCTGCTGTGAGTCGTCAGCGTGTGTCTCGTTAGATAGCTTTTTAGAGAACATGAATAGTTGCACTCGGAACATGTAAAAGGTTTTTCTCCACTGTGAGTCAGCATGTGGCTCTTCAGATTTCCCTTACGAGAACGTGAATAGTTGCACTCAGAACATGAAAAACGTTTTTCTTTACTGTGAGTCAGCATGTGCGTCGTCAGATGGCTCTTTTGAGAAAACATATAGTTGCACTCAGAACATGAAAAACGTTTTTCTCTGCTGTGTGTCAGCATGTGGGTCGTCAGATGGCTCTTTCGAGAACATGAATAGTTGCACTCAGAACATGAAAAAGCTTTTACCCCACTGTGAGTCAGTTTATGATCCGTCAGATTGCGCTTTAGAGAACATGAATAATTGCACTCGGAACATGAAAAAGGTTTCTCGCCACTATGAGTCAGCATATGGCGAGGCAGACTGCTCTTGTAAAAACATGAATAGTTGCACTCAGAACATGAAAAACGTTTTTCTCTGCTGTGAGTCAGCATGTGCATCGTCAGATAGCTCTTTTGAGAACCTAAATAGTTGCACTCAGAACATGAAAACAGTTTTACTCGACTGTGAGTCAGCGTGTGTCTCGTTAGATAGCTTTTGAAAGAACATGAATAGTTGCACTCGGAACATGTAAAAGGTTTTTCTCCACTGTGAGTCAGCATGTGGCCCTTCAGATTTTCCTTTAGAGAACATGAATAGGTGCACTCGGAACATGAATAAAGTTTTTTTCCACTGTGAGTCAGCATGTGCCTCGTCAAACTGCTCTTACGAGAACTTGAGAAGTTGCATTCGTAACATAAAAAAGGTTTTTGTCCACTGTGAGTGATCACGTGTTTCTTTAAATCTTCCTCGCGAGAACATGAATAGTTGCAGGCGGAACATAAAAAGATTTTTTTTCCAGTATGGATACACAAGTGCTTTTCTAAATTCGTCTTGTGAGAGCAGGAGTAGTTACAACGGGAGCAAGAGAATCGGGTTTCCACGTGATGGGTCTTCAGATCTGTCAAAGAATTAAAAAATACCGATAAATAAGCCTCAAAAAGAATTTTTAAATAATATATAGATTAATAAATTAAAGGACAGTAAACTTCATACAAACGTTCAAAAATAGGATTGCCTGAATTGTTGAATCTTACAATGAAAATCAGTTATACCTGCTGTCTGGTTAATTCTTCCAAAGTTTTCTGAGCATTCCTTTTTATCATCCGGCAGGTCAGGGTCAATTTCCATAAAAGGAAATCTGCCTTTATCTTCTTCGCAAGGTCCTGGTTCCACCTTAAAGGTAACGGTCTCCGAATTAATGTCACCTGAAAAACCAAAATAATAATAATATGTACATTGATCACTGGCATGCAATATTTTAAACATAATATTTACGTACACCCAAAAAATGTCGTAACTAGTCACTAAGCCGAGTAACCGCCCAACCTCTCACCTGAACCTTATTGATCAAAACCTAAACATATATTAAGTTATTAGTTGAAAAAGAAATGTCACAGAAGAACAAAATTTAATTAACATTTTTAATTAATTGTTTTAGTGTTTAATTCGTAGAACTCCACTTTAATTTTTATAAATTTAATCAAAATTAAATTTGATAATATTTAAGAAAAATATTTGAGTCGATAATTATAAAGAAAATCACTCCTATTTTCAAAAATGTTCTGATCGAGGAACAGCATGGATTTAGATCGGCGAAATCTACAACAACTAATTTACTGTCCTTTATAAATACCATTCTTAAAGCCTTAGAAGACAATACTCAGGTTGATGTCCTCTACACTGACTTCTCCAAAGCCTTCGACAAAGTTAATCACCGTATTCTCATGGCCAAACTTTATGCTATAGGCATTAGAGACCCATTGTTATCATTCTTTCACTCTTACTTGAGTAATAGAAAACAAAGGGTTAAAATAAATAACTTTGAATCCTTTAACATTGATGTAACTTCCGGCGTTCCGCGAGGAGCCCATTTGGCCCGGCTTCTTTTTAACCTTTTTATTAACGATATCATTAAAGTTTTTTCTCACACACGTTTTTGGCTTTTTGCCGATGACAATAAGATTCTTAAGATAATTAAATCCCATATTGATTGTTTACTTTTTCAACTTGATATTGATTCATTTAATGATTGGTGCAAAATTAACTGCATGGAACTTAATGTTGATAAATGCAAAATTTTGTCCTTTTATAGATCCAAAAAACCTATTCAGTTTGATTTTAAACTAAATAATGTTTGTCTCTCTACTGTCACGTCTATCAAGGACCTTGGGGTCACTCTGGATTGTAAACTTTCTTTTCGGGATCACATTAATAACGTCGTAAACAAATCACTTAAACTACTCGGCTTCATTCATAGAATTACCTCTGTCTTTAAACATATAAAAACACTTAAACTCTTTACTGTTCGCTGGTCCACCCTCACCTTGAATATGCTAGTGTCATTTGGTCTCCTTTTTATGCTGTCCACATTTGTTACATCGAATCTGTACAACATCGCTTCCTACGAGGAATTGCTTGGAGGTTAGGACTTGAAAGATGAGAATACTCGTATGATGAAATTGAACAAACTTTAAACATTTTCTCTTTAGAAAAACGTAGAAAGGACTGTGATCTAATATGCATTTTTTAAATTATCAACAGTATTACTGACACACCTGTTTGTTACAACTCATACAGTTCAACATTCCTTCTCGTATAATCCGAAATAATGAATTGCTGTTCCTCAATCAACATTCTACTAATTATGGATATCATTCTCCTTTATCCAGAATGTCGAGACTTGTCAACGCAAATCAAAGCATTGAATTTTTTGGTGTAAGCCTAAATGACTTTCGGCAGTCGTTACGCAATGTGGTTTTTAAAAGTCTTTTTAAATCCATCTTCAAGCTACTTGTAGTTATCTTTTCTATGTACTTTAATATTATATGTATTTTGTCAATACTCTTCATCTATAATATGTAATCTCCTTTTATTGTGATCTCTCTTTTTTTCTATTCGTGTTACAGTTATATTGTTAATTGTACTATTTGTCCGTAAATAAATCTAATATATAAAATTCTCGTGTCACGGTGTTTGTTACCATACTCCTCCGAAACGGCTGGACCAATTTTGATGAAATTTTGTGTGCTTATCTGGTAGGTCTGAGAATCGACCAACATCTATTTTTCATACCCCTAAAAGTAAAGGGTGTTCCACTCCGAAGAAAATTATTTTCCCCATACATTTTGTATGGAACGAATTCTCCTATTTTGAAAGAACTGCAGCAATATTGTAAGGGGTATAATATTGAACTGTGAACCGGCGGAGGGGGGGGGGAGGGGGGAGGGGGGGAGGGGGGAAAGGAACTCTGGAAGGGGGGTTAGCGTGACGGGGGAAGGGGAGAAGTGGAGTGGGGAGAGGGAGAGGGAACGCGAGAGGGGGAAGGATACTCAGGGAGAAACAATTTAGATCAAGGTATGGTATACGCAGGGAGAAACAATTTAGATCAATTCAGCTAATAAGTTGACAACAGTTTTTGATTCTGAGGCGGTACGAAGTTCGCCGGATCAGCTAGTAATTAAATAAAATAATAAAAAAATAATGTTATTATCAAGTTCTGCAAACATTTTAGAAGTCTCTTCAAAATTCGCAGAACTCCCTTAGTGAATAATTACGCTCCACTTAAAAACAACCAGCGAAAACCATTACATATAGAACGAAAGAGTCTTAGATTAAATTTGCTTTAACAATTAGCTTCAATAAACGAACGAATGACCCTAACATAACGCTTATTAATAAAGTAAGGAAAATTATTTATTCCCCACTACTTAGTATGTTTACCAAACCTAAACAATATACTGCACTTAAATGAGTCAAATCAATAACGTCATTCTAAATCAATTAAGAAAACCTTTTAGTGCAAGGGAAACCAAAGAGAAAGATTCCGAATCCCACATAATCACTCTCTCATTTAGTGTCTCTGCAAATTGGATTAATTGGTAATAAATCAATTTAGACACCTTCAAAAATTGACATTTAAAATATTAGTAGCTGACCTGGCCACACGTTGCTCTGGCTAATTAAACACAACGCCATCTAAGAAGGTTATCCAACCTTTATAACTACCATCATCTTTGAGTTCATCGCGAAGAGACAGACAGACAGACACCGCGGGGGACTTTAATTTATAATACGTAGAGATGGTGCGAAAGATTATAATAATGTGCATGAAATGCTTGAGGCAACTAACGTTTTTAAGTGATAAGGATTAATATTGTATCCGTCTAAATAACTTTTCAATTACTGCATTGTACGTGACCATTTTTTTTGACAAAATGGGTATAGTAAGCTCTCCGTAAAAGATAGATATCGCGAACAGGCAGATAGACAGAAGACGCGGAGGATTTTAATTTATATTATGTAGAAATGTAGAGAAGATGTGGAGATAATAAGCTATCCGCAAAAGATAGACATATTTTACTTCCTCCCTCTCTATTAAAATCGATTTACCATGCTATGATTCACTCACATCTAATATATCTCGCCGGAATCTGGGGATTTGCTACAAAAAAATGATTTCAGAAGTCCAAGTCGTCCAAAATAGAGCCCTGCGAAATATTTTCAGTTTACCTTGGGACACACATGTCAAAGACATCTACAGAAACACCCAAATACTTCCTTTTAATACCATTCCCACTTTTGAAATAACGAAAACTATATTACAAGTAATTCAACACTCGGCACATTCCAACACTACACTCTATTACAATTGCGACGTACACCAACACAACACAAGAAATCACAACAAACTTCATATACCAAAAATCAAATCAACAAAATATGGACTAAGATCCCTAGAATACATAGCTCACACAAAATATAATCAACTACCCAACGAGATCAAATGTGCAAGTCAATGTAAAAAGACCCAAACTAACATGCTCAAACTTCATCTTATTAATGACTTTCTGAAATAATAATGTTGTGTATGTCCCCATCATATGTCCATTTAATACATACAGCTATATGTTTCATGTAATGCGTATCATTCCCGCAATGAGTTTATTAACTCCTGGGAGTACAATGCTTTATATAATATACTATGTTCTGTATTGTATACTTTTGATAAATAAAATAAAATAAAAATATGCTATCGCAGATTTTATTGTAGGTCTAAAAAATAGGAATATCCCACCATGCATTGTTTTGTTATATCTGAAAGGGATTAGGCAGCGTTTTCGATGAAAGCTACCAGGCGACTTGACTTTTTCCGATGATTCTAACAATTATCGTTATTTTTCAACCAATTTACACATAACCTTAACAAACTATACGGAATCTTTCACGGATAGCTTAGTATCTTCCCTTCTCTACATATTATAAATTAAAGTCCTCCGCGTCGTCTGTCTGTCTGCCTGTTCGCGATATCTATATTTTGCGGAGAGCTCACCATACACATTTTGTCAAAAAATGGTCACGTACAATGCGGCAGTTGGAAAGTTATTTTGACTGATACAGTATTAATCCTTATCAACTTAAATACGTTAGTTACCCCAAGCATTTCATGCACATTATTATAATCTTTCGCACCATCTTTACGTATTATAAATTAAAGTCCTCCGCGGCGTCTGTCTGACTGTCTCTTCGCGATGAACTCAAAGATGGTGGTGGTAATAAAGGTTGGATAACCATCCAGTAGATGGCGTTGTGTTTAATTAGCCAGGGCAACGCGTGGCCGGGTTAGTTAGTTTTAAGATAAATACCAAATAAACTAATATATAAAACAAAATTAAAATTCATTTTCAGCTACAACATATATAATGTTCACATCCAACATTTATCACAAATTCAAACCAACAGATGCTAAGAAAATGTATCCAAAGTATATATGTTATTATATTTTACGCACCAGATTTAAATGTCCGGGTTAAATTTTCCCCACAGGAAAAACTAAACCCTTTCACACACTTCCTCAAATGATCATCTAGTCAACCCACGCTATGCAATTGCACTATATAAGTATTATAAATACAAAACAATACAAGAACAACATGTCAACCTACCAGAGACCCAATGGGAAAATAATTCACCGACTCCAGATATTTTCATATCAGAGGGTTCGGCTTTGTGGAATTCCTAATTGAACCTATAAATCCTACTGATCCCTCAATATAAATATTTAAAAAATCTTTTGTAATCCTACGTGTATTTAAAATGACTGATTTTTGCATTTTTATATACAAATTCTTTGACAAATCTAATACGCTTAAATTTTGAATCAGATTCCTAGGTATAATGCCAGTAGCCGAAATAACAAATGGTAATATTTTTATAGTCCGATAATGCCAAATTCTTTTAATCTCGTTTCCTAAATCTGCGTATTTTTTATTTTTTTCAGAAACAGTTTTTTTTAATATTACAGGAATTTGGAATAGCTACATCAATGATATAAGTTATTTTTTTAAATTTTGTCATGTAAAACTATATCAGGTCTATTATGATTAATTGTTCTGTCTATTAGTATAGTTTTATCATAATATATTTTATAAAATTCATTTTCTAAAACATGAATTTGGTTCATATTCATAATATGGTACTATATTACGGCAGTCAATCAAGTTATGTTTAATTACAAAACTTTGGTGAATTATTTTTAAAACCTGATTGTGCCTAAATGTATACTCGGACGGCGCTAATACAGAACATCCCGATATAATATGTTCTATTGTTTCCGGAAAAGCCAAACATTTTCTACATAAATCATCATTTTTTTTTATTGAAACATAACAAGGTTACAATTTTACAACATAATAATACTATGTTGTAAAATTATATACATCAATATTTCAATCACTCTCCTAATAAAGCAGCTGCTTGTGTTTAGGAGAGGACAACTAAAAAAAATTGCATTTGTTTAAATTAAAACAAAAAATATTAGTGATTTTATGAGAAAATACAAATAAAAGTAATAAAAATATAGGTTAGTTAATAAATGATTTAAAGTATTGATAAGGCAAAAACATATTTCTAAATATGCAATACATATTTCTAAATATAATATACAATAAGTTAAGTTATGAGGTGGTACTAGAATATTTTAATTAAATTTATTTTTTATATTTTTCGTAGATTTCTTCCGATCGTACATCAAGGGGTAATTTATTAGATAATTTTATACCCTTGAATATATAGTGATGCTGTGCTGTTGTGGTTAGCACTAGTGGCACCGTAAATCCTCCAACAGATATTATTCTTTTGCTTATATTTAATTGTGGTAAATTATTTTTACTAAAGAAATCTTTATGTATTTGTAATAGTGCAATCTTGAAAAAAAATTATAGTTGGATAGTAATAGGACTTTTTATGATGATTTATATTAATATTTTTTTAATTTCTACTGTGGAATTTATTTGACTTTTCCATTTGATGTTATTATCGATAATTATTCCAAGATATTTTATTTCTTCTTTACTACTAATGTATATACAGTTTGAGTTACAGGGTGCGATTCTAAGGAGGCAATTTCTTTCGTGAATTTTTATGTTTAAATATTTTTTGAGATATTCCCTGTTAGACTATAAGGTATAAAATGGGTTTTCTCGACATTTAGTGTCAATAAGTTTACGTCAAACCATACTTTTACGATATTTATTGCATTATTAGCTAATATTTCGACCTCATTCCAAGAATTTCCTTCAATAGTTATCACTGTATCATCTGCGTATGATATAATGTTTCCGATGATTGGGAGTTCAAAAAGTTCATTTACATATAATATGAATAGTAAAGGTCCTAAAACAGTTCCTTGTGGAATTCCAAAATCTATATTTTCTATTTCACTTAGTTTATTGTTTACTTTTACCTGTTGAGTTCTTTGATAGAGATAGCATTTTAACCATGATTTAGCTTTGCCAGTTATTCCTATATTATTTAGTTTATTAATTAATTTTGAATGTGAGACACTATCAAAAGCTTTACGGAGGTCAATGAATATACTTAAGCATTTTTTGCCTCTATCTAATGTTTTGTAAATAAGCTTAGTTAATTCTGCAATTGCGTCTTGTATGCTAAGTTTATCTCTGAAACCGTATTGACTAGGGTTAATACATTTTTGGTTACCTGTATAATCAGTAATTTGTTTTTTTATTACTTTTTCGTGTATTTTTGCAATGTTGGATAATAAGGATATTGGGCGGTAATTGTTTACTTCTTTTGAATCTCCGGATTTATATACTGGAATTATAATGGCTTTTTTGTAGTTTGACGGGAATATTCCATATTTAGTGCTTACGTTATTATATGCGTAATCGGTTTGGTAAGGAAATTGCAGTATTTTTTCAAGATTTCTGTAGTTATACCGTCATATCCTGGCGCACTACCATTTTTAATTGATTGTATTATGTTTTCAATATTTTTTTCTGTAGTCGGTTTAAAAATTGAAAGATTGTTATTTGTTATTTTATCTTCATGAATATCATCAGGTTGATAACTTTGGTCAATTTTATATACAAGTTTTTGACTGACAGTAGCGAAAAATTTGTTGAAAATATTTGCGCACATTTTTGGTTCACGGATAGCATTTATATTAGTTCCTTTATTGTTTACGACATTTATTGTAGACTTATTTTTATTCATTATTTCGTTTATTTTCGTTTATAGTGTTCCATGTTTTTTTAGGGTTTTCCTTTGTGAGGATTATTTTCTCCCTGTAATATTTTTCTTTTGTGTCTTTGATAATTTTAATGAGCTTGTTCCGGAATATTTTGTATTCGTTTTTTACTTGACTATTGGTAGGGTTTTTTTTCTATGTATGAAGAGTTTTTCTTTTTTCCGGATAGATGTGAGTAATCCTTGCGTAATCCATGGTTTGATTTTCCTTAATTTAGAACTAGGTTGATTATTTATAAAGGTTGTACAGTCTGCGATATGAGAATTTAAAGTTTCTTCAAAGAAGTTTGCGCACATGTCTGGGTTTTGGCAATTTAGTACTGAGGACCAAGATTCGTTAAGTAATTTATTATTTAACTTTAAGTTGTTTAGTTTCGAAATTATGTTAATATTTTTTCTAGAGTCATTTAATCCTGAGTTTTTATTTAGATCATAAATAAAAATATTTGTATGGTGATCTGTTATATCATTTTTCCATATAATAGATTTCATTTTTTCTGTGTGTTTAATATTGCTCCATATGTGGTCCAGGCATGATGGCGATTGGTTTGCAAATTCCCTTGTGAAATTATTTACACATGATATGAAGTTCATTTCATTCATAGCATTTATATCAACTGTTTTATTTTTACCGTGGTTATTTGGACCAATATTAATATTTAAATCACCTATTACGATAAAATTTAGATGGTTTTTGTTACATAGTATTTTTTTTTAATTCTTCTATAAATATAGGTACATCAGAGCTGTGTGTTCGATATATTGCGATTATATTGAATGGCATGTTATTTAAAACAAAAATAAATGACAAACAGTTTGCGTTGCATATGTGTATTTCGGTAATATTGATATCAGTAATTTTTTCTTTAGCGTATACTACAATTCCACTATTTTTATTAATCTGATAATTTGTATTGTAATTTTGTGTAGTTTGGGATGATTGGTATGTTTGCATGTATGTGCGCCTCGGATAGTATTATGAAATCTGGTTGTGAACATAATGTATTTAGGGATACCAGAAGTTCATCCATGTTTCTATTTATACTTCTTATGTTTAGGTGTAAGATTGTTAGTCTATTTATTGTATTGTTATAGATCTTATTGCATTCACTGGCTGATTCACATACGTATTCTTCTATATTTAGATTTATATCAATTTCACTTAAGTTGAAATTTTCCATTGCATTTATTTAGGTGTGATAAAATATGTATATATATATATGTTTGAATGTAGCTATTACTTTGTGGTTATCCATTATAGAAAAATGAAATAATTTAACTTTGTATAAACCACTTATTTGATGCGCAAATCAGAATCAAAGAACATTTAAGGTGTCTTAATAATAATATTTTTTCTGAGTTTGCTAACCATATCATTGAAAATAACCATAGTTTTGAAAAAAATACAGGGATAAATATTCTTCATATTAATCATAAAGAAAAACGTTTAGATAACTTAGAAGCCTTGGAAATAAAAAAATCCCTTAAAAATAATGAATCTATTATCAACAAACAAAAAATATTGTCATATAGCCCAATCATGGATTTGTTCCCCTACCCACCCACTCTACACTAATACCTACCTACCCAATCTACATTATTATCTAGCAACAGCTCCACCCCTACCATAATAAAACATTGTTCGGAACTGTCAAATTAGTATAAGCTTTCCCTGACGAAGGAACGTTTGTTCCGAAACCGGTCGGATTTGCGCATCAAATAAGTGGTTTATACAAAGTTAAATTATTTCATTTTTCTATGTATATATAATTCTACGAGTAAATGAATAAGTAATAATGCTCATAATTTGTGTTACGGTATTCTTGCTCGATTTCAGTTCATATCTGGAATTGTAGGTGATTTAGATAATACTCGGAGACATAGCGAGTGTTTGTTTAATTAGCAGCAAAAATTAATTTGATTCGTTCTTCTTTTGATAATATTTCAATATAAAATAGCGTATTTATGAATATATCTATAGTACAAGTGAACATAAACTGTAGAGATTTATTGCATATAGAATATTGGCAGCGTGATACATATATCAATAGTACATACAATTTCAATAGTACAATAGTACATAGTACATATAACAATAGTACTGTAGAGATTTATTGCATATAGAATATTGGCAGCGTGATACATATATCAATAGTACATACAATTTCAATAGTACATAGTACATACATACATATATCTTTGATTTATATTGACTGGTCAGTGGTTGAGTGGGCATAGCGCTTGGGTCCCACCTGGGCGTCGCGTGTTCGATTCCTCGGCTGGCAAGTCCTCCAGCACAACACAAGTAACATTTTCGGCTTTCTGTGGTGGTAGTAGGAGATTTTCTAACATTGTTGGGTTATTCGTAACCCGGGAATTTTTGTCTTTCTTTTTAAGAAAAAAAAATTGATTTATATCTTTGATTATATGCTTACTATAATTTTTAGTATTAATGACTCTATCTTGAATGGCAAGCATAAATCCTTCTATTTCTGCGCTCAACTCTCCAATACTCAACCATTTGTTTGACGAAAATTTGTCAACATACGTTTGGTTCAGATAATTGAAGTGTTTTGCATGAATAATTTTATTTGACCAAGAATCTAATAACTCCTGGTTAGTATTTATAAGAATGTTGGCATTTTCATCATATAAATTTAAAGGTGTAATGTTTCTATCTGCCTTGCAAATTATTTATTATTATATTATAAATAATTTGCAAATATTTATTATATTTATTATTATATTATAATAAATATTATTTATATTATATTATTATTATATTATATTATTATTATATTATATTATTATTATATTATATTATTATTATATTATATTATACTATTATGCAAATTATTTATTATAATATAAATAATTTGCAAATATTTATTATATTTATTATTATATTATAATAAATATTTGCAAATTATTTATTATATTAATTTGCAAATATTTATTATAATTTATTATTTATTTATTATATTATATTATTATTATATTATATTATTATTATATTATACTATTATGTTTTCTCTTAGGGTAAAAATAATCTCGTTGAATTTAATGTTCCAAAGACCCAATCTTGTCTGATTACGTCTAAAGGGGATCGAAATGAAAATCTAGTATCTTTTAACGGTAGCAATCTTCCGAACCGGCCCTCCATTGATATGCTTGGTGTAACCCTAAGTGACCAGCTCGGGTATGGGGGCTCCATCGAAGCCAGAGTAAAGTTAGCCTCTCAAAAACTGGGCGTACTGTATAGGCCCGCAGATACATTAATAGTACACAACTGCTAACCCTGTACAAATCACAAGTGCGCCCCACGGTTGAATTTGGCAGTCACCTCTGGTCTGGAGCTCCAAAATACCTGAAAAACACCCTTGACTCTGTGCAGAAACGGGCGGTCCGTTTAATAATACATTCTCCCAACTTAACAGACGAATTGCAATCTTTAGAGCAAAGGCGTCAGGTGGAAATGCTATCCTTATTCTACTTACTGGTATTACAATGGAAGATACTCCGAGGAACTAGCATAATTGATCCTTTCGGCACCGGTACATAGTCATGAAACACGCCAAACGCGTGCCCAACATTTGTACACGGTTGACATTTGTCACATGAGAACGGGTCGTTGCTTCGACTCGATCTTGTGTTCAACAGCTCGGCTGTGGAATGATTTGCCGGCCTCTGTGTTTCCTCCTTCCTATAACCTGGGTCTCTTCAAGACCAATGTTAATTCCTTCCTCTCCTCAAAAAACCCTCCACACAGCATCCCAGATGATATAGGCCTTGAGGGAAATTATTTTCCTCAGGGCCTCCTGTGTGGAGTTAATGTAAAAAAAAAATATATATATATACTAGCTTTTGCCCCCGGCTTCGCTCGCATAGTATTAGGGGGGTACCCACAGCTCCTCCTCCACCTTCCCCATCCCCACTCCAAACTCCCCCTCTCCTCCTCTCCCCCGCCCCCTCTCACCCCTCTCCCCCCACCTCCTCCCCATACAAATCACCCCTCACCCTCCCCCCTCCACCCTCCGCCCTTCCCCATCACCCCTATCTCCCTCCGCCCTACCCCCACATCCTATCCCCCCCTCACCACCCTTCATACCCGTTACATTCATTTTTCAAACAGCTCGCGTGCCACCTATTGCAATTTCATAATGCCAGAGCTCTCAGCTATAGCCTATAGCCTATTCTGAGATATGAGCTATATTATTGTAAAGTTTCATTAAAATCCATTCAGTATTTTTCACGTGAAAGAGTAACAAACATACATCCATACAAACTTTCGCCTTTATAATATTAGTAGGATATATTACACAAAACTAACCGGCTGTCTGTGAACTCTCTGCATATTGTAAACATTCCTTCTTTACATCTTGGAGGTCGAAGTCAAAATCTATATCCGTATACAGCATTACACCTCCACCTTCTTCCTGGGGCCCCGGTTCCGTCTTGATGGAAACACTATCAGGATTTAGTTGATCCATGACACTGCTGTGGTAGCGGCAGGTAATTGGTTCAAGCTCAAGCAAATTTATCTGAAACAGAACACAGTTTTAATGGGACTATAATTCGAATAAGCTTTAAATATTTGTTTTCGAAAACATAGAAGGGTTATTATTAGGTCCTTACATATGAAATTGGCGTTTTGTATGGGAGGAACATAAAGGCGATTTTTTTTAATATAATATATTTATTTAATCAAAGCATGTACCATGGGTGAAATGCAGATCCCACCAATGTGGGGGATTTTAATAAAAATTCACTTTCTAGATGAGAAAAGTGTGGAAAAGTTGAATAAAAAAGAAATTAAGATGCGCTTGGCAAAATTGAGGGAGATACAGCCGTTTAAAGAATGAATAAAATGACACTTCGTGAACTTATACTACGCCATTTTGTTACTATTATGTTGGTATCTCAGACTTGCTATGACCGAAGGTTGATACGATTGTAGCCAACTTCGTGTGATATATAATAAGACGCGTAATTATGAAAAACAGAATTAATAATGGTCACAAACCATGTTACACAAACCTGGCGTAGCCGCTAAACTACTTAAAAACTGGGATGTTTTTCTTGCGTTAACGCGAGTAAGCGTTATAAAGGGGCACAAACCATGTTACATAAATCATATTTTTAGAGGACGATTACGAGTGCTACCAACTTTAAGGTTACAAAATGGCTGACAGTATCGGTTCATAAAGTGACATTTTATTCATACTTTAAACGGCTGTATCTCCCTCAATTTTGCCGAGCGCACCTTAATTTCTTTTTTATTCAACTTTTCCACACTTTTCTCATCTAGAAAGTGCATTTTTATTAAAATCCCCCACATTGGCGGGATCTGCATTCCTCCCTGTACCATTGCTATCTATTCACTTTTGCCATCTCATTGGTAGTTTATCGATCCCTTTACTAAAAAAAACCATTCGGACGGGAATCAATAAAATCTTTGAAGTCAGTTTGGACTGCCCCATCGGAGTTGAATTTTTTCCCTTGCAAGAAATCCAAATTTCGAAAAAAATGGTAATCTGTTGGGGCAAGGTCCGGAGAGTACGGTGGATGTCGTAGACATTCCAATTGAAGCTCCTCTAATTTGGTAGCCGTCTGTTGTGCAGTGTGTGGTCCAGCGGTCAAAAGTTATAAGACCAATTTTTTGCAATTTTTAACCCCCCCCCCCCCACCCGGTGACCAAAAACCTAAGCCTCCCGCTGCTCAATTGTACCAAGCGTGGTATTTTAAAGACCCCCCCCCCACTCCTGAAATGGTCACGTAGTATGGGTACGTTCCCTAATCATTATGATTATAAAATAAAATACAATTATAAATTATTCAAGTAATATGGTTTTTATCTATTTTATTTAATAAGTGGTTTTAACTCTCGACAGGCCAAGTTGCGAAACAAAACTTTGGTAACCATGTGGGTCGTCCGACGACCCCACGCAATTTTCTGAATTATAGGCATTAAAACTATAGAAATTCCAAATACATATTTATATTATCCTTACAGACCACCTGTAGGCAGGTTTAAAATAATTAAAAATCATTATTTTGATGTATTTTAGAAATACCTACTCGTTCATACAATGAGCGTGCGTTCAGCTCAAGTGTTGGCATAATACTAATGTGTTTGTGTTAGTTTTGTGATGTCTCCGCGGCTCGCCCCACCATACCTCATCTGTAGGAAGTAGGTAGGTACCATGTTAGCACTCAACTGGGTGAGGTGTCACGTTGCGCACATATTATTTATTACGAATATTACTTTTTAAGAAGTTTTGTTTTTGAAGAGCAATGAGTTATTTTGATATCAACTTTGATAGAATTATTGTCTGATATGGACGAATAATATAACTATATCTTTAATCTAAGCGCCTTTTTGGGATTTTTCGGAACCGCCGAAATATCATTATCAATATATAAATGAAGCGCGCTAAAAAATGGATATATGTTTTTTTAAATCCGTAAACATATTTCCGGAATACATGTATAATAATAACATATGTGTATTAAAGCATAATTATACATACATACCTATCGTATAATTTATCATCCGCTCCTTGAAAGAGGTGTAATAAAATATTTTGTAGGTAATAATTATGTAAGTACCTCTTCTTGTCGGTCGTATTTAATAAAACGTTCAAATTGTCAGTCTTTCATTCAATAAATGCGCACACTATTATTTTTTAGATATTGTTATTATTGATAGAAATAATCATGTAGGGATAAATGCGCAACGTTACACCTCTCAAAGTTAAAGCAAACCCTTCCCCCCCGCAGCCGCTACTACAGTCGATGCCAGTCACGGCGCGCAAGGGCTAGGTGTATTATACCTACTGACTTATGCATATGGTTTCTGTTTCCGCCACGCAAGTAATTTTTGTTTAGGCAAGGAATATTACCTATTTTAAGACAAAATATTTTTCTTGCGATCTACGATTTTTTTACATTTTTTTTTAAATGCAAAACTTATGTATTAATTCTTTGCGCAGGAATACGTAAAATCTTATCAAAATATTTCAAGTATTTTAGTTGATATAAGGAGGATAGTAATTTTGGGTACTACCTACGGCCCCACTTGGCTGCGGAAGAGTTAAAGTGTGGTCGCACATATTATTAGGCGAACGAACAAGAGTTGTGTCAGTAATAAGATAAAAAAACAGCTCTTTCTGAAAATGACGACATTTTACGAAAAACCTTAAAATTGCTGTAAATATTTACGGGTTGGAGATTTATTTGCATATGTATATATATATATATTCTAAAAGGGAATTAAATTCTTTACAACTTCTTTCCAATAAATTTCTTTTTGATGAATATTTTAGACGATATCAAGGAATGTTTGATGAAAAATGTGAGGTAAAATGATTTTTTCGAAAATATCTACATTTCTGGAGCGTGTAACTCAAAAATGGCTGGGATTTCGAAAATTACTAACAGAATAAAAGTTATAGATAATTTTATGAGCTTTTACTTATCCTCAAAAAATTTTCCTCTGCGACGCACTGTTTTTGAGAAACAAGCGGAAATCCGAAAATTGGGACTACCCCTCCCCCTCCCGCCGCCCCCTAGCACACCACCTAGACGTCAGGACTTTTAGCATGTTCACAAGCACCCTAAACAAGTTTCTGAAGGAATCGCTTAGGTCCCTGCTCAGGCACTCAACACCTTCTTTTGGAGCATTCATTGACTGGACTATTCTGTCAGTTAGCCAATAATAAGTACGAATTGCAATCTTCGGAAATGATAAATAATGCGTATTAATCATTATTTTGTTCGGTTTCATAAACACGAAAAATTACGCGAGACGTTTGCCGTCGTAATTAACAACATGGCGTTCCTTGAGAAATGACATTTCGCGTTTTTAAAGATAACAAAATCACCATTAAAAAGCAATACTTTTCAATTCCGGTTACTGAATTACTTATTACTAACTGTAATCTACCTAGTACAATTTGTTTTAATGTTTTAAAGTGTGTTTTGAGCGTGGACTCGATACGGAAATATTTAACCGTTGAAGTCACGGACATATGAATATATCTGGACCTGCCCTAAGTGATAAAAACGTATTTTTCCCCCTCCACATGGCGTCGGCTGGAGCTCCTCCTTGGAACCGACTCGCTCCATGGAGAGGGGATAGAGCCTCGCTTGAATCTAAAATGTGTGACGTCATCATTCTTGCCGTGAACAGCGAGAAGCTATCATCCATACATTTAACGAAATAACGGCAGCTTGTGCTATACAATATATCTACATATCAATGTGCACATAGCGAATGTGGGCGGTTCTCTAATGTGCTCGTCGCTGGTTACAGGGGTAAGTAAATTATGAAACATTTGTAAAAGTGTTTTAACTAAACTAGGCAACAAAATATTGCTATGTGTATTGGGGCGAGTCTTTTTGGGCGAGCATTTGGCCTTAGCAAATATGTTATGAACGTGGCAAGCAATTCGCGCTCCCGTGTAAAAAGGTCTATTCATTCAAAGCAGATTTTGCTTTTAAGAACTAAATGGTGATATTGTAATGCGAGAATATACCGTCAGATTGATTTTTCAACGAATAACAGTCATCTTTCCTATCTTCGCCCTCCATAGTTTGGTTTTACCCCTCATCTGCAACTTCTTGTCTATCCATTTGGATGTCTATGGTTGAAGTAGTATACATACTCGTACTTGGAAACAAGGATATAATTATTGTGACTGAAATTTGACTTGACGTTGACATTTGAAAACGGTTAAGAATCGTCGTCAATCGAGGGATGACTAAATATATACAATATTCTCTAAACATACACCGGTATTACCTCTTGTTGAATTTGACATTCTGCTTTCAAAAGAATAACGGAAATCCATGTTTTTATAATGTGAGTATTTTAATCTAAAATATAAAAATGAATCGCTGAATGTGTTGCTAAGCGCATAACTTTCGAACGACTGCACCAAATCGGATAGTTCTTTTTTTTGTGTGTTCGTTATTGTCAGTACAAGGTTTTTATAAAACTTCCGGTGAGCTCTGGCATTATGAAATTTGTATAAAAAATTTGCTATTGGTGACACGCGAGGAAGCGGCTATTGCTATGGAAAGCGGGAGGGAGGGAGATATAGGGGAGAGGGGAGGGGGACCTGGGAGGGGGAAGGGGAACTCGGGAGGGGGGTTCACGAGACGGAAGGGCGGAGTGAAGTGGGGAGAGGGAAGGTGGAGGTGACGGAGTGGGAACGCGAGAGGGGAAGTAGACGCAGGAGAAGAAGGGGAGGCGGAAGGGGAACGGGACGAATGGGAAAGGACACTCAGGAAGAAATAACTTCTTTATTAAATGGCATAGCAACGCATGCCGGGAACCAGCTAGTCTATAAATAAATAAAAAATTAAAATAATGACCTACAAATCGTGATCCAGGAAAAATACGTGGGGCAATGCATTGATCAGCATTTGACATTTAAACAACATCTAAGACACTATATAAAGAGGTAAGATTTGTTTGTTTGTTTGTTTGTTTGTTTGCATTGGAAAGGCTCCGAAACTACTGAACCGATTTGAAAAATTCTTTCACCAATAGAAAGCTACATTATCAGCGAGTAACATGGGCTGTATATAATGGTAAGCTCTGGCGTTATGAAATTTGTATAAATGAAAATGTGCGTATTTCATATATTTTAGCGCCAGGGAGGAAAGGCAGGGGGATGGTGGGGTTTGCGGAGAGGGAAGACGAAAGGGAGGGGGAAGGCGGGGAAGGTGGAAGGGAACGGGGATACACGGGAAAGGACATGCAGGGAGAATCAATTTATTTCTTTGAATGGCATAGCAACGCATGCCAGGTACCAGCTAGTAATATACAAAGTGTTACATTTAAACAACATAATATATAAAGACAAAATCATCCCCTTAATTAGCGTATTTAGCCGGATATCAAATCTGTTGCAAAATAAATTTTAAAAAGGTTTAGGTATATTATAGTCTCGTACACTAACATTTAAATTATTTGATTGAAATCTGGGGAAATGCATGTGAAACATACATAAATGAATTATAGATAATACAAAACAAGGTAATCAAAAAACTGTTTGACTACAAGCACAGAACATCCACAAAAACATTATATTTGGAAACAAAACTATTAACATTAAGAAAACTATACGAATACAATACGTGTCTCCTTATTTACAAAATAATTAACAAATTCGTACATACAAACACAGAATTCATTGAAACGTCCCAAGTTCACAAACACTTTACAGGACAACACGATAACATACAATAAGGAACTCCAGTGAAAAATATTATGGCTTTAAAAAAATATGTTCATATAGACCAATGAACGCTGATTCCGAATATATAAGTTTTATTTCATAATATTAAACGTAGAGTTCTTAAAAAATTATTAAAAAGTGCAATTTTAAACCTCTCGTGAAAACACTCTGTAAAGTTGGTATTACTGAAAATGGTTAGTGCTGACGTCACGCGTCACCAGTCATTGTATTGAAAATTTGATTAGTAATGCTATTTCTAGGGAGAATACTTCGAACAACGGGATTCAAAATGGCCGCAGTAGATCAGCTGATTGCCCTATCCTATACTAATTTTTCAGGAGTGATGACGTCACACGATTCGATGGTTTTCGGGGGGTCTCGAAAAATTAAAACTTTGTTAATTATTTTATCTATTAAAACTAACTCTAAAAATAAAAATAAAAATGCAGTTATTTAAGTTAGGAGGTCAGTATTCATTAAAAAAAATAAAAAAATTGGACTGGAGTTCTCTATTGAACACCATCCACACTAACTATGGTAAACAATACATTGGTTACGAGGGGGGCAACTTATATAATTGCATCCCAAACGATATTAAAAACGAAAATAAGCTGTTTTTTTTTTACATGAGCTCCACACAGGAGGCCCTGAAGAAAATAATTTCCCTCAGGGCCTATGTCATATTTGGGGATGCTGTGTGAAGAGTATTTTTAAGGAAAATAAGGAGAGGGGAGTTCTGGGAAGGAAAAGGGTTTAAGGGATGGGTAGGAATCTGGGAATCAGTGTGTCCTGGTCATCCACCTCCAAGGCCTAGACAAACCTCACCCCCATGAATCCGGGCACCCCCGCTAAATCATCAAACGTAGCGAACCACTTGGGGTGATCTATGGCAGAGGTGTTGGTTATCCAATTAAGGTTCCCGGAGCGGCGGTACCCATTTCCGCCTCCGAAATTGGTTACATTTAAAGTAATGACAGAATAGAGCTGTATTGTTATATTTAATTTAGTTTAGTTTAATGTGTTTAATTATTTCTAGTTAAATGAGTGAAAATGAAATTTTCTTTTTTACTGGAATAAAAATTAATAAAAAATAAATCAATGCAACTTAAAAAGCTGTAATCTGCCATTTTTGCGACGCATTTACAATAACCCGCTGTGCCAATGTTATCTGTGGTATTGTAGACGACAACTGACTTACCTATGTAATATGCGATGTGAGTAAAAATGTATAAGTACATGACAAGGGATAAAAAATATTAGGGTAAATATGCAGTTAGACCTCACGGGCAGGGCTGGGCAAAATACATGCTTTGCTGTAATTGAAATACAAATTACAAAATACTTTTTCGCATGTATTTAAAATACGAAATACAAAATACTTTCTAGTCGTGTATTTGAAATACAAAATACAGTATTTTAACCATTTTTTTCTTTCAAATACAAAATACAAAATACAAAATACATTTGGTTTTGGTAGAACCTTTGTAAAACGCGTGCCCAACATTTGTACACAGTTGACATTTGTCACATGTGAACGGGTCGTTTCTTCGACTCGTTCTTGTGTTCAACAGCTCGGCTGTGGAATGATTTGCCGGCCTCTGTGTTTCCTCCTTCCTACAACATGGGTCTCTTCAAGACCAATGTTCATTCCTTCCTCTCCTCAAAAAGACCCTCCACACAGCATCCCAGATGACATAGGCCTGAGGGAAACTATTTTCCTCAGGGCCTCCTGTGTGGAGTTAATGTAAAAAAAAAACCTTTGGTTGCAATAAATTGTCGTAAATGCCCTTATCTAAGGGTGCGTTTCCATCGAAGGTTGAGCAGAGTGAAACAAAGACGTGCAAAAATTGACCAATCATATTGCTCGAAACTCAAAAGACACATCTCATCTCCGCTTCACTTGTAAAATTTGTGGTAAAGGACTCAGGTGTTAGGTAATATAATAATAATATATTATTATTATAACACGACATTTGTTTTGTGTTATTTCTAGTGACCGACCGAAGGTTCGGTTTCGGTTTCGGCAAGGTTGGGTAAAAAAATCTAGTTTCGGCATCAGTTTCGGTTTCGGCAGAAAATCTGCCGAACCTTCGGCCGCACCGAAACTCTGCATTCGTGAATTATCGCGTGCCGTTTGACTGACTTCCGGTGAGTTTGTGGCTCGTGTGTCATCCACCATCATCAACTGAGTTCGCCGGCCGGTCCGGCGTGCTTGTATTGTGAGTTTATATGATCACAAACTTCAATTATTTTTATTTATTTCAAGTGTAAATAAAAATTAAAATCTAGTCTCCTTCAACGGAAGCAATCTTCCGAACAGTCCCTCCTTTGATGTGCTTGGTGTAAGGCCCTCCGTTCATGGAGATACTTACAATCTACGTAATTGTGACGAAACAACAAGTACCCTGCTGCTATACTACTTTTTAATGCTAGTCTCCGTACACGGTGCTATCCGAAATATACTGAACTTGATCATTTTTCACGTGTAGCCGTGGAGTTAACACGCTGTCAAGCGATGTCATATGACTTTTTATCCAATATCAGTCCATGCCATCTCCACTAAATCCTTTCTTACGTATTCTGGTAAAGTATAGTTATATAAACATGCATTTTTTCCACTTCCAGAACAAATCTAACATTACTTTCATGTTCCGACGTCATTTCTGTCAAACGTCAAATGAATAAGTATCAGTCACAAATGATGCGACGCGTCGCGTGCGATCAGCCACCTCTGGTCTGGAGCCCCAAAATACATTAAAAAAAACCCTCGACTCTGTGCAGAAACCGGTGGTCCAATTGATAGATTCTCCTAACACAAACGGATTGCGATTTTTAGAGCATAGAAGTCAGGTGGGAATCTGTCCTTGTTCTACTGGTAATACAATGGAAGATACTCTGAGGAAATAGCGCCATTGATCCTCTCGGCACCAGTGCGTAGTCGGGGAACATGCCAAACATGCGCCCAACACATGTACACGGTTGACATTAGTCACATGAGAACGGGTCGTTTCTATGACTCATTCTTGAGTTCAACAGCTCGGCTGTGGAACGTTTTGCCGGCCTCTATGTTTCCTCCCTCCTACAACATGGGTCTCTTCAAGACCATTTACTCCTTCCTCTCCCCAAAAAGACCCTCCATACAGCATCTTCAAAGATGACATACGCCCTGAGGGAAATTATTTTCCTCGGATAGAATAGATTTTTAACATGCCTAAAAAAGTTTCGGTTTCGGTTTCGGCCGAAACTGAGACAGATATCGAATATTCGGTTTCATTTTCGATAAAAAATCCTGTTTCGGTCGGACACTAGTTATTTCACTTCAAGTGCGCTCTACTGTAATTAACTTAAAAATAATCTAGTATTCAGTCAAATTATTCCTATAGTGCTTGATCTAATACTATGACGCAAAAAAGTACAATACAAAGCAATGACAAGCATTATATAATATGATTCAAATATGACAGAAAATGTACAATAACAGTGCTATTATAGCACAGGACGTGTTGCCAACTCTAAATATTAACATACATAACATATAGCTCTGGATTAAAGCGTTTTTAGTCTACGTAATATCTATGTCAGTTTATTTTTCATTATCATTATTAAGATCGCTAAATGTATTTGAAAATGTATTTTGAAGCCATAAGTATTTGAAATACAAATTACAAAATACCTCAGCCCCGGGTAATTGAAATACCAATTACAAAATACATTTTTAGGAAGTAATTGAAATACAAATACAAAATACGTATTTGTATTTCAAATACGTATTTCAATTACATGTATTTCAAATACTGCCCAGCCCTGCTCACGGGTAATACGGAACGTTCGTGTTGTCGAAGTTTGATGCACGGATAATACGGAATGTTCCTTTTAATAATAGACAATCAAATATGACATTTGTCGGAAGTACCAATCTTATAAAATTAAAATAAACTCGCAGTTCATCATAATTTTAAAAAACATCCCAGGTTTTGAATGGTTTATTTGGCAAAGCAGGTTTTGTCTAGCGGGTTTATGTAATTATTCTAATACACTTCTTTCCATGTTCTACTGTTATAAATACAGGTATTAAGTTGTTAATAATGCATTCATTTTGTTTTACATGGCAATAATATTTTTTCTATGATTGACAGCACTGATCGATTGTCTTTATGTCAAGTAAAAACGATACATATTATAAAAAGGCATTAACGCGTAAGTGAATTAATTTAAACAAAATTAAAATGTTGAATGCATATTTTTGCATGTTTTTTTGTCTCCCCCGACATAAATACTCACTTTTCGTGATAATAAAGCTAAATCTAACTTTTTAAATAAGAAATATTGCGTAATAATGATGGAGATCTAGGATTCGCATAAGAATGCGTGAGTAGATGCTTTCGTATATAAAAAAACACACCCTAGACTATTTCTGTTCCTCAAACCAAACGTCAAATGGATTCCCTAACTTGGGTGTACTGATTGGCGTAAGTTAAGCTAGGTCGCGTTAGACAGCGCAGTTTGGGCGTGTTGTACTTTTAATGTTAAAATAACACCAATCAAAGAACGGTGATCGCTTAATTTATTTGGAATAACGGCCGCTACCAAAGTGTATAGCGTGATTAATAAAAGTTTTAGTACTTACCAATTACTATCTATCACAAGTATGGGATGATAAATTTAACAGCGTGGGACAGAGTATGGAAACAGGATGAAACGACTTGCGACTGACGATAAAGAGAGCATACGTCAATAAAATTTATAGGTTATGCAGAGATAATAATGAATGTCATAGATAATTATTTTAATTTCATTGAACCTTGCCTTTTAGGTTTATGATGATTTCATTAATTGTACAAATGATAATACAAAAGGTGTAGCTTATAGGTAGACCCCATTTCTTACAGCTAACCACAATATACACGTTATATTATAATTTTATACAAAGAAGAATATTTATATCTAATTTTTATAAAAATAAGAGAAAATACAAATAGGTATACCAATAAAAATACAAAAATAGGTGTTTCATTATGTGAGGTATTCACGGTGTTATGACATTGTTTATAAGGAAAGTGTTTAGTGAAGATTTGAATTTGTGTGTTTCTTGTATGTGTATAAAGTTTAATTATGTGGAAGGTTGTTATACACTTTAACGGCCATGTAGTATGGTCAATTTTTGGAATATTGCTTTGTTTGCTTTTGAAATGAATAAGTTTTCTGTGAACCTTGTAACGTATTTATGAGTTGAGTTTTTTGTGGAAACTTGTCTGTAAATGATCGCACTAACATGCATAACTCCATTATATATGTCTTTGCCTGTCAGAATTTTCAGATTTTTTTCAGACGAGCAGAGTTTGTAATTTTTCTTGCATCTCTTTTGGATGATAAAAACATCTTTGGCGTTTACTGAGTTTCCCCAAAAAGTAATACCAAATTTTATTATTGAACATACTTAACCATAGTATGTGGCTATTACTTATTCGATATTTAATATTTTTCTCAGTGTACCTAGAATAAAAGAAAAGCTACTGATTTTTTATACATGTTCTTTCCAGTTTATATTTGTATCTGGTTGTATTCCCAGCAGTGAACAAGTTTTGGAAGGTTCGATAACATTATTACCAGGAATACGAAATGCCTGGGTGAGACCCCAACGCAATGCCAACTGAGCCACCGACTGGTCAAAATACATATCTGTATACGTAGGTATAGATTTAAAATATACTTATTATTATATATTTTACAAACTTATTAATCAAAAAATAAAACTATGTTAACATTTGAAATAGGATGTTACATTATTAAGGATTTTTTGTTATCAAGCTTCGTCAGCGCGCGACAGATCTGACGATTTTTTTAAAGTCACGCTTCTTTTAACCGAGTCCGATGCTAGCCAAGTTTGAAAGAATATTGTAAGTTCCCTGTTTGCTTTTCGCCGGGACGCATAAACCCGCGTCGATAAAAACACCGGCTACAGTCTGTCAGCACGCTCTTTCTTCTTCCTTACGCTGTCCCAACTCATTGCCTAGGTTGGGGTCGGCTCTTCTCGTTCTCAGGTTGTAATATCTTCTGTTCTGGGTATCGCCTTCATCCAGGCCGTTTCTCTGAAGAATTTTGGAGCATTGAGTCATCCAGGAGTTCTTCGGTCTTCCTCTGGATGACTGTCGATGAAGCTCCATAGACATTGCCTGCCTCACTGTGTGGTCTGATGGTTTCCGTCTTATGTGTCCATACCATCTCAAGTGTCGTTCCTCCAGCTTACTATTTATGTCTGTGACACCCAGGCTGCCACGAATGCGTGAACTTTTGATCTTATCTTTTAGTGATACTCCTGCCGACCATCTAAGCATTCGCATTTCTGCTGTTTCAAGTTGCCTAGTGTAGGAGTTGTACATAGTCCAGCATTCGGAGCCATTCATTAATGCGGGTCTTACAATAGTCTGGTTTATCTTTCCTTTAAGTTTTATAGGCATTTTAGAGTCACACAATATTCCTGTTACGGATCTAAATTTAATCCATGCCACACCTATTCTATGGATGACATCCGCTGCACATCCTCCGTCTCGGTGGATTAGTGAGCCCAGATATAAAAATGAATCACAGTTGGCTAATGTTACTCCATTCAGTTGCATCGAAGGAGTTACAGCATTTGTGTCTTCAAATGGTAAATACAAATATTCAGTCTTTTTCCTGCTATTTTTAGTCTGTCAGCACGCTAACGGATTCTAAAAAAAAAACACATTTTTATTGCCATGAAATGAACAAGTTCCTACTTATCTATAATTTCCATGCATTCCACGACGGAGGCGTCTACTAATATCTACAGGAATTCCAAAAACTGAAAAAATCGAAATAATATCTATGAGAATCAAAGTGTTGACGAATATCTACAGCTCAAACTGTTGATTAATATCTATGAGAACCAAAGTGTTGACGAATATCTACAGCACTGGCAGAGGTTGGATTTGCAATTGTGTATAGGTAATAGGTAGCATATTGGAATAACGTAATATTGCGTATGCAGTTTAAAAAACTTAATTTATGTAAGTATGTATGTAAAAATCCCTAATATCGGACTATTGGACACATTTAGCTGATTAGTCCAACCAATGCTCTGTAGATATTAGTTCAACCTAAGCTCTGTAGATATTAATCAACACTCTGAAGTTCGTAGATATTAGTTCAACATATGAGCTGTAGATATTCGTCAGACATACAGGCTGTAGATATTAGTATCTGGAGTCCCAGATATGCTCTGTAGATATTAGTTCAACCTAAGCTCTGTAGATATTAATCAACACTCTGAAGTTCGTAGATATTAGTTCAACATATGAGCTGTAGATATTCGTCAGACATACAGGCTGTAGATATTAGTTGAACTAATATCTACAGAGCATATCTGGGACACCAGATACTAATATCTACAGCCTGTATGTCTGACGAATATCTACAGCTCATATTTTATTTTTATTTTTTATTTTTTTATTTTTTTTTTATTTTTTTTTTTATTTATTTTTTTATTTTTTTTTAAGAAAGACAAACATTCCCGGGTCACGAATAACCCAACAATGTTTGAAAATCTCCTACTACCACCACAGAAAGCCGAAAATGTTGCTTGTGTTGTGATGGAGGACTTAGCCAGCCGAGGAATTGAACACGCGACGCCCGGATGGGATCCAAGCGCTATGCCCACTCAACCACCGACCCAGGGCCGGATTAACCATGTCGGGGCCCCTAGGCAATGCACGTCTCGGGGCCCCTTACAAGGCTTTGAGGGGGGGGGGAGTAAAGTTTTAAAAACATTTTTTTTCTGAATGTAAAACATGTCAGTACCTATATTGAGTATTGTGTCAAAATTTCAAGTAAATCGGAGCAAAACTAACGAAGGAACGGCGTTTCAAGCGACCGGCCCTCATGCTCGATTCAAGTATATTTCGAGTATAAAATTTTTTAAATCGGTTTTCTCGCAAACAACATTTCTGAAGTTTGTGAACATCATAACTCAAAATCTTGACTTGACTTGACCGATGCTTTTGAAATTGTGTACACTATTTCTACACATAAATCAGGTAGTCAGAGGGAGTTTTTTTTACCATTTTATAATAACGAATTCACCAATTTTTTTTTAGCAATAATCGCGTTTTTCACTTCAAAATGCTGGCAAAAATCGAAAAAAAAACGCTTTACCTTTAAAACGCATTTCGATTTTTTGTTTCAAATGATCCAATGACGAGTTATGATGTTCATATTACTAATTGGGACCCCTAGCCGATGCGGGGCCCCTAGGCAGTTGCCTACTCTGCCTTAGGGATAATCCGGTACTGCACCGACCAGTCGAACTATGTTGAACTAATATCTACGAACTTCAGAGTGTTGATTAATATCTACAGAGCTTAGGTTGAACTAATATCTACAGAGCATAGTTTGGACTAATCAGCTAAATGTGTCCTTTTAAACTGCATACGCAATATTACGTTATTCGAATATGCTATACACAATTGCAAATCCAACCTCTGCCAGTGCTGTAGATATTCGTCAACACTTTGGTTCTCATAGATATTAATCAACAGTTTGAGCTGTAGATATTCGTCAACACTTTGATTCTCATAGATATTAGTTCGATTTTTTCAGTTTTTGGAATTCCTGTAGATATTAGTAGACGCCTCCTTCCACGACAGATTATTAGTCCGTTATGTGCACTAGGCTTAATAACGAACAATTCCATAGAAAACTTTATTACTTTATCAATGTTATGTCAAATGTCAATCCTTATCTGACGTTCCTCATTTCGCTTGCTTCGTTCCATGCGAATTATATGCCGCCACCTTTAACAAACCCGTTAAAATTCGTGCATAATGTGGTTGAAAACTTCTAAATAGTGTTTAGCAGTATTTAATGTCTATTTAAATATAACGGGATATCGCTTCGGATCGGAAAATTTGCAGTCTGTCGCTATCACTTTGAAGTCTGCCACTGCCTTGCAATGGATCTCAACTCAGATGTTCCTGTCAAGGTGGAACCAGGGGCTTGTGACGAAGAGGAAGAAGATCTTCATACGGAAATCGATATAGACGAATCGGATCTGAAGGAGGATTGTTTTGTTCAGTACGTCGAAAACAATCGTTCTGCAGGTAGCCAGACTTTTTCATAAGTTCTTTTAACCCTAGAAATCATATTTTGATGTACCGAATATTTTTTATTCAAACAGTTAGATATAGCTTTATTATTACGAAAAGTGAGCATTTATGTCGGGGGAGTCAAAAAACATGCAAAAAATATGCATTTAACATTTTTATTTTCGAACGTCGTTTCGAACGTTCCGTATTATCAGTGAGGTGGACTCAGTGTCTAGTCGAATATTCAAAAATGGAATCTACTAAATAATCCCGCGATGACGTGACACACGGGCAGGAAGCAGGATACTGTTACGTCACGCACGTGTGTGCGTTGATGGGCAATCGGCGACCTATAAATAAACGGCGACCGAATGTGTCGCAGTTCGAGAGTTCCGGGAGCTGACACGCCTTGCCAATCGCGAGAGTGTCGTAAGTCACGGGGTGCGAGAATGTGTTGTAGTTCGCGGGACCCGGGTACTGACGAATAAATAACCCACTCGCTCTTGGTGACTCGTGAGCGGGTTTCGACGATCAGGTCATTCACGATCGACCCAGGACTACTTGGAACCGAACTGAACATCTTTACTTTGAAGAATATCGGCGGACGGTTCGGTCGGGGCGAAGTCTACCGAATTACTGCTGAATACACTCCCATAGCACGGCGCATCCCCTTTACTGTGCCGCATACCGCACGACCACCCTTTTTATCAAAATTACACATTTTGCATCTTTTTCTTTTTTTCATATTAGCTCCATACGGGAGGCCTTGAAGAATTTCTTTCAGGTCCTATATCATCTTAGGGGATGTTGTGTGGAGAGCTTTTTAAGAAAAGG
Source organism: Limnephilus marmoratus (assembly GCA_917880885.1). Classification (NCBI taxonomy): domain Eukaryota; kingdom Metazoa; phylum Arthropoda; class Insecta; order Trichoptera; family Limnephilidae; genus Limnephilus; species Limnephilus marmoratus. Next base: position 8,580,544 of record OU862907.1, read on the forward strand.
AAGGAGTGGAAGTTCTGGGAAGGAAATAGGTTTGACGGGTGTGGTAGGAATCTGTCAGTGTGTCCAGGAATGACGGATGCATGAATCCATCCCTCCAACTGCGGTGCAAGGCGGTGTGTCGAGGGATTCTAGCTAGAGTTGGCAAAAGACCTCCCTCAACCAGTCTCTCTTGATCCAGCCCGCCACACAGCAGGTAAGCAGACGCATCGGCCGCCAAGACCTGGACAAACCTCACCCCATTAAACATAGCGACCACTCGGGGTGACCTATGGCAGAGGTGTTGGTTGTCCAATAAATGGTTCCCGGGGCGGCATCTACTTGAGATGGGAATTTATCTCAATTAAATGGAATGGTGTCCCAGATAACCGAATTAAATTTATATTAATTTCTTTATTAGGTTTCTGTTCCTTGTATTTTGTCCCAAATAACCAACTGTCCTGATAAGCAGGTGTACCAATTATGTGGATATTACTATGTTTCATTTAATAATGCAATATTTAGAATGTTTTCCAATTACAGGAGGGGAACGTAAAGTCCTGGTGCCATTGAAAAGAAATGAAGGTCCTCGAGAGAGTACGCACCAAAACCTCTCAAATCAAACTTCACGCATGAACTCTCTCCCATCCACTACTCATGTCAGGTATTCCCGCTGTAACTTTTCTAGTTCCTTCTCTTGCTGTTATAAATACCATTAAATGTGGAGACTTTTATCAATTGTAGCAGCCAGCCTCTGCTACCACATGCTCTGGATTGTTTCCGAAATATATGGATCTTTCCAGAAGTGACGCCCATGTTAAAGTGTTCGAATACCGAACTAACGAGAACGTTCCAGCCGCCTCTTGTTAAATAGACCTAGCGCCAGCATTACGATGGCTGGATCTGTAGGTACCTATCGCATCGATAATGAGCTACAGACCTACCTACCTCTCACGCGTTCCAGAAAAGGTACGAACCATTGCGCGCCTGAAATGCACAGTTCGGGCGCTTTCGAGAAAGTCGCCGAGTGAAGAATTACTACTAGACAAAGCAATACTCCGACTCGCCGGACTATATAAAGGCGCTCAGCAACACAGTACAGTGTTTCCAGTGTTTATATAGCGTTCAGTATTCTCGCCTCACGCAACCGCCGTTAACCTTGACCCAGTAAAAATCCACGTTCGTTTGTTTACCTAGTACCGGTAGTGTATTTAATCTGTTCCGCTGTCCAGTTCAGAATTGATTTGTAAAATTGTAATCTTGTTAGAACTCAATAAAGACTTCCAACACGCAACCTCAATCTCGAGTTCTACACAATTTTCAATTATGAAACTAAATAGTGTATTTTTTAAAATTATAATAATAAGTATTATTATTATAATAATATATCTTTATTGAACAAAAATTTAAAGATTTATAACTACAAAAAAAAAGTATACAATAGTTTAAAAGTTGCATAAGTACAAAAGTTAATAATGGAAAACAATATACATGTAAACAGTAGGTACTTAGAGAATAGAGATTTATAATTATAAACTTAGGTTTCTCGTAACCTGCCTCACTAGGCTAGCCTGTGTTGAGGCAGTAATTTTACGTCAATTTATAATTCTGTGAACATACCTACACCTATATTAGAATATAATCGCACAATAGATTGGTTACTTTAATAATAACAATAACATTGGTACAATAATAACAGCATTCGTTCATTACTAATTTCGAATTTGGGTGAGTGCACCGATAAATGCCCTATCATTATTTTTATCCAAATTTTTATGTTTTTTTTTTAAATTTTTTGTGAATCACGTTTTTTTATACTGATTGGAAGAATGATGTAAAGTCTTGTTGCAAGGTATCTGAAGCCTCGTTGACCAAAAGTAGTATGAGTTATGGGAATTTGTAGTAATTCTTTGTTATTGTTTCGAATACAGCGAGTATTTAATCTTTTTTCATAGTGTTTATGTATATTTGTGTATAGATGAGTGAGGATTGTTTTTGCGTATATCTGCCGAACATCAAAACACATTCATAATATTAAAGATTAAGTTCGAGTCTGTAATTAGAGGTAGTCTAAGAATTAATTTTATAATAGTTTTCTGTGCCTTTATGAATGGGTCTAGTGCTGATGCAGTACCGCCTCCCCATGCTATGATACCATACTCAATAATAGCTTGACAGACTGCAAAATAAATCATTTTCAAGTGTTGTAAGTCGAGAAAGTTTCGAATCGTTCTAAAAAAGTGCATGGTTTTTCTTATTTTGTTTGCAATTATTTGAGTGTGAATATTCCATTTGAGATATGGATCAATTATTGTGAGGCCGAGATACTTCATCTGTGTAGTGCGATTGCTAGCAAGTTCCCATTGTGTTGCAATGCCTCTTAAATCTTTCCCATTTATCACCATTCCCCGTTCCCCTCCCGCGTTCCCCGTCTACCTTCCCCACCTTCCGCCCTCCCGATTTCCCCTTCAACCTTCCCCGCCTTCACCTCTCTCACGAACCCCCTCCCCCTTCATTGTTCTCCTCCCCCCTCCCTCCTTCCCGCCCTGCCGCTAAACTACATCAAATACATTCATTTTTCGAACAACTCGAGCGCCATCTATTGTAAAATTTCTATACAAATTCATAACGCCAGAGCTCATCAGTATATTTAGAAATAATAATAATTAGCTAATTTATATAGCGCCGTTTTCGTGGAAAATCACCTCAAGGGCGCTGTACAAATAAATATATAAAATAAGAAACCTTCGCAGGCATGCGCTTTGCGCACAATAACCCATCTATTATATTATCTCTACATATTACAAATTAAAGTCCTCCGCCACGTCTGTCTTTTGTGGTTATAAAGGTTGGGTAACCATCAAGTAGATGGCGTTGTGTTTCGTTAGCCACAGCAAGCGTGGCCGGGTCAGCTAGTTGGAAATAATTTCATAACACCAGAGTTCACTATTACTCGTATACATAAAAACCGTGCGCACATTAAATATAAAATATTTACGCTTATATTTTTAATGAAGTAACTAACAATTTTATTTCAATTCTGTCCTAGCAAAACCATACGAAAAGTTTCAATTTATCCAAAGCATATTTTCTTGTACTCATCAAGGGCGGCTGGTCGTACAGTGTGCTTGTGTGCAGCACAATTACTTTATAATAACTTACCGGAAAATATAAAATCTATGAATTTTATTAAAAATATCACCTACCAATATAATGCATAATATAATATGAATCAGGGAGAGCAAATTCTCAAAGTTCCGCGCGAAGTTACCCTGTCCGGTGTGCAGGCCAATTCCCAATATCCTAAACATCGCCAGCGCGCAACGCCGGTCTTATGTATGAAAAATTAAGCTATATTGGTGTGCCACCCGGTGGCCTTTATCATACAAACTTAAATTTGGATTTAAGGCAAAAATACTTAACCAAACTGAATAATTCTTTTTTAATCAAAAGGTACAGCAAATACCTAAATTTTACATAAATTTGCTTTTTTATTGATTGGTGTTTTAAATTATAAAACGCAGATCATTACGGAATTCAAATTTTTTATAGATAACTTTGACAATTTTGCCCTCGTGCTGTTTATACATTGTTTATAAATACTGTTTGTATCCTGTTTATAATGAAATATAAAACTAACTAACCAACCATCACGCTGTTTCCCCGCAGGGATAGGCAGAGAGGACAGACCGCCAAATAACTCGGTCTTGGCACACTCTTTGCCTCACTCACATTCATACATCGTCTCATACATTCTCTTCTATTATTCCGACTTTCGACATGGCCCGACTCAAGTATCTGATTCACTTGCTCGTGCCATGTCTTCCTCGGGCGACCCTAACTTCTTCTACCATTCACATTTGCGTCGTATATTCTTCTTACACTACTTTCAAATTTATTTTATTTTACGAAATATAAAATAAAATAAATTAAGCATTGTAAAAAAAAGAGTTTTTTGGGTTGAAATTTAAGATTTATTTACGAAAAAATAGTATTGTGTTTTTATTTTCTTAGTACAGAAAAATAAAAATTGTAATTAAAAAGCGATATGTAGAAGTTTTCGCACTTCGAAAACAGCTTAAAATAGATCTTCTCTCCAAATAAGATTAGTGGAATCATTTTTACCTAATGTTGCTTAGTAATCGTTATCTCATAGTTACGGATTATCAGTGAACCACCACGTTTTCAGGGCAGCGGCCGCCACTGGTACTCGTATGTATTTTGTTGTATTTATGTAAACCGATTCCTAGTAAAGATTAATCTAAAATAATGATTTTACATTATGCTTCGCCTTCGCTTGTTGAACTCGAATCCAATACTTTTTCTCCTGTTGTTCTTCCAGTAAGAAGACTAGATCAAACCAGCGGCAAATGAATTTCTTGATTCACTCCACGATGAACCACCCCCCCTGTTATAATGTTTTCACATTATGCTTCGCCTTCGCTTGTTGAGCTCGGATCCAATACTTTTTCGCCTGTTGTTCTTCCAGTAAGAAAACGAGGACAAACCACCGGTAAATGAATTTCTTGATCGACTTCATGATGAACCACCCCGAGTAGTAATGATTTCACATTATGCCTCGCCTTCGCTTGTTGAACTCGGATCCAATACTTTTCCTCCTGTTGTTCTTCCAGTAAGAAAACAAGGTCAAACCAACGACAAATAAATTTCTTGATCGACCTCATGATGAACCACACCGAGTAATAATGATTTTATACTATGCTTTGCCTTCACTTATTGAACTCGAATCAAATACTTTTTCGCCTTTTGTTCTTCCAGTAAGAAAACGCGGTCAAACCAGCGGCAAATGAATTTCTTGATCGACTTCATGATGAACCACCCCGAGTTTGCAGCTGGCAGGTACTTTGGGGCTCAAGGTCCACAAACGAACCGGGCCTTGTGGAAGAAACTAGCAGAACAGTTGGCTGAAATTGGACCAGCTAAATCTGTTGAGCAGTTGAAGACAGTAAGTACGGACTACCTATTGCCGTTCTCTCTCACTAAGTCACCCTAAAACTAACGAAAATATGAAAGAGAACAAGACAACAGAAAAAGACAATGGTCGCAACTGGGACTCGAACCCAGACCTCTCGTCTAACCGGGACATGCGCGTTAACCAATTTCGCTATTGCCACCTTCTGTCAAACCGTCAAATAGTCGATCTCATATTTACCAATTCTTAGAATAATTGTTTCCAATAAAAAGGGAGTTGCCCGTAATATGGAAAAAGAATTAGTTGAAGATAATATTGTTAATTCTAAAAATTTTAAATATGAGATTGACTAATACGACGGTTTGTCGATAGAATAAAAAATCATTTCAAGCAACGTTTCAATTCTAAATGGTAGTCAATTCTAGTAATGGTAGTACACCAGGGCGATACTGGGAGTATCTTTCACTCTGGAACGTGCCGCAAATATACTATATATATATTTTAAATGAATTAATTGTGAAATAACACGAATAAATCTAATAAAATTTATTTGCCCACCCCGGGATTCGATCTCGCGACCTTCGGATTGCGAATCAAGACCCTTATTACAGCTCGACCACGCCGGTCGTCAAAGATCGTAAAACGATTTCTATGAGGCTTATATAAGCTGTTCCCAAAAGCGAACAAATTAGCCCGAGATATTAACTTTAAACCAAAAAATGTTAATTTTATGTAAGGTCCATAGAGGTGTTGGTTTGCCTTTACAAAACACATGTTTTCATTTTAAGTAATTTTCATTTCAATGCCTTAATTAGAAGTAAAGTTGAATATGGAAGCACTATTTGGAATCCTCATTACTGCAAATATGAAAGCTTTGTAGAATCAATTTTAAAAAAAATGCTAAGATCTTTTAAATGTGGATTACAAAAACATCTTAGATCATTGAAGGGGACCCCACCACTTTCCCAATGGCGTTATAAGGAAACATATGGTTTCCTCCTTCACCGCACACGTCAAGACTCTACTTTTTTTTTAACGAAGCTAAATTTATTTGAACGACTCTAGACCCTCCAATGTCCATGCATACGGGGTTAGTAAGCAGTATGCAAGTACTTACATTAACATTATACAAAAGATAAATAAAAGTAGCAGCCCGTGGAATAATTCTTCTGAAATCTATAGAGAAAAATATATACAGATAAAGGTTTTAGTAAATAAAAAGAAAAGTAAGAGCTGCGCCCGGTTGAGGAGACCTAGATAAGAGAAATAACGAAAAAGTAACAGTAATAGTATAATTAAAGGATTTGCAATAATAACTGAGAGAAGATAAAATGCATAAAAAGAAAATATACAGAGAAGGTATTCCGCAAACCATCAGGCAGTCCCAATGAAAATGTGCACGGCTATCGGCCCAACCACAGACGAAACCCGGAGTCCGCGTCCTTTAGCCGACTCCCCGATTTTGCCACGAAGAAATGTATGTGGGAAAGAAGAGAAAGTTTTAGAAGACTCCAAGATCATATGACATGCAACTTGAATACTTCAAAATTAATACACTTAAAATCAGAAGGCAATTGACTGATCTAATATGTTTACATAAAATAATTCACGGCCATCTCTGTACTCCACTGTGTCTTAGCAATATTGATATAAATGTTCCCAATTCCCATTATTTAAGATGCCATAATATGTTTCACTTGAACACATTTAAAAATAATATCGCCTATTTTAGCCCTCTGACTCAAATGGGTCGACTATATAATAAGGTAGAGTGTGCTGAAGTAGATATTTTTGTCGATAATTTACATGGATTCCAAAAAAATGCTCTGCGTTTGCTGAAAAATATATGCTAATTTATTATGTACCATTTGTGTCTTTGGATTTGTTTCTGAAGTCCTGCGAAGACCCGAAACCCATAGAGCACGCCTGATTACAGAGGAAATTGAAATCCACAAAAATCCAATTAATATTAATAGAGACGACGGAGCTAAGCTCAATAGTTCTTGGTATCCGGTAATTGACGGCTACACCAAAACTAAATGCAAAAAACCATCTTCAAGTATACTGTAATGCCAGCTCGCAGTGGAGTGGATGTGGCTACACGGTATTGCTTTTAAGTACTTAAGCACACATTTCACCACTAACATTTACACAACTGCCCTGATGATGGACACTGTAACGCTGTCCGAAACGTTGGCTAAAGAAGAAGGTAGCGCATCACGGCATAACACCCCAAAAACAAATAACTAAAATACTTTTGGCCGTGAAAATCTAAAATCATATCTTTTACCTATTTGCCTATTTGTATAATTAACTGAGTCTTATAACTGGGTTGTTCTCACATCTGTGAGACCAATCTGTAAAAACCCAGTATAAATAATAAAAAATTTAATCATATTTTATGCATGCCCTCCCACTTTCACTAATCGGCCACTTGCTGATTTTTGGGGTGGTAAATTAATGAGAGAGTGCCATAGTACGTGTGTAGCACAAAGATATTGATATATAAGAGATGTGCTATCGGCAGTTTTTGCTGGGTGGGACTGTGCTTTCTGGTGTCGCCGATATTGTTAACCAATACTAATGCACACCTTCAAAACATCAACTAAATTAACAAATTCTTTCCGTATTCAAACTATATTGTTAACCAATACTACTACGCCCCTTAAAAAATCAACTAAATGAACAAATTCTTTCCGTATTCAAACTATATTGTTAACCAATACTAACTACTGCGCACCTTCAAAAATGAACAAATTCTTTCCGCATTCAAACTATATTGTTAACCAATACTACTGCGCGCTTTAAAAAAATCAACTAAATGAACAAATTATTTCCGTATTCAAACTATATTGTTAACCAATACTACTGCAAACCTTCAAAACATCAACTAAATTAACGCATACTTTCCATATTCAAACTATATTGTGAACCATCAACTAAATTAACGAATTCTTTACGCATTCAAACTATATTGTTAACACTAGAAAGACCGGAGCATTCATTTTGACGGCAACCCGAAGAAAAGTAACGATATAATGCTTAATAATTATAGTATTGGTGTGATTTTTTTTCACATTTCATGATTTATGTTTTAACAACTATGGTGAAAAAAACAGGTACGTGTCTTAATTACTTTTTGAGATATATTGACTTATACCTACAAAGACCGCCGCCGTCAATGTGACGGTTTGGGCCATAATGCTGGGTTTGTTTACAACCTTCTTTACTCAAGTTAACAACATACCCATTCCTCCTCGTTTATGATAGTACTAGAATGTCTGTCTCTTTCTGTCGGTATCGCTTATCATTCAAACTCGAACTTAACGTTGATTGGTCACTGTCACATAATTTATAAAAATATATCTCTCGCCCAAATTAATTTTATGGGTTGTTGGAGAAGGACAGAGTATACAAATACCAGAGTTGATCCAGTTGCGTTAGCTTCTGAAGAACTGACAGAATCATTTATTGGAGAACCAACACGAATCCATAAGTCACCCCAAGAGGTTTGCTATATTTTGTGACTTAGCAGGGGTGCCCGGGTTCATGGAGTTAGGTTTGTCCGGATCTTGGCGGTGGATGCATCTGCCAAACAACTGCGTGGCAAGCCAGATCGGCAGAGAACGGATGAGGGTGATCTTTTGACCTCGCCAGCAGGACTCTCAGAACATTGCCGTGCACCGCAGTGGTGGAGACAGATTCATCCGCCACTCTTGAACACACTGAACCCCAATTTCCTACCCATCCTTCATATCTCATTTCCTTTCCAGAACCTATTCTTCTTCCTTTCCCCATAGGTGCCCTCAACACAGCATCCCAAAAGATGACAAATGCCCTGAGGGAAATTATTTTCCATAGGGCTTTTTTGTGGAGCTAATGTAATCGAAAAAGAAAAGAAACCGGAAAATAAAACTTCTGAAAGACGACAGTGCCAAATTAATAAAAAATATAATAAAAACCAAATAAATGACACATGTCTTAATTGTGAGAAACCCGTTTGCGGAGACTGCATTCGATTTTATAAAAATGTAACAATTCAATATTGTACAAACATAACACATGCTTGTACTAAAATTACAGCATTTTGCACTCACATATTTTTTTTCAGGAAGCCTGAGGAAAAAAACCCTCATGGCTTGTGTTATGTTTGGGGATGCTATGTGCATTGGTGTTTTTAAGAAAAGGAAAGAGAGGAAGTTCTGGGAAGGAAAAAAGTGTGAGAGGTGAAAAGAAAAAAATCCTAAATGAATCCAGGAGTGAAAGACGAATGAATCCATCCCTCCCACTGCGGTGCAAGTCGAGGGGTCTAGAGAGGTCCTGCTGGAGAGAACTAGATAAGGTCTCCCTCAACAAGTGTCTCCCGACCCGGTCCGCTACGCAGTAGGATGGCAAACATATTCGCCACCTAGACCCACACAAACCTCACCCAATTAACCCGGACACCCTGCTAAGTCACTAAACGTAGCGAATCACTTAGAGTGTCCTATGGCAGAGGTGTTGGTTATCCAATAAATGGTTCCCGGGACAGCGGTACTCATATCCGCCTCCTAATTTGAAAAAAGTGATAAGCCGTCAAAATGGCGGTCGTGGTCTTTATAGGTATGGAGCAGTACCCGGTCTTTCTAGTGTTTACCAATACTACTGCACACCTTCAAAACATCAACTAAATTAATGATTTTTTTCCGTATTCAAACTATATTCAAAACATCAAGTAAATTAACAAATTCTTTCCGTATTCAAACTATATTGTTAACAAATACTACTGCACACCTTCAAAAAATCAAGTAAATGAACAAATTCTTTAGGTATTCAAACTATAATGTTAACCAATACTACTGCACACCTTCAAAACATCAACTAAATTAACGAATTCTTTCTGTATTCAAACTATGTATATTGTTAACCAATACTACTGCACACCTTCAAAACATCAACTAAATTAACGAATTCTTTCTGTATTCAAACTTGTATATTGTTAACTAATACTTCTGCGCACCTTCAAAACATCAACTAAATTAGCGAATTCTTTCTGTATTCAAACTATATTGTTAACCAATACTACTGCACACCTTCAAAACATCAACTAAATTAACGAATTCTTTCTGTATTCAAACTATGTATATTGTTAACCAATACTACTGCACACCTTCAAAACAACAACTAAATTAACGAATTCTTTCTGTATTCAAACTTGTATATTGTTAACTAATACTACTGCGCACCTTCAAAACATCAACTAAATTAACGAAATCTTTCTGTATTCAAACTATATTGTTAACCAATACTACTGCACACCTTCAAAACATCAACTAAATTAACGAATTCTTTCTGTATTCAAACTATGTATATTGTTAACCAATACTACTGCACACCTTCAAAACATCAACTAAATTAACGAATTCTTTCTGTATTCAAACTTGAATATTGTTAACTAATACTACTGCGCACCTTCAAAACATCAACTAAATTAACGAATTCTTTCTGTATTCAAACTATATTGTTAACTAATACTACTGCACACCTTCAAAACATCAACTAAATTAACGAATTCTTTCTGTATTCAAACTATGTATATTGTTAACCAATACTACTGCACACCTTCAAAACATCAACTAAATTAATGATTTTTTCCGTATTCAAACTATATTCAAAACATCAAGTAAATGAACAAATTCTTTCCGTATTCAAACTATATTGTTAACAAATACTACTGCACACCTTCAAAAAATCAAGTAAATGAACAAATTCTTTAGGTATTCAAACTATATTGTTAACCAATACTACTGCACACCTTCAAAACATCAACTAAATTAACGAATTCTTTCTGTATTCAAACTATGTATATTGTTAACCAAAACTACTGCACACCTTCAAAACATCAACTAAATTAACGAATTCTTTCTGTATTCAAACTTGTATATTGTTAACTAATACTACTGCGCACCTTCAAAACATCAACTAAATTAACGAATACTTTCTATATTCAAACTATATTGTTAACTAATACTACTGCACACCTTCAAAACATCAACTAAATTAACGAATTCTTTCTGTATTCAAACTTGTATATTGTTAACTAATACTACTGCGCACCTTCAAAACATCAACTAAATTAACGAATTCTTTCTGTATTCAAACTATATTGTTAACTAATACTACTGCGCACCTTCAAAACATCAACTAAATTAACGAATTCTTTCTGTATTCAAACTATATTGTTAACTAATACTACTGCACACCTTCAAAACATCAACTAAATTAACGAATTCTTTCTGTATTCAAACTATGTATATTGTTAACCAATACTACTGCACACCTTCAAAACGTCAACTAAATTAACGAATTCTTTCTGTATTCAAACTTGTATATTGTTAACTAATACTACTGCGCACCTTCAAAACATCAACTAAATTAACGAATTCTTTCTGTATTCAAACTATATTGTTAACTAATACTACTGCGCACCTTCAAAACATCAACTAAATTAACGAATTCTTTCTGTATTCAAACTATATTGTTAACTAATACTACTGCACACCTTCAAAACATCAACTAAATTAACGAATTCTTTCTGTATTCAAACTATGTATATTGTTAACTAATACTACTGCACACCTTCAAAACATCAACTAAATTAACGAATTCTTTCTGTATTCAAACTATGTATATTGTTAACCAATACTACTGCACACCTTCAAAACATCAACTAAATTAACGAATTCTTTCTGTATTCAAACTATGTATATTGTTAACCAATACTACTGCACACCTTCAAAACATCAACTAAATTAACGAATTCTTTCTGTATTCAAACTTGTATATTGTTAACTAATACTACTGCGCACCTTCAAAACATCAACTAAATTAACGAATTCTTTCTGTATTCAAACTATATTGTTAACTAATACTACTGCACACCTTCAAAACATCAACTAAATTAACGAATTCTTTCTGTATTCAAACTATGTATATTGTTAACTAATACTACTGCACACCTTCAAAACATCAACTAAATTAACGAATTCTTTCTGTATTCAAACTATGTATATTGTTAACCAATACTACTGCACACCTTCAAAACATCAACTAAATTAACAAATTCTTTCTGTATTCAAACTATGTATATTGTTAACCAATACTACTGCACACCTTCAAAACATCAACTAAATTAACGAATTCTTTCTGTATTCAAACTTGTATATTGTTAACTAATACTACTGCGCACCTTCAAAACATCAACTAAATTAACGAATTCTTTCTGTAGTCAAACTATATTGTTAACTAATACTACTGCACACCTTCAAAACATCAACTAAATTAACGAATTCTTTCTGTATTCAAACTATGTATATTGTTAACTAATACTACTGCACACCTTCAAAACATCAACTAAATTAACGAATTCTTTCTGTATTCAAACTTGTATATTGTTAACTAATACTACTGCACACCTTCAAAACATCAACTAAATTAACGAATTCTTTCCGTATTCAAACTATATTTTTAACCAATACTACTACGCCCCTTAAAAAAATCAAATAAATGAACAAATTATTTCCGTATTCAAACTATATTTTTAACCAATACGCCCCTTCAAAAAATCAACTAAATGAACAAATTCTTTCTGTATTCAAACTATATTGTTAGCCTCTCAGAAGCTGGGCATACTGTACAGGGCCCGCAGATACTTTAATAGTTCACAACTGCTAACCCAGTACCAATCACAAGTACGTCCCATGGTTGAATTTGGCAGCCACCTCTGGTCTGGAGCTCCAAAATACTTTAAAAAACAAACCTTTATTCTGTGCAGAAACAGGCAGTCCGTTTGATAGATTCTCCCATTTTAACAGGCGGATTGCAATCTTTTGAGTACGGGCGTCAGGTGGGAATACTGTCCTTGTTCTACCAGTATTACAATGGAAGATGCTCCGAGGAACTAGCGTCATTGATCCCCTCGGCACCGGTGCATAGTCGGGAAACACGCCAAACGCGTGCCCAACATTTGTACACGGTTGACATTCGTCACATGAGAACAGGTCGTTTCTACGACTCATTCTTGAGCTGAACAGCTCGGCTGTGGAATGATTTTCCGGCCTCTGTGTTTCCTCCCTCCTACAACATGGGTCTCTTCAAGACCTTCCTTTCCTCAACAAGAACCTCCACACATCATCTTCAAAAATGATATAGGCCTTGAGGGAAATTATTTTCCTCAGGGCCTCCTGTGTGAAGTAAATGTAAAAATAAAACCAATACTACGCACACCTTCAAAACATCAACTAAAAAAAAAACTAATTCTTTCTGTACTCAAACTATGTATTCCCATTAAATGGTAGTCTGCCTATGATCGGGCAGCCATCATAGCGTATCTCTTGTATTTCAATATCTTTGGTCGATATATATGATGTATGAGGCATAATCCAGCGGTAAGGTTCTAGACTAGCACTCCGAAGGTCGTGGGATCGAATCCCGGCGTGGCAAATAAATTTTATTTGATTAATTTGTATTATTTCACAATTTATTCATTAAAAATAATATATAGTATATTTGCGGCATGTTCCAGAGTGGAAGATACTCTCAGTATCGCCCTGGTGTAAGACCACCATTCAGTATTGAAACGTTGCTTGAAATGGCTTTAGCCGTGTTTGGTGACCAGATCTGAATAGCCAGGTACTTCCCCACCTTCCTCTTCCCTATCTCCTTCCCCTCCCCACTACCTTCAGCCTCACAACATACCCCAATTGGGGATGCCATAGTCCCACTGCCTCCAGACGGGAGCAGTTGGGACTCTTGTGCGGTTTTCATGTAAAAAAAAAATAATAAAATACCTGAATGAATTATTAAATAAATTTTTGTTTTTTTAGACGTGGCGTGATTTGAAATGCAAAACTCGCGCGGAAGCCAAAAGGGCTTCCCTCAGAACAGATAATGCTGCCAATATACCCGACCTGACAGACCAAAGGAGAAAAGTAATAAATATACTGGATAGAACTGAGGGGAGTGGAGTTGCAGAAAGCAGCGCTTGGGAGGGGAATGAAGATCTTGTTCTGGAAGTTGAGGTAATGTCTTGACTATTATTTCGCCATCCCAGTATCAGTTTTTCTTAAGAGCCTTTAACCAGCCAGCGGACGAAAATCCACATTTCGTCGAAAGTTGTTCTTAGGATGGTGCAGTGCGGTTACAATGAGAAAGATCAATTTTAAAATTATAACTCAATATCGATTTTGTTTTATTCCAAATTTGCTTTAATTTATACCTACATCCAAAAATGCTGAAAGGCGTGATGATAAAACTATTAAAATAAAGTACTTTTTGTAATTATTTTTTGATCATAAGTTTTTTCATTTTTCAATAATGTCCAAGTTAAATAAGAATGTTAAAAAAATCTGAAATATATTAGTTTGTAATTGTGCTAATAAATACACAAATGAACCAATTTTGTCAAGAAACACAGGTACAAATATTTTTTAATGATTTTATTTAAACTAAAATTAAAATTCTAAAACATGCGATACCTAGATAATGTATTGATTTATTTTACTACATAATTATATGATTTGAATTGGGTGTGGTATAATACAAAATCTTTTTTGAAAATTTAACAAATCTGCCAACGACCTATGGTTTAACCTTATTATACTAGAAATAAACATTTTTTCTCAAAATTTAAAACATGCGAACACTAGATAAAAGAACAATCTTTCGAAATCCATTTATAATTTTTTGTGGAAAAGAGTCAATACATCTAAAATCTGATTTAAAAATGACATGTTTCTGGTTTTCTCTGGTAATACCCCCTTAATCTTTAAAAAATCGGGCATATTTTGATGCTGTGTGGAGGGTCTTTTAAAGGAAAAGAAGGAGAGGAAGTTCTAGGAAGGATAAGGTACAAAGGGTGTATAGGAATTTGGGGGTCAGTGTGTCCAGGAGTGATGGACGTATGAATCTGTCCTTCCCACTTCGGTGTAAGGCGATGTTCCAAAAGAGTTCTGCTTGAGAGGTCACAAGGTCTATCTCAACCAGTCTCTTTCGATCCGGCCTGTCATGCAGCTAGTGGGCAGACACATCCGCCGCCAAGACCTTGACAAACCTCACCCCATGAACCTGGACCCCGAACCCCTAAATTTGGGCCACTTTGTATATTCTTTTCAAGTAACGTGAGATTTTGCTAGACCACCCCTTATGTATGTCCCCTTATCAACAGTGTTTCTTTAATTTAATTTTGTTTTCTTCAAGAACAAAAAATGTTTTTATAATGTGATTTATATTGTTCTATATTTTCAGTGTCATTGTGCTTTAAAAGAATATTTGACAGTTTTACATTAACTCCACAGGAGGCCCTGAGGAAGATAATTTCCCTCAGGGCCTATGTCATCTGAGATGCTGTGTGGAGGGTCTTGTTGAGGAGAGGAAGGAATGAACATTGGTCTTGAAGAGACCCATATTGTAGGAAAGAGGAAACACAGAGGCCGGCAAATCCACAGCCGAGCTGTTGAACACAAGAATGAGTTGAAGAAGCGACCCATTCTCATGTGACAAATGTCAACCGTGTACATATGTTGGGCACGCGTTTGGCTATGCACCGGTGCCGAGGGAATCAATGACGCCAGTTCCTCGGAGCATCTTCCATTGTAATACCGGTAGAACAAGGATAGCATTACCACTCGACGCCTGTACTCTAAAGATTGCAATTCGTCTGTTAACGGGAGAATCTATCGCCTGTTTTTGCACAAGAGTCGAGGGTATTTTTCAGGTATTTAGGAGCTCCAAACCAGAGGTGGCTGCCAAATTCAACCGTGGGGCTCACTTTTGATTTGTACAGGGTCAGCAGTTGTGTACTATTAAAGTATCTGCGAGCGCTGTACAGTACGCCCAGTTTTTGAGAGGCTAACTTTACTCTGGCTTCGATGGAGCCCCCGTACCTGAGCTGGTCACTTAGAGTTACACCAAGCATAGTATCAATGGAGGGCATGTTCGGAAGATTGCTTCCGTTGAAGGAGACTAGGTTTTCATTTCGATCCCTTTTAATCAGACAATTCAATTTGGGAGGCGGGAATGGGTACCGCCGCCCCGGGAACCTTTATTGGATAACCAACACCTCTGCCATAGGTCACCCCCAAGTGGTTCGCTACGTTTGGTGATTTAACAAGGGTGCCCGGGTTCATGGGGTGAGGTTTGTGTAGGTCTTGGAGGCGGATGACCAGGACACACTGAACCCCAGATTCCTACCCACCCCTTAAACCCTTTTCCTTCCGAGATCTCTCCTCTCCTTCCTTTCCTCAAAAAAATCATCCACACAGCATCCTCAAAGATGACATAGGCCCTGATGGAAATTATGGAATTATGGAAATTATTTTCCTCAGGGCCTCCTAAAAAAAAAAAAAGACATGATTGGATCTTTGAAACATTGAATTCAACGAGATTATTTTTACCCCAAAAGAAAACACTCTCTAGGTAACCGTCCAGTCAAATTAGTGTTGCCGGATTATAAATTTTGTAGTTCCTTTTTTATATTTTCTACTCTCAATTGACAGACCATAGATTATATTCATTAATTCAAATGAGTATTTTGTTCTAGTATAATCAGCCGTCTACAAGCCATAGTCCTACTTCAAGACGCTTGAGTGATCCTGCCGTTCAGTACATCTCCTGTTCCGGGTCTGATTCTGGTCGCACACGTCCCACGGAGAAGAGAAAGCGAAAGCGATCTCCCTCACCAGAACTTGCTGGCGATCAGATGGAGAACGCTTTGGATTCTGGCGACGGACAATACAATCAGTTGGTGAAAGCGGTCAATCGAATTGGCGACATTTTAGAGGTATTATTTTCTATCTATTTTCATACTTCCTGACCCGGCCTAACGAATCACAACGCCATCTACTGGTTTATTACCCAACCTTTTAACTCTCACCGCCATCTGTTAATTTGCATACAAATCAAATCCACACCGCCCGCTTGCCAGCCCGCTCGTCCACCACATACAGATATTCTCCATTATATATTATATTATACTAGCAGACCCGGCCATACGTTGATGTAGCTAACGAAACCTTTATAACCAACGCCATCTGTTAAATCATATCCAGACCGCCCGTTTGTCAGCCTGCTCCCCGCCCGCTGCCGCTTGGCCAGATATATTATGTATTTCAACCAACTTACACAAAACCTTGACAAATTATATACCTAAAAACCTTCCGCATAAATCATTCTATCTATTGATGAAAACCACATGAAAATCCGTTGCGTAGTTTAAAAAGATCTAAGCGCACACACAGCCCGAGCGACTTCATTTTATGCTATGAAAAGATTTCAAACAATTTACACAAAACCTTAACAAATTATATACCTAAACCTTCCTCATGAATCACTCTATCTATTGGTGAAAACCACATGAAAATCCATTCAGTAGTTTTTGAGTTTATCGCAAACAGACAGACAGACACGGCAGAGGACTTAAATCAATATATATTATAAAAGAAAGTTTAAAAAAACGTGCGTCCCGCAAAAACTCAGAAACGAGTCTCGGTACAATCAAGGGAGTTATATGGTATTGTAGATCTCTGTCACCCATTCATGAAGAAGTTTCCCGTTTTTCCTAAAGGTGTGTTTTTTAAGATATATGGGCTGGAAGTTTCGCTCTCTTGAAAATTCTAGAACAGTCTCCCGGAAAGTTCTAGAAGGTTTGATAGAGCTGTAGAAAGTTCTGGAAGGAGTGGCGAAGTGTGGAATGTTTGAGAATAGGGAATCAGGAACATCATTGTGGAACATTCCAGAATACTCTGGAATGTTGTCGTGAGCGAAGCCGGGTAACCCAGCTATTTATAATATAAAAATAAAATATATATAGGGTGTTAAGGGATGTAATTGCATATTATTTGACGTAAAAATAGATCATTATTATATTTTTATTTTTTTTATTAGTGTTATAAACAGTCTGTATAAATTCATAAATGGCAGTGATAATAATATGTGTGTCATTGACCAATAAAATAACGACAAATTGAAATTTAAAACCATAATACAAAAATATACAACAATACCCATACCTGACATAAACATTTCTGATAAAGTGCATCTTCTTACTTAAATCTATAAAAAGTGATTAATGTGCTACAGCTTCTTCTTATAAATACATTTTCAAGATAATTTGTGTTGCTCTTAGGGATATAAAATGTGTCCGTAGATCGAGTAACTCTTAATGGATATCTGGGGTCCAAGCACACTGAAATCGTTATCTTTACAATATCGAATCGATATGGCATAACAACCGACAATTTTGTACCAAACCGATATTGATAAGCAATGTAAGGTAATCAAAAAGAAATTGTTATACGCTGGCAACACTTGAGGTACTTTCTATGTAGCTGTCACAATGTCTATGGTATCGCAGTTTTAGACCGGGAGCCGGTACATAAATCTTACGTCACAAACCTTACGAGTACAAGGATGAAACTACTTTTGTAGTGATAATGGACATTTAGTAAGCCTTAAAAAAGCTGGTGTGCCGCGCCTCTTGGCAGATTCCGCGCAGTCATGGAACTAGTGAAATTCTTCAACGGGATGGTTTAGAATCTAGACTACAGTTATTCCTTGGTTTCATTCGTGTACTCGATGACCACAGATAACAGAAACCAAGGGGAGATATGCTATAGGTAATTTGAACCATTTAGAACTGTTTATCCTCGTGTGGCCGATATTATTAACCAATACTATTGCATACCTTCGCTTACGCTAAAGTATCCGCCCCTTTTCGAACTCACACTTAAAACTTATCGTTTTCGTTGGCACTAATACTTAGAAAAGATATCTATCCGTACACGTTTCGAATGCATTCGCGATTAGCAATACATACAAATGACAACAAGTAAAGCTTGCACGAATACAAATCGATAGAAATCGACATTTTAATTATAAAATTATTCCAGTTAAAATTTTGATGAAAAATTCATATTCTCAGAACCGATAAATTGGAATTAGAGTGTTCTATTCACAAAACCGATAAATCGGAATAAGTGTGATCGTAACAAATCCATATAAATTGTTTCTAATCTATAATTATATAAATGAATTTTAACAGTTTTTGGTTTAGTTCAATAATGGTAATCACAATAACACTCACAATGTGTTTTTGTTGTTGTAAAAATCCATAAATAAGTAATTCTCATTTTTTACTAATGTAATTTATTTTGAATTTGAGTACTTCACATTACAATCCCATCTGCTCCCAACCATCTGGAGCCAGTGAGACTAGGGCATCCGCAATAGGGGTATGTTGTTAGGTTTCAGGTGGTGGGGAGGAAAAGAAACCAAGGAAAAGGAAGCTGGGGAAGTACCCGGTTATTCAGAGCTGGTCGCCAAACACGGCTAAAAAATTTAAAGCAACGTTTCTATTCTGAATGGTGGTCATTAACCAGGGTTATACTGAAAGTATTTACAATTCTGTTTCACAGGTAATAATTTTACAATAATAATGACAAGTATTTTGGGAAACGCTGGGTGCTCTACCCGTGTTAGGGCCTTTATTTTGCGATTTCATATTTTGTTTCATGATCTATTTATTACCCGTGTTTTACAGGCATTTTTTTTTTAAATAAGATGTAGACAGTTATTTTCCTCCTCTTTTATATGTCAAGAGTGCTAGTTTTCACCAAACAATAAATTAAATTAAAATAAAACAACCCACCCGGGTATACTCTTCTTTAAATACGTGCACAACAATGTCAACAAATAAACAAAAATATATGCAAAAACAGGGTGTCCCAAAAGAAAGTTGATATTTGTTTTGCTTTCTGTGTGAACGCAACTTTTCCGAGGGGCGCGGGGGGTATGTCAAACAGTAGTCTGGCTTTTTTGGGAATTTAGGCGCTATGAAGCATTTCCCGGGAGCGACCGCGCATTGTGCGTGCGTGAGTTTTACAAAAATGGTGATTCGGCGGCTGTAGCGCGTAGAAGATTCTGCAATATTAAATATAAAAAACACACCGAATCATATATAAGTGGCAGTTTGAATGAATCTTCAATTGTTGGTGCTTGTCCTGCAGCTGAAATGGGCGAAGTTGGTGTTTGCGCTGCAGCTAAAGTGAGCGAAGTAGATGTTGTTGGTTCACTTGAGAACTTTAACGAACCAAAATTACTGGTTAAAATGGCAGAAACTTGTGCAAGCACGAGGATAAAATATTTATTTCTAAAATATGCTTTGTAAAAACTAAATAGAAAACACACCGAATCATATATAAGTGGCAGTTTGAGTGTAGGAACAGCCCACGCAAAAAGGTTCCGAATTTTTGTTGCTGGTTTAAAATCATTTTGGCCAAAGTGAGACGAGCAAATGACACTATGGCGAGTCGGAAACCAGTTTCCCTTTCTCCCCGTCGCGTCAATCCATTTTTCTTTAATTTTTCAGTTCTCCGGATATCTGAAATAATTAAAATACCATAAGTTACAACATCTAAAAACGGATATAAATTATACTTTACCTAAGATAAAGAAATTATCACGCTTTTTTGTTATGCTTCTCCCCGTCCCGCGAAACTCCCTCCCTCATCATTCTCTCACCCCGCCAACCCCCTCCTTCGTTTCCCTCCTCCACCCACATAACCCTCCCCTTATCGGATCCCTCGTCCCGGATTCCCTTCCCCTTCGCTTCCTCCCGCTTAACTATGTAAAATACACACATTTTCAAACTGATCACGCGCCAAAAAATATACAAATTTCATAACGCCAGACCTTACCAGGACGTGCCCACAACAAAACACCAAAGTTTCATCCCAATCAGATGAATGGTGTAGGAAATAATTTCATAAGGCTAAAGCCCACCATTATACTTGTATATAAGAAACCTCCGCGGGCTCGGGTTCAAAAAATCACCAAAGTTTCATTGAAATCGGATAAATGATACACGAACGCATGCGGCACATACACAAATAATTATTAATTTTATAAATAAAGATTTTACAAGAAAAGCATTGCATTTGTTTCTACCACCAATCAGTATCTAGAACAATAATTATCTACAAAATCATTCAAAATAAATAATATGTTTGTACATACATTATAGCCCTGCTAATATTGTGAAATATCGATAGTCGGTATTTAAAAGAATTCGCGTCCCCATCACTGGCATCGTAATGGTGGCGATGTTTGCTTTTCCGAGCCTTACGTCAAAATAAACTTCGAATAATAATTAAAAATGGATAATGTACTCTAATTTTGTACTTACCGGTGAAATGAAACTCCATTTATCTTGAAGTTCACATTGCTTGTCGTATTTTTACATTGTTGTACTGAACAAGATGGCATTTTCAACAAAACGGGCTCGAACTGTGCTCGGTTACCACACAAAGTCAACTAAACGAACGAATTCTTTCCGTATTCATACCCCGCTAATAACGGCGTAGTCCGGCCACGGTCCGGCGGCCAACATAGCATATCTTCCTTTGTTTCTATTATCTGTGTCGATGACGTAAAATTTACTAATTTCTATCCCAATTTGGCAGACCTGCTAATTTTCTCATCTACTAATCGACCTTTATCATATGAAACCATTCCCGTTCGTGTACCCGATGACGCAATTTTTTCGAAAAAAAACGAGTGTGCTTTAGTTTAGACCACACGACTGAAGTAAAACTTCATTAACTTATGCCGGGTACCCGTTGTATATAATGTTATATAGCATGGAACCATTACTGTTTAGTTGACCGCGAGGTTACAGGAGCCTTGCAACGCATGCCGGGTACCCATCCCCACCCCATCCCCCAAGCGTGCAAAAGGCCCGACCGTTCGCCTCACCCGATCACCGTTCGCATCGATTACCGTTCGCATACAATGTATATAATATCCTTTTTCGTAACGCATTCACCAGCTTACCCCCCATGTCGAGCGTGGGTTTGTATAGCCAGGCTCCCGGTCTATAATACCTGTCAAAAATATCGTATTCCATTAATGTAATAATATGACAACTAACTAATAATCTTCTCTTTTGAACATTTAAAGATCCATTTACATCGAGATTTTTGCTGAGATATCATAATAATATTAAATACATAAACTATTAAAAACATACTTTAATATACGTTGGACGTCCGCATGTATTTTTTGACAATAAAAAAGGAGTTAATTGGACAATGAGATCATTTGCCATAATACGAGATATATTCGTAAGTACGAAACTGTCAAACGAAAACGTCTGAATTCCGATTAATTCAGTCCTGCAATCTTCGATAATCTGCCTCCGTTCATTAATAAACCAGTAATTACGCAGAAAGAATGTCATAATTAATATAGTTGTGTAGGTATATCGCCAGTCAAACAAAGGACAGGGTGATTTACAATCTCGTATCGATAACGAACCGATTGCCCTAGCACGCTTACACCATCGATAGGCAGACCGACGTCGAAGGGAAATAAATAAGGAATCGACATACGATCTCACACGATGGCAACACTGGAGATCTTTTAATGAATTTTCGTTTCTTAATTTGAAATGTGCTACGTAAAAATGAAAAATACCAATAAATTGACAATATCGAATTGAAATTCGAACTCAAATAAATATTGACGTTTCGCATGTAGACACTTTTTGAGACTAAACGACATTTTAACAAATTTCGTTTCTCGAATTTGAAAGCAATTAATTGATCGCCTCTTAAATGAATTAAGTGAGTCTACGGGTCTCGTATACGATTTCTTTAAATTCTGAGAGTTTTTTTAGTTCACCTCTACTCATTAATTAGCCAGTTATTTTGCGTAACAAACGACATTATTTAAAAAAATCTGTACATTGACAGCTTATCTGTCACTCCGGAAGCCACGGTAAAAACGGCGTCTTTTGTCAAGTTTAGGAAGAGTCTATTACTATTTAGCCATGATGAGACATGTGCAATACATTTTCATGCATTTAAATAAGTTTCAACCGACTGTCGGAATCGTATGTTCACTGTGCTCGCAAATATCGCTAACTGACCATAGACAACGGATTTATTACATTTCGAATTATTATTGGGGTTTTTTCAACCAAGAATGCATACGATTTGACGGGCTTTTGTCAATCGTCGGTCGGAATATCCCTTATCAATTGTTGAGCGTGCTAGCACATATTGATAACTGACCATAAATGACGGATTTTACCGATATCGTATTGATATAGGGTTATATCGATAGACCATGCTAGGACCCCTGAAATTAATATTTTGTAGTAAGTACGGGCTATCAATGAAGTTATGAATAATCTTATAGAGCATTAATAGGTCTCTGATATCTCGGCGTTGATCAAGAGATTTAAGGTTTACGGGGACATAGTTTTTTTTCTCTAAGAAAACTGTTGATTACAATAAAAATGATTTTGGTGTTATATTATTATCATTTTTTTTTTAATTCCTTTATTTTTCCCATATTTTACAATTTATATTTACATATTTTGAAAATCATAACAATAATGTGGGTACCCACTAAGGCGCAGCCTGTGCGTGGGTAATATAGTTTAAATAAGTTTTATTTAGTACCTAGAAAAAAACAAACAGTGGTATATAAAGCAAAAACAAAATTTGTTTAAACAGTTTGTACAAAAAGTGTATACAATAGTGTACGGTTAAATACGTGTAAAGTGTAATAAATGATATACATTGTAATAATAGGGTAAAGTTTGTGAGAAAAGTGATATAAAACTAAATAAATAGAGTTTTTAGAAACATAAAGTGATGTAAAACTAAATAGAGTTTATACATCTGTATGGTTTAGCCATAATTTTAACTCTTTTATGTAGATATAGACAGATGTCAAATATCTAGGGATCACTATAGAAAGTAACATGAAATTTAAGAAACATGTTGAAAACTGTGTCAAAAGAATTAGAAAACTTACTTACATTTTTTTACGTTTAAGAAATATCCTAAGTCATTCAAATATTAAAATGGTTTACTTTGCTTTTGTGCAGTCAGTATTGCAGTACGGCATAATCGCATGGAGAAGCATCTATAAGAATAATCTTTATCCGATAGTAACAACACAAAAAATGATCATCAAAGTTATTATTAACCCCTAGGATACGACACACTACAATAGCAGTGCAGAGAAATCATGACTACATCTACAAATGAACTGCAATGTGTGGGTGTAGAGCTAGGTTTTAGAGGTTTTTAATGCATTTTGTTCCTGTCCATGAAATTTAGAAAGCAAAAAAGTTGATATTGAAGAAACTTGTCAATTATTTCAAATATAATTTTCAACGTTATGTTTGATTTTCAGATATTTACAAAATACTACCCGTCTTCTAGGGGTTAAAAAACCAAGAATTTTCCCAACTAGCGAACTTTTTGAAAAATTTAAGGTCCTACCGGTTTCAAAACTATTTCAAAAAAGCGCTATTTTAACAGTTTTTAAAGAATCTGAAGTGTCCTCAATACGAAGTATAAGACCTAGAACATGTGGGAACGTATATGTACGTAGATGCAACACGACAGCTGCACAACACCATTATGAATATTTAGGCCCAAAGCTATATAACGAATTACACAATGCAATAAAAAGTGAGAAAAACTATCATAAATTTAAAAAAAAACTCGCATTGTATTTTTACAGATAAGCAAGAGATTATCTTATTGGTATCGATGATTTTCAAATATAATCTGTTGCCAATATTTTGTTGATATTCTATTTCAATAATTATATGTATTTTTCTAATTGTAAAATTTTTTGTAATATCTTACAGTATTTTATTTTCATTTTTGTAAAGTTCTAAATATAAGTACTTAGACTAGCTCCCCAATTAGATCCGAGAATATTTCTCTACTAATTGGGTAACCATAAAACCTTATAGTGTAACATAATGTAACATATTATTATATTATTATTGTAAACATTTACTTTTCTTCTAAATAAAAAAAAAAAAATAAATGTAATGCGGAAGTTTAGTTGCAACTTGAATATGTTTTGGTAAACTATTGAAGGTACGAGGTCCAATAAAGCTGCTAATGAGGTTGCATTTGTTTTGTGTGTGTTTGGGGGGTATATTATTATATTATTAGGTATATTATTTCTAATATTAATTATATTTTCATTTTTTTCGAATTTGTTTATGTTTTTAAAGATATATTTCATAGTTTGCAGTATAAATAGTTTACGGAGACTGAATAGTTTAGATTCTTTGTATAAAGCATCTGTCGAAAAGGTTTTAATTCTATTATACATAACTTTGATAATATAATTTTGAGTTATTTGTAAAGGTTTTATAAAAGCATCAAGCGCACCACCCCATCCTATTATTCCATACATGAGTGAAGATTGCACCAGAGAAAAATAAATCATTTTCAATTTGTCAATATTCAATACTTCTTTAAGTCTGTAAAATATGTACGTAAGATATCTCAATTTAGAAACGGTATTGTTAATTTGTGATTGCCAATTTAAATTTGTATCAATACATATACCCAAATATTTGATCTTTTCAACTTTTCCAATTTCAGAGCAAGATGAGCATATTACTTGATTACAGTTAGCATTATGAATTCTAATTTTAAGGTTATTGGGGGGTTTGTTTTTACTGTTTTTATAAAAAGGTAGGTAAAATGTTTTATTGTAGTTTAGGAAGAGTCTATTACTATTTAGTCATGATGAGACATGTGCAATACATTTTGATGCATTTAAATAAGTTTCAAGCCAGGATTTTCCGTTTACAATTATTACTGTATCATCAGCGTAAGATACAATATTACCAGGGATTACAACATTACATAAATCATTTATATATATCAAAAACAGGTTTGGGCCAAGCACAGTACCCTGTGGTACTCCATTTTTTATCCTCGTTTCAGTACTATAAAAGTACTAACTATTATTATTACTAATAACAAATAACTAGAAAACAGATAAATTAAGTATACTACCGAATTAAAAATAGTAATTAGTCGAGAATAAAAAAAAAAGATCTACGTAAGAATTTCGGGTGAAAAATACCCAACCTTATGCTCGATGTTACAAATTTGAACCTAATGCTCGCCGGGTTAAGATTGCCATATATAGTACCTATTTGTAGGATATTAAATATTATGACTTCTGTATGTTATCTATGGCCTCATTGATAATCACAGATAAAAAATTTAATTTGTAAATGCATTTTTAACATGTAAACACATGATCAATGATTTGTAAGAAAAAAGATTTCTAAATAAATGAAGACAATATAAGCGAAACTCAATCGAAAATCTGGAAACAGAAAAATCAGAAAAACATATTGACACCTCTGGAACACGAGGTCCTGGGTTCGTGTCCCAGAGGTGTCAATATGTTTTTCTGATTTTTCTGTTTCCAGATTTTCGATTGAGTTTCGCTTATATTGTCTTCATTTATTTAAATATTACAATTTGAGGTTTTACTCATAAAGTTAAAATAAAAAAAATAAAAAATTTCAATAATTTTGGTTCTTGAAATGTCAATCCTATTAATATTATAAAGGTGAAAGTTTGTATGGATGTATGTTTGTTATTCTTTCACGCAAAAACTAATGAATGGATTTTAAAAATTCTATTCACTTATAGAAAGCTACATCATTTGCGATTATTATAGGCTATATATGTTACTGTAAAAGCCCGAACTACGGTAAATCCTAAGATTTACCAACTCTTAATGGTACATCGTTCACCAACCTAACCTAACCTAACATGTACTAAATTCTAATGGTAAAAGCCCGAAAAAATCATTTATAATATTTAAATAAGAAACTATTTTTTTTTTTTAATTAGGCAATTCACCCTAAAAATAGTGCTTTTTTGGCGTCGTACTTAATAACCATCTCTAAAGATGAATCACAGAAGTGTATGTATGCACGCGTAAACCCGAACGACTGCATCAAATTGGATAATTCTTTTTTTTTGTTCATTATTTTGAGTTAAGCTCTGCCATTATGAAAT
Organism: Limnephilus marmoratus; assembly: GCA_917880885.1. NCBI lineage: Eukaryota > Metazoa > Arthropoda > Insecta > Trichoptera > Limnephilidae > Limnephilus > Limnephilus marmoratus. Next base: position 8,607,355 of record OU862907.1, read on the forward strand.
TTGTATAAAAAATTGTAATAGGTGGCATGCGAGCAGTTTGAAGACTGAATGTACCGGGAAAGAATGTGTGGAATGCGAGAGGGGGGAGGGGGTGTGGGGAGGGCGGTGGGGGAGGGGGATGGAGTGGAGGGGGATAGAGTTGTCGAGAGGGGGAGGGAAGGGAGGGTGGGGGGAGGTGGAGGGGGGAGGGGTAGGTGGTGGATGTGGGTTGGAGGGGGAGGGGGGTGATGGGAGAAGTGGAGTGGGGCGAGGGAAGGCGGAGGGAAGAGGGGTAAGGGTGGGGGGAGTGGTGTCGGGAGGTGGGTGGAGGGAATGAGGGGGAGGGGGGTTGATGGGGGGAGTGGAGGCGGAGTGGGAGTGGGAATCTCCTAATACCATGCGAGCGAAGCCGCGGGAAAAAGCTAGTAATGAATAAATCAGAAGAGATGCAGAGACATCTCTTGTTAATGTGTAAAACTATTAAGTTAGCTTTTTTATTAAGCAAAGCTTCCAATGCGCCTGAACTTTTGAAATAATTCCAATAAATGTTTTAAAATATCTCTTCTAATTCGCCACATTTTGGCCAGCGGATGCTCAAGGGTGTTTGCAAATTTGCCAAAATGTGGCCAATAACACTCCAAGCTTATTTTGTGTGAAAGTTGAATTAATGATTTATATTTTGTCATTTCAGAGATTCACAACGGCATTTGTTGAGAATATGGAAATGCGTCGAAACCGAAAAAAATCAAGAAGGTATTTATGTATATATATATTTCTAAACACATCATAGGAAAAGAACAAGACACAGAAAAATAAGAAGTCGCAACTGTAACTCGAACCCAGGATCTCTTGTGTTACTTCTTATTTTTAAGTATTTTTTTTTAATCTCATATTTCAATTTTCAAAATCGAAAAAATTATCTTAGAGTAATTTTTCCCATATTTTCGAATGCTTCCTTTTTAAATGATCATGAAGTTCTATAGAACCGGTTTGTAACCTGGTAGTGTCTCGGTTAAATATATCCGATTTCATTTATATGATGTAATCTAAAAGTATGGTGCCTGTTGTATGCTGATGATGCGGTGCTGATTTCTAACAGTATGGAAGATCTACAGTTTCTCATGTCTAGGATGAACCAAGTATGTATGAAGAATGAGTTAATGATGAATGTAAGTAAGTCTAAAGTCATGGTGTTTGAAAGAGAGAGTACGAAAACAGTATGTAATATAGTTGTGAATGATGAATACTTGGAGCAGGTGGATGAGTTTGTGTATCTGGGTAGTATGTTTACGAGCGATGGGAAGGCTGATAAAGATATTGAAAGAAGGGTGAATGCCGGTGACTCCATTAATGGAGGACTGAATGCCGTTGGTGCTAATAAAAAACTATCAAAAGAAGCAAAGCTAGCAGTCCACAATGAAGTCCTGGTATGTACCCTTATGTATGGCAGTGAGGCATGGAACTGGCAGAGGAAGGATGAAAGTAAACTGAATGCTGTTGAAATGAGATCCTTGAGGCGTATGTGTGGTAAAACAATGTATGATCGTGTGAGAAATGTGGATATCTGCAAAGAATGTAAGGCTGATGTAAGCATAATGAGTAAGATTAATAGTGGGGATTACATGATTTGGGCATGTAGAGCGAATGAACTAAGAAAGTAGTATAAGAAGAATATACGACACAAATGTGAATGGTAGAAGAAGTCGGTGACGCCCAAGGAAGACATGGCACGATCAAGTGAATCAGATACTTGAGTCGGGCCATGTCAAGAGTCAGAATAATAGAAGAGTATGTATGAGACGATGTATGAATGTGAGTGAGGTAAAGAGTGTGTGCCAAGACCGGGTTGTTTGGCGGTCCGTCCTCTCTGCCTACCCCTGCGGGGAAACGGCGTGATGGTGAGTTGGTTTTTTTAGTTAGTTTTATTTATGTTTATGGGACACCTATTGAAACATTTTAAGCCCTTATTAGAGATTTCCGTTATAAGGTTATATGAATGTGAATGAAGCAAGGAGTGTGTGGCAAGACAGAGTTGTTTGGCGGTATATCCTTTCTGTCTAGTTGTATTAGGTAAATTTTTTTAATATAAGTTAAACGCTTGTTGTTTGCAGGCCTCCCGCTAACGATGAAGGACTTGCCGCATATTCATCATCGGACACGGATGAATGATAAAGTAATAGAATATGAGGCGTGTATGGATATCGCCGCTCTGGGAACCGGGCATTGGATAACCATCGCCTTTTTTACCGTAGTTCACCTCACTTGGTTCCGTACTTTGAAAACTTAGGTGAGGTTTGTCCAGGTCATGGTTGGAGTAGCCAATTAGCCAAAATGGAGGAAGCATTTACTGTATAACCAAGACCCTTGCCATACTTCACCCTAAGTTGCTACGTTTGGTGACTAAGCAGGGGTGATGGAGTACATGGTTTATCTAGGTCTTGGCAGCGAATGCATTTATACACCCACTGCGTGGCCGGCCGGATCGTGTGAGACTAGTTGAGGGAAACCTTTTAATTCTCCAGCCGTACTCTCTCGACCCATCGCCTTGCATCCGGGAGGAATGGATTCATATGCCTGTCACTCCTGGACACATTGACCCTCAGATTCCTACCCACTCCTCATACCTTTTTCCTTCCCAAAACTTCCTTTTCCTAAAAAGACCCTCCACACAGTTTCCCCAAAGATGAAATAGCCCCGAGGGAAATTATTTTCCTCAGGACCTACTGTGAAGCTAATGCTTGAACCAAGCACATAGTTTTTCCTGAAGGTGTTCAGATACAATCAAGCTGCTTGAACCAAGCACATTGTTTATCTTGAAGGTGTTCAGACATAATCAAGCTGCTTGAACAAAGCACATAGTTTTCCTGAAGGTGTTCAGGCACAATCAAGCTGCTTGAACCAAGCACATAGTTTTTCTTGAAGGTGTTCGGACACTATCAAGCTGCTTGACCCAAGCAAATAATTTTTCTTGAAAATGTTCGGACTATCAAGCAGCTTGAACCAAGCACATAGTTGTTTTTGCTTGAATCAAGCATTTTGATGGTTTACATTGCTTGCTTACGGCTTGAGCCAATCATCGACATCATAATCTATGTACTTGCCCTTTTCTTTGATGTGATTTTATATTTTATTGAGAATAGACAAATAAGTACCTATAGATAAAAAAAACCATTAAAATCAGTGGTGATTTATTAGATATCAAGTAGTGTATCATATAAAACAATTATATAATTTAAATAAAATTATTATAAAATAGGTGATTATTGCATTTATATATGTAAATATTAAAAACTTTTATAAATTATCACAAAATAATCAAAGAGTAATAATCAAGGTGTCTAAATAACAAAAAATAAATTATTTTCGACACATGTAAATATGAAAACAAATTTACGAGACGCTATTTACAAAAAAATATTTGGTTAACTATAATATTTAATTGACTATTATGTAACACTTTTACAAATTTCTAAAATGTATGTGAATGTGTGTTTATGCATTTATATGCATGTGTGCATGTACAAGTTATGTATAAATATATACGTATCTAAGTATAATTTGTCGCTATTTGCTTAATAATAGATAATTCTTTTGAAAAATTAATGCTAGACAGAGGCACAGAGACTAGTCTGTGTATCATTGAATGAAAGACTGAGTGTTTGTGGGAGATCGGATGATTTGATGTGTTGTGTATGGTTATGTCTGTGTACGTTGGTTTGCGGTATATGTGATATGTGGACGATGTGTTTTGCATTTGGTCCGGTACAGATCGTCAATTAAAGACCTTCCTCCAGCTTTTAAATTCTTTTCACACACAAATACAATTCACCTTAGAAATAGGAATTAATGCTTCTCTTAATTTTCTAGACCTTACAATCTCTTTGTTAAATAATAGACTTGCTTTCAACATATACCGCAAACCAACGTACACAGACATAACCATACACAACACATCAAATCATCCGATCTCCCACAAACACTCAGTCTTTCATTCAATGATACACAGACTAGTCTCTGTGCCTCTGTCTAGCATTAATTTTTCAAAAGAATTATCTATTATTAAGCAAATAGCGACAAATAATGGCTATGACTCGGACCTAATCAATAAGTATAATTTGTTTTTTTCAACGTTAAACTCACCGAATGAGCGTTTTTTTTATTACCGTAACGGCATAAAAAAGGCAATCAACATACATTCCTTAACACAATAATGGTGCAGCTCTTTCATAAGATGAGATACACAATGTACAAAGGGCTGCTTCCTCAAAAGGAAAATAGTCATAATTTTCTTGCATCTCTCTCACACACCGCACTGTGACGTCTCCGTAGACCCCTACAATACTAATTAATTATGATAATTTTTAAAGTATGGAATATAGTTGCAAGGATAATATTGAAGTGTGAGTGAATTTCAATCAAAATCGTCAAATGTCAATGCGCTGATAGTTTTGCTTTTTTTCTTAAAAATATAATTCTGCAGCTTTTTCTTACACACTAAAGAGTCTACACACTAAAGAGACTACACTAAAGAGACTACAAGAGTCGAAAATGAAATAAAGGGTGAACATATGTCTGCACCCCCCCAAAGGAAACGCAATCATTATCATACATCTCCCTCACACGTATAAAGAAAATGAAACGCATTTCCCATCGCCGTAGCTAAGAATACCATAATAAGATATATCTGTTTCCTCCAAAGGAAAAAATAGTATTTTGGAGGAAAGGGTCACACGTGTTTTGTGTGTCGTATCTTTTGTCTCATGATTATTTAATGTATAAGAAAGAGCTGCAGCATTTTAGCGATAAGGAACGTGGGTTGTCACGGTAATAATAAAAGCGCTCATTGACAAATTACTAAAAATTTGTTTATTGGTACTTTTCTTTTTTGTTTTATTATTTCTTTTCTATTATTACATTTCTTTTTTGTAATGAATATATATATAATGTGGATGCGTACTAAATGTCTCTTGCTCAAGTCGCTTGAGCATAGACAACAAAATTACATGCTTGCCATCAAGCCGCTTGCTTGTCGGAAGCCTATCAGAACAGATGTTCTAGCAGAATGGTGTTATTGAATGAAATTTCTGAAACAATGGATATTTATTAGATTTCTCTAATAACCTTAAAACTTTGTTGTATAAAAATTCCTTCCCAAATGTTAAGAATGTCAAAATATGAACGCTTGTACTGTAATTGTATGAATAATCTGTTTTACTGTAAAAAATAATAAAAATAAATTATATATTTATATTTAATACATACACATCATTACACACTTCAAAACATTTCAAAACTCTGCTGACATTTTTGATGTTTTTTTTTTTTCAAAAACATAAAAAAAAAATAGAAGGTGTTCGGCAATTGGAGGCAGGGTGATGGGGTTGGTTGGTTACTCGGCTGAGTGACCAGTGGCGACATGCGGAAGAAAATTTTTTTGTTTTATTTTGAAAAAAAAAAATTGAAAAGAAAAATGTCATCAAAAAAGTCACTGGAGACCAAAATTTCATCCAAATAATGTTAGGAACCATTGGATAAAGTAAGTCAAGTACGTCCCTTAACACCCTGTATATATATATTTATAAAGCATATTATTAATAAATATGTAACTATAAAACATATAACTAAATGTAGTTGAGTGTAAGAATAATGTCACAGTGTTCGCAGTCCTAACTATAGTTTCCTGTTCTAAATTGGCCTGTAGTTTTATGTTTGTATTTAGTTTTACATTGTCTTCAAAATTTCACTGCTTTAGTAAGAAGTAATTTAGAATACAATTTCACTATTTGGTCCCCATACTATAAAGCACATCAAATAAAAATTGTCAAAGTTCAACATAAATTTTTAAGGTTCATTAACCTTTTCCCCGCGTTGAACTACTCCGTTTTTTCAATACCCATACGCGGTACATGTATATGTCATATTTCAAATACCTATCCAACCAATTTTATGTCAAATTACAGCATATTATGGCATGATTTATCATACTATATAAACAGATGAGATTATTATCTACAATTTGAAACCAAATCGTCGTCTGTAAACACTCCTCGATGTTTATAAAAAACAAAAAACGTAAAAAACGTACCCATATTATCTCAAAGACGGCGCCATTTATCCACGTGCGTGTACTCAGGACACTGCGTTGATAGACACAAGTGGTACCTCATAATTAATTCGTATAAACAAGTTCTAAAACTTCTGATGACTCTAAAATTAATAAAATTTTTATGTAAATTCAAAATCACACTTTCACAACATAAACAAACGTGTGCGAAGACGCGCGATCTCGATAATAAATGTTATCGACGCTTGTCCAATTTGGTCAGTCGAAATCGCATGGAGCGCCTGCACAAACTACTAGCGCCATCTGTGGATTACTCCATTGAGAACTTTGCATTCAAAGGTACGAGGATACATTCACTTGATTATAGATGTTTTTTTACGAAATACAATTTTACTTTCGAAATATGCCTGAAGATGTCAGCATCGTGATAGTTACACAAATTCCCTAGCGAGCGGGAAAAAATACTGTGACATAGTAGCGCTGTGATATCGGCAGTCGAAGTTAGCGTAACAAGGGCTGATACGGGCGCGTGTGAGGCATGGCTTTTGCCGTATCAACTGTTGTTACGATCGCGTGGAAAAAGTTAATTTCAAACTCTCCATACCCGTTGAACAAATTAATTATGTTAACTTAATAAAAAATACTTAATTTAACTGACCTTTCATGTAGAAGAACCAAGAGCAATTTGGCTCTTATATTCAAATTGGTTAATGGATCATTTGACGCACCTGACTTAACAAAACTAATAACATTCCAAGTACCATATCGTGACACGAGACTTCCAGAGCTGTTCTTTGTTTATCCGTCTTAAATTAATTATGTTAACTTAATAAAAATACTTAATTTAACTGACCGATTGTGTAGAAGAAACGAAAGAGCGATTTGGCTCTTATATTCAAATCGGTTAATGGATCACTTGACGCACCTGACTTAACAAAACTAATAACATTCCAAGTACCATATCGTGACACGAGACTTCCAGAGCTGTTCTTTGTTTATCCGTCTTAAATTAATTATGTTAACTTAATAAAAATACTTAATTTAACTGACCGATTGTGTAGAAGAAACGAAAGAGCGATTTGGCTCTTATATTCAAATCGGTTAATGGATCACTTGACGCACCTGACTTAACAAAACTAATAACATTCCAAGTACCATATCGTGACACGAGACTTCCAGAGCTGTTCTTTGTTTATCCGTCTTAAATTAATTATGTTAACTTAATAAAAATACTTAATTTAACTGACCGATTGTGTAGAAGAAACGAAAGAGCGATTTGGCTCTTATATTCAAATCGGTTAATGGATCACTTGACGCACCTGACTTAACAAAACTAATAACATTCCAAGTACCATATCGTGACACGAGACTTCCAGAGCTGTTCTTTGTTTATCCGTCTTAAATTAATTATGTTAACTTAATAAAAATACTTAATTTAACTGACCGATCGTGTAGAAGAAACGAAAGAGCGATTTGGCTCTTATATTCAAATCGGTTAATGGATCACTTGACGCACCTGACTTAACAAAACTAATAACATTCCAAGTACCATATCGTGACACGAGACTTCCAGAGCTGTTCTTTGTTTATCCGTCTTAAATTAATTATGTTAACTTAATAAAAATACTTAATTTAACTGACCGATTGTGTAGAAGAAACGAAAGAGCGATTTGGCTCTTATATTCAAATCGGTTAATGGATCACTTGACGCACCTGACTTAACAAAACTAATAACATTCCAAGTACCATATCGTGACACGAGACTTCCAGAGCTGTTCTTTGTTTATCCGTCTTAAATTAATTATGTTAACTTAATAAAAATACTTAATTTAACTGACCGATCGTGTAGAAGAAACGAAAGAGCGATTTGGCTCTTATATTCAAATCGGTTAATGGATCACTTGACGCACCTGACTTAACAAAACTAATAACATTCCAAGTACCATATCGTGACACGAGACTTCCAGAGCTGTTCTTTGTTTATCCGTCTTAAATTAATTATGTTAACTTAATAAAAATACTTAATTTAACTGACCGATTGTGTAGAAGAAACGAAAGAGCGATTTGGCTCTTATATTCAAATCGGTTAATGGATCACTTGACGCACCTGACTTAACAAAACTAATAACATTCCAAGTACCATATCGTGACACGAGACTTCCAGAGCTGTTCTTTGTTTATCCGTCTTAAATTAATTATGTTAACTTAATAAAAATACTTAATTTAACTGACCGATCGTGTAGAAGAAACGAAAGAGCGATTTGGCTCTTATATTCAAATCGGTTAATGGATCACTTGACGCACCTGACTTAACAAAACTAATAACATTTGTAACATATCTATTTCATGAGCAGGTACTGCTCAAAATAGGTACCGTTTATTGTCTATGCTTTATTTATTTTTTCTTTTTTAACTTTGTTGGTTGGCGAAACTGCAACGACACCGGAAACGGATTCGAGGAAAGATGGCGGGGACATCACGTAATTTTTTGAGGCGAGAGGAGATTTTTTGAGGAGGAGTTTTGGTTGTAAAAGATTCTAGTGCAATGTAGCCTAGAAAGTTATTTATTTTTCGTTCTGTGAGTGTGGGACGACTTAAATGGCATAGAAGCCTTATTTTTTTGTTGAATTCCTCGCCGGATGCCGGGAGATTGCTGTATCCGCATGCGGAAGAAAATTTAAACGGTAATCAACGGAGATGTATTGATTACTTGGCTGTTCCTTGGCCGGTGGGATTTTTACACGCCGCTTGATGGGTGTAGATCCGCCGTGTGCCTGATTGTTGGGTGGAATCCCTTTAAATGATGCAGCTTTGCGACTCTTGAAGAGTACGCCGACGTTGCTGTTCCTTGGCCGTTGGGATTTTTACACGCCGCTTGATGGGTGTAGATCAGCTATGGATTTCCTTGAAACTGGTGGCCCCATGACGTGCTGGACGGAGTCTAGGGGTTGGCTGTCGTCGTTTGCAAGAGTGTCACGACTATCACGGCGACGGGACGTGTGCGGAATTAATAATTAAACGTAATTAGCTGACTCTCTCTTTTACCACAGTTAATAGTTGCTCAAGGTATTTATGTATTGTTTACTTTTCCTTGGTTCCTTTTTTCTCTTGCAAAATGCAATAAACTTAACATTAATTTTCACTAGTAAAACCAGCGTTTTTATATGCATGACCTCAAAATCCTTTTCTCCACTATCCTGCGAAGGAGATCTTCTTGCTCTGGGAAGACAGCGGTCGGATGACAAAAGGTATAGGTACCTACAATAAATGCTATTACCTTAAATAATAATTCACATTACATTAGAATCCACTTTACACATTCCAAGTACCATATCGTGACACGAGACTTCCAGAGCTGTTTTTTGTTTATCCCTCATTAACTCCCCAATCCAAAGACTATATTACATAGGCTTGAAAATAAATTCATTGCCATTGATATTTTCATTTATTCCTTACCTAAATTTATATCAGAAATTTCTAAAATTCTGATCTTATTTTTTACATGAATACCGCACAAGAGTCCCAACTGCTCCCGTCTGGAGCCAGTGGGACTTTGGCATCCCCAATTGGGGTATGTTGTGCGGCTGAAGGTAGTGGGGAGGGGAAGGAGATAGGATTGCTGTACGACTGCTGAAAGAAGCATGAGACATCGCTCTTTTATTTTAACAAGATTCCGGATAATTTCTATTGTAAGAAAAGTGTAATTAAAATATATATTATAATCATACTTTTCTTACCATAGAAATTATCCGGAATCTTGTTAAAATAAAAGAGCGTTGTCACATGCTTCTTTCAGCAGTCGTACAGCAATCAACAATCCAAATTCAAACCATAGACGTGCCATTTTTTTTTTTTTTTAATTTTTTTAAATTTTTAAATATTGATATTGAGGGATCAGTAGGATTTATAGGTTCAATTAGAAATGCCACAGAGCCGAACCCTCTGATATGAAAATATCTGGAGTCGGTGAATTATATTCCCATTTGGTCTCTAGTAGGTTGACATGTTGTTCTTGTATTGTTTTGTATTTATAATACTTATATAGTGCAATTGCATAGCGTGGGTTGACTAGATGATCATTTGGGGAAGTGTGTGAAAGGGTTTAGTTTTTCCTTCTTTTTTTTTTTTTTGGGGGGAAAATTTAAACCGGACATTTAAATCTGGTGCGTTAATCTTTATTGAATGAAATTTGCAAGATTATAACTAAAAAGTACATATTCAGTGTTATGTTTACAGTGGTTTAAAATTACATAAGTACAAAAGGATATCAACAGAAAAAAATATAAATATGAACAGTAGATAAATGAAAAATAGAAAATAGTTATAAATTTTGGTTTTTCAGTAATCTGCCTCACTAGCTTACTAGCTCACTTGGAGCACAGACGTCGGATGGGAAAGCTGTCCTTGTTCTACCGGTATTTCAACGGAAGATGCTCTGAGGAACAGCTTCATTGATCCCCTTGGCACCGTTGCATAGTCTGGAAACACAATAAACGCGCGCCCAACATATGTACACGGTTGACATTTGCCACATGAGAATGGGTCGCTTCTACGACTAGTTTTAGAATTCAACAGCTCGGCTGTAGAACGATTTACCGGCATCTGTATTTTCTCCTTCCTAAATATGATATCCTCTCTTCAAGACCCATTCACTCCTTCCACTTCTCAAAAAGACCCCCACACAGCGTCTTCAAAGACGACGCAGTGATATGTCATTAGGGAAATTACTAACACCTGTATGGAGTTAATGTAAAAAAGATGTTCCATTAAATATGAATTCATGAATACAAATATGTAGATGCAATTTTTGTTAAGAAAAACTCTCTTTTTATAACTTTTGAAGGTTATTCCTATCAATGCAATATATCATTGACGAAGAAGATAATAATAAACGAAAATATGAAAGAGAACAATTCAATTTGGGAGGCGGGAATGGGTACCGCCGCCCCGGGAACCTTTATTGGATAACCAACACCTCTGCCATAGGTCACCCCAAGTGGTTCGCTACGTTTGGTGATTTAGCAGGGGTGCCCGGGTTCATGGGGTGAGGTTTATCTAGGTCTTGGAGGCGGATGACCAGGACATACTGAACCCCAGATTCCTACACCCCTTAAACCCTTTTCCTTCCCAGAACTCGCCTCTCCTTCCTTTCTTAAAAATACCCTCTACACAGCATCCCCAAAGATGACATAGGCCCTGAGGAAAATAATTTTCCTCAGGGCCTCCTGTGTGGAGCTCACGTAAAAAAAAAATAAACAACACACAGAAAAATAGAAAAAGATAATGGTCGTAACTGGGAATCGAACCCAGAACCTCTTTTCTAATTTTCTAACCGGGACATGCGCGTTTACCAATTCCTCCATTCAAACTTGCCAAACCGTCATATTTGTCAATCTCATATTTAAAAATTTAGAATCAAACAGAATTAATAGCCTTCTTTTTCCTTGCGTCTGCGTGGTGGAATTTCAGAAACCGGCTTCGAAAGCATGTCTGACGCCACACCATATGCGCCCCGCCACAAATAACATCCATGTACGTGGAATTTCAAACAAAGCTACCGTTGTAATTCGGTTTTTAATTCAAGAATTAATCACAAAATGTCGCTACTTCCGTCAGCAGGTCGGTTGGGGACGTCTCCCCCTCGGTATAACTGCTACAAATAGTATCTCTCCGGATATAGAAATATTGATGGTAACGCTTAATTGCAATCATGCGGCCATAAATATATTACATATGACGTCATGGCTTGTCTCGGTTTCTTTGTCCTGGTGACATTTTCCCGGTGACTAGCTATCACTGGATGACAGCGGATCCAAGGAAAGGGGTATTCTTGGAACCAGTTCCTATTGGATGTATAAAATGGTCACCAACACTAACTGGGCGAAGCCAAACCAAAAGCCGCCCATAGGGCCTAGAAGTAAAAACCTGCGGAGAGGGTTTTTAATTGCTAGTTAACAATATTATCTATTTGTAAAAAGCATTAACTTTGTCTTCTTCTTCCTTGCGCTGTCCCAACTCATTGCCTAGGTAGGCTGTTGGGGTCGGCTCTTCTCGTTCTCAGGTTGTAATTTCTCCTGTTCTGGGTATCGCCTTCATCCAGACCGTTTTTCTGAAGAATTTTGGCGCATCGAGTCATCCAGGAGTTCTTCGGTCTTCCTCTGGATGACTGTCGATGAAGCTCCATAGACATTGCCTGCCTCACTGTGTGGTCCGATGGTCTCCGTCTTATGTGTCCATACCAACTCAACTGTCGTTCCTCCAGCTTACTGGAGGAACGACAGTTGAGTTGACAAAAAGCATTAACTTTGTGGCTCGCCATAATTAACAATAAAAACACATATAAATTTGTTGTAGACCACTTTTATGGTGGTCTTTTAAAAGTGGTCTACAACAAATTTATGTGTTTTTATTGTTAACAATATTATCTTCAACAATTTTTTTTCTCCATATTATAGGCAACTATCCTTTTCATTGGAAACAATCATTCTAAGAATTGGTTTTAGCCTAAATAGCGTCTCAGATAAATATATTTGTTTTTATTTATAAGGAACTATTAACTTATCTTACGACCATTATCTTTTATATTTTTCTGTTTCCTGTTCTCTTTCATATTTTCGTTTAGATTATTATTATCTTCTTCTTCAACAAAGCATTTCAAACATGAAAGTGATTTTTAAAACTTTACTTTTGAGAACACGAATAGTTATATTGGGCGCAGGAAAGAGATTTTATTCTAGAATGAGAGAGAATATAATGTTTTTTTTGTTATTAGTTTTTGGGGTATTAAGCCGTGTTACGCTACCTCCTTCTTTAGCCAACGTTTCGGACAGCGTTGCGGTGTCCATCATCAAGGCAGATATGTGACATCTAAGAAGGAGGTAGCGTAACACGGCATAATACCCCAAAAACTAATAACAAAAAACCTTTTGGCCATGAAAATCTAAAATCGTACCCGCGAATATAATGCATAATTAATGCTTCTGTTCAGGAACTCTGTACATTTGAATCAAGAAAATTATTTTACTCCAGTATGAGTCAGAAGGTGTCGTGTTAATGTAGACTTAATAAAACACACAAAGCTGCAAACGGAACATGATAATGGTTTTTCACAAATTTGTGTTAAAATGTGCAGTTTTAAACTTGACTTTTGTGCAAATGAAGAGTTGCATAGGGCACACAAGAATGGTTTTATTCTATGAGTGAGAATGTGTCGTTTTATATTAAACCTTTGAGAACACCTATAACTGCACATGGAACATGATAATGTTTTATTATGCGTTAGAAGGTGTTGGTTTAAACGGTATTTTTGTGAATATGAATAGTTACATTCAGAACAGGAAAACGGTTTAGCTCCAGTATCAATCGGAAGGTTTTGTGTTACACCTTTCAATGTGTCCACGGTTTTAGGTTCCCCTACTGTAAAACGGAAAATATTCAGAAATTAAAGACCTTGTTAGTAGTTAATATTTCCAGAACACAGTTGCGAAAACTATTTTCACCAAATCTCACCGTTCAATTATTATGTATGACAAATCGACTCAATAGGGTACTTTAACTGGTTTTTGTCAGTGATAATGAAGGTTATTACTTTTATGTTGGAATACATTTACTACAACGATTTAATAAGCGCCATTTTGATTTGCCGCCAACATGACATAATTGTTTTTATTCGTGAATTTGGTGGCGTCGACGTTTGGGTAATCTTGGTGCCAGCCGTCTTACCAGACACTGTTTTCACTAGTTAGAACCGTTTTGGCGGAGGCGTCTACTAATATCTACAGGAATTCCAAAAACTGAAAAAATCGAATCTATGAGAAACAAAGTGTTGACGAATATCTACAGCTCAAACTGTTGACTAATATCTATGAGAACCAAAGTGTTGACGAATATCTACAGCTCAAACTGCTGACTAATATCTATGAGAACCAAAGTGTTGACGAATATCTACAGCGCTGGCAGAGGTTGGATTTGCAATTATGTATAGCATAACGGGGTGAAATGCAGATCCGGGCACAGTTTGGAAATTTAATAAAAAGGCACTTTCTAGGACTCCAGATACTAATATCTACAGCCTGTATGTCTGACGAATATCTACAGCTCATATGTTGAACTAATATCTACGAACTTCAGAGTGTTGATTAATATCTACAGAGCTTAGGTTGAACTAATATCTACTGAGCATAGGTTGGACTAATCAGCTAAATGTGTCCAATAGTCCGATATTAGGGATTTTTACATACATACTTACATAAATTAAGTTTTTTAAACTGCATACGCAATATTACGTTATTCCAATATGCTATACACAATTGCAAATCCAACCTCTGCCAGTGCTGTAGATATTCGTCAACACTTTGGTTCTCATAGATATTAATCAACAGTTTGAGCTGTAGATATTCGTCAACACTTTGATTCTCATAGATATTAGTTCGATTTTTTCAGTTTTTGGAATTCCTGTAGATATTAGTAGACGCCTCCCTTTCTAGATGAGAAAAGTGTGGAGAAGATGAATAAAAAATAAATTAAGGCGCGCTCGGCAAAATTGAGGGAGATACAACCGTTCAAAGTATTTAAAAATTCACTTCGCGAACTGATATTGACAGTTCGTTCGACATGTTTTCATTGCTTATGTTGGATCCCAGACCTAATACAGAATTAATAGTACGCCAAAATCACAAACCATATTACACAAACCTAGCGTAGCCGCTAAACCACTTGAAAACTGGGATGTTTTTTGCCGTGACGCGAGCAGGCGCTACGAAGGGGGCACTTTCTTTTCTATCACAAACCATGTTTAGCGTATTAGGTTATAAAAAAAATGGCGGGCGGACGCGGGCGAACTGTCAATATCAGTTTGTAAAGTGAAATTTTAAATACTTTGAACGGTTGTATCTCCCTCAATTTTGCCGAGCGCGCCTTAATTTTTGTTTTATTCAGCTTTTCCACACTTTTCTCATCTAGAAAGTGCCTTTTTATTAAATTTCCAAACTGTGCCCGGATCTGCATTCCTCCCGCATAATGGAATAACGTAATATTGTGTACCTACGCAATTTAAAAAACTTAATTTATGTAAGTATGGTTGTAAAAATCCCTAATATCGGACTATTGGATACATTTAGCTGATTAGTCCAACCTACGCTCTGTAGATATTAGTTCAACCTACGCTCTGTAGATATTAGTCAACACTGGGACCGTCATAGATATTCGTCCGACCTTAGCTTTGTAGATATTAGTCAACACTCTGAAGTTCGTAGATATTAGTTCAACATATGAGCTGTAGATATTTGTCCGACATACAGGCTGTAGATATTAGTATCTGGAGTCATTTTGGCACGTGCGGTTTTTAAATCAACAATCATGAAAGAAAATATTTTTAAAAAATACACATTTTTAGCACAATGATCATTATCAGAAACATACACTTGAAATCTTCCACACATTTTAAACAGTAATCATGGTTTATGAACATATCTCATCTTCTCGCTAGTTCCACATGAGCAGCCCTGAGGAAAATAATTCCCCCCACGGCCTATGTCATTTTTGGGGATGCTGTGTGGGCGGTCTTTTGAGGAAAGGAAGTAGATGAAGTTCTGAGAGGGAAAAAGGTTTGAGGAGTAAGTGTCACCAGAAGTGACGGACGTATGAATTAATTCCTCCCACTGATTCCTGCTGGAGAGGTCAAAAGGACTCCCTCAGCCAGTCTCTCCCAATTCGGCCTGCCACGCAGCTGTTGGGCAGATGCATCCACCCCCACGACTTGGACAAGGTGAAGCCAGGCAATATGAACCCATGAACCTGGTTACCCCTGCTAAATCACCAAACGTACCGAACCATTTGGGGTGACATATGACGGAGATATTGGGTATCCAATAAAGGGTGGTAGGTACCCTTATCTGGCTCCCATATTGAAAAATTCATTGTATGAAATTAAAATTTGTAACTGCCGTTTGATTCATCTAATACTTAAATGAATTTTGATTTGAAAGCTTTGCAATCATTTTCAGTTTAATTTTATACTGGAGGGCATCAAAAATTGTTTGGCAGTTCTCCCTCTTTGTTTACACTGCTGGGAAACAGCGTGATGGTTAGTTAGTTACCTAAAAGACCTTGAAAAGAAAATCATGGCTACCTGAAATTCGGTTATACTGTGCCAAACATTCCTTTTTTATACCCGGGCAGTCTGTATCGATTTTTGTATAAAGCATTTCTCTTTCATTCTCTTGTCTCTTCGAGTGTTACTGGTTTTGTCTTGATGGTGGGGACATCTGTGTTGAGTTCCATGGCACCGCAGTAAGATTCATCAAACAATACAATATTCGAAACCAAAGTAACAGTGATAGACTCCAAGTCTTAGGCTGGCCGCACAAGAACGTTTTCATTATTCGATTTCCTGACGCGGAATTCCGATTCGGAATTCCGTGAGACTAGCGCAAACGTTCGTTTTTCTTCATTCGGAATGTATACACGTCAATACAGATAGTGATAGCGTGGTGAACGCACGACGATGGAGGACGACGATTTATTAGCAATTGCATTTCTGTTAATAATGAAGAAGAAAAAAATAATGGAATGATGGAAAATAATGAATTAATAATGAAAGTTTCTGCCTCACACATTATCGTGTTGCGATTCTATGCGTAACAAATACAAAGAATACGTCCGACGCACGCGGTGCCGATGCGATACTGACAGCGATACTGAATAGAAATTCCCGAACGTGTGCGCCGGCACAAACAAAATGTATGCAAGCGCTGCGTTCCGCATGACGTCATTAGGTTTTTTCCGTTCGGTTTCTCCGAACGCGCCGGCTTGCATTCGGAACGTACGTACGGAATTTTTTCCGTTCGGAAAAAAAGCGAACGTGTGCGTCATTTTAATGTATTTTCTACTGATTCCATGCATTCCGGTCTCCGAATACGGAAAACGAATTCGGAAATCGAATAAGGAAAACGTGCTTGTGCGCCCAGCCTTATGTTTCTAGTAGAGCTCTACGCGATGTACGCTATATAAAGATTAATTGAATAGTAACACTAATTCGGATGTTTTAACGAGATTATTTATTATTAAATCAATAATGAAAAGCCTCAGCCGGTGGCATATCGACATCATAATAATATAAGTGCTAGGAACATAAATATACAAACCACCCACGCTAGGAAGCAAGCAATGCGAGAAACGTCAGATGAAGAAAAACCGCCAATTCTGTTTCTATGGAATTGTCTATTGCTGTATTATTAAGTTCGATGCACAGAAAATATTAGGTCTACTACTGGACTACTGCTTAAGTATTTTTTTATGGCAAACCTCTCGGGCCTTAACAAAATAACATCATTTTTACAAATATTTCCGCTTGTCACTCAATTTCAAAGAGACAAATTAAACTATTTTTAAAGTATTTATAACTGAAATACTGATTTCGATATCAATTAAAGGACTTTTTTGTATTTGATTTTAAAATTTTAAAAATTATAAAATTTTGATTCTCTTTATTTTTACTTTAAAAAATTACCTTCGCTTCTTACTTTGCTCCATACAGGAGGCCTTGTGGAAAATAATTTCCTTCAGGGCCTACGTCATCTTTGGATGCTGGTGTAACTTTTTAGGTGAGGAAGTTCAGTGAAGGAAACAAGAAACAAGTATGAGGGGTGGGTATGAATCCGGGCGTCTGTACGTCCAGGAGCGAAGAACTTATGGATTATAAATTGGTGGTGCTGTGGACGCTGTGGTGCAAGGTGATGTTCCGAGAGAGTCCTGCTGGAGAGGTCTAAAGATCTCCCTCAACCAGTATCTCCTGATCCGGCCCGCCACGCAGTAGATAGGCAAACACATTCGTTGCCAAGACCCGGAAAAAACTCGTCTCATTAACCCGAGCACCCTTGCTAAGTCACCAAACTTAGCGAGCCACTTGGAGTGATCTATGGCAGAGGTATTGGTTATCCAATAAATGGTTCCCGGGGCGATGGTACCTAAATCCACCTCTCAAATTAAATATAAGAAATTTAAATTCAATGAAGTACATTATCACTGTGTTTTATTCTATTTTGTCAATGTTCTGTTTAATCACTGTGTATTGTAAATTTTTTCACTAAGTATTTTATTTAGTCACTGTTCTGTTTTATCACTGTGATATTGTCTATTTTGTCACTATTCTATTTTGTCACTGTTCCGTTTTGTCATTGTTCTATTTTGTTTTATTGCTGTGACATTATCTATTTTGTCACAGTTCTGTTTTATCACTGTGATACTGTCTATTTTGTCATTGTTCGGTTTTATCACTGTGATATTGTCTATTTTGTCACTATTCTATTTTGTCATTGTTCGGTTTTGTCATTGTTTTGTTTTGTCACGGTTCTATTTTGTCAATGATCTGTTTTATCACTGTGATATTGTCTATTTTGTCACTTTTCTATTTTGTCACTGTTATTTTATGTCATTTTTATTTTTTGTCAATATTCTGTTTTATCACTGCGATATTGTCTATTTTGTCAATATTCTGTTTTATCACTGCGATATTGTCTATTTTGTCACTTTTCTATTTTGTCACTGTTCTGTTTTATCATTGTTTTGTTTCGTCACTTTTCTATTTTTCAGCGTTCTGTTTTGTCCCTGTTTGTTTTACCGCACGGTTTTCTCAGCGTTCTGTTTTATATTGTCTTGTCTATTTTGTCACTTTTCTATTTTGTACTGGTTCTGATTCGTCATTGTTCTATTTTGTCTCCGTTTTTTCAATGTAATTTTTTTTTTTTTTTTATTTCGAAATATATACATAAAAACAATGGAAATACAATTACAAATCAATGCCTAGATAATAAAATTAACAATAACATTAACATTAAAATTAACATTAATATTAGCATATAAATAATAATAAATTTCATTGATTTTTTTTTTTTTCATTATTTTATTTTTTTTATTTTATGGTATTTCTCTTCTATATATTCTATATAGTAATACTATATAGTAATATTATTCTATTTTATCACCGTTCGGTTTTGTCACTATTAAACTATTGAAAAACAGAATAGTGACCAAGCAGAACAATGATAAAACAGAACAGTGATAAAATAGAGCAATTTTATTTGTTAGAACTATGCACTTATATTACTAACTATTCTATTTTGTCACTCTTCTGTTTTATCATTGTTCTGTTTCATCATTGTTCTGTTTTTATTGGAACGTACGTTTATTGCCTTTTTTTGCTTCCGCGGTACCGTAAACGTGGTTCATCACGATAATGATAAAAGCGTCTTATATGTATTCTACTCGTAGTATTTAATTAAAACATCCAAAATAATTCTATGCGATCTACTTTTCCAACCAAAATCACATGATCTTGCATCACCTTAAGGCGATCCAATAGTTCAGGAAAAAATCGAAATCAGAATTCACGCCCCTTTATGGGAGGAGTTTAAAAATACTTGATAAAAAGCTTTTGGAAAGGTTGGAAAAGGTATTTGAGAATTTTTTTACAGGTTCATTTCGTAAAGGCCTGTAAAAAACATGAACTCCTTTTTTACGAATTGTTTATTAATCGTAATAAAAATTAATCGGAAATTAAAAATTGATTTCACGGAACAAAGTGACGCGGAGCCTAACGTTTTTCCCCGCTCTGTCCGGGGCGTAACTGATAAAAAAATGGGTGGTGACAAGTATGTAGTCCTTCGGTGGACGGCATAGGGTTCTCTTTGAAAATCCCAATTCGTGGACTAGCGGCCGTATTGTAAAATAACAATGCTATAATCGCTATAATGCATATTTTATTTTATTTTGTTTAGTTCGTGCGTAAATATCATTTTTTTGCGATTATTATAAAAGAAACTGAATTTGCCACATTATACAATAAAACCATATCAGAAAAGGCGTTTATAAATAGGAGAGTTTGGACTTGAAAGTATTTTTTAAAGACCTTATACTTTATTTTTTTCTAGGCTTATTAAAAGACTTATAAAAAAAATTGACCGATATTTTTAAGGGCCAAGGTATCAAAGTTTCAAAACAAAAACATTATTTTGTACGATTTTGCATTACCTATTTAGTATGGCAACGTCTTAATTTAGTATTTTCCAATCACCCAGATGACATTACTAGTTCATGATATTTATTTTGAGTGTATTTTCGCTACACTGAGATAATGACGTTGTTTAGAATGTGGTGTGTTGTCATTATAGGGTCGCGGCACTGGAAAGAAAGAACAAGGTATAAACAATAAACAAGCAGATCCGATACACAAGGAAACACGTGCGGGTTGGGACCAAGGGACCCAGGGGCTCTCAAACTATCATAATAATAATTTAAAAAAAAAAATCAATAATTTACGTATGAAGGGCCTCGTATGATAAAAATAGTTTGTACATTGGCGAATTTATTTATTGATAGTAGGTACATACGATTTAAATATATATATTTATAAATATATATTATAAAAGTGTAATGGATCGTTATAATCAAGTTCGATTCTTTGATTTGATTTTTATTCATTTCAACTTATTATTATATAAGGTATTTTTAAGTCTATTTTAGGTTAAGTGATTTAGGTTTTAAATCGGTAAATAATGTACAAAAAAATAATTGTCATAACCATCATTTCGGACGATCAACTATGTCAGTGGATCAAGTTGTATCTTTATATTATGTTCGTATTTTTTTATCGTAACTCATTGATATTATAATATATCTCACTGTACTTTAATTTTTTGTTGCGCATGTTTTTATTTCATTTATATACTTTTTATTTCCATCGTTACTTTATCTACACATTTTTTCTCATGTTAAAGATGTAGGTACTGCCTTTATTATTTTTGTTAAAGCCCTCTGGGCGTAAAATAAAATAAATAAATAAACAACTAAATAAATTAATGTTCTCCAAAACGAGCTTGAAAAAAATTCATCTGTCATATATTTGGTTTATAATTGTGTAATTTCTACTACTTAAGATGAGAATTCATGTGTCACATATTGGTTTATAAATGTGTAAATTCTAATTATGCAATTCGTCGCCTTAGTTCTTGTATCACTTGTATGTTCAATAGAGACCATTAAAAAATTTGACAGGAGGAGAAGGTTTTCTTCCATTATTTCAATGAAACATTATGATAGGTGTTTAAGATAAAGCTATTTCCGTAAAGGTAAAGGTCTCTTTAGTGTAAATAATTCTTAGTTAAGAGGACATAGGTAGAGAAAACCAGAAATATGTCATTTTCAAAAAAGTTTTTAGACGTATTGACTCTTTTCCACAAAAAATTATAAATGGATTTCGAAAGATTGTTCTTTTATCTAGCATAGTTATGTAATAAATTTTTAGATTTTTTTAAATTTTTAGTATAATAAGGTTATTCCATAGGTCGTTGGCAGATTTGTTAAATTTTCAAAAAAGTTTGTGTATTATACCACACCCATTTCAAATAATGTAATCATGCAGTAAAATAAATCAATACATTATCTAGCAAAGTTATGTATTAGAATTTTAATTTTAGTTTCAATAAAATCATTAAAAAATATGTACGTACATGTGTTTCTTGACGAAAATTGGTCCATTTGTGTATTTATTTGCGCACTTACAAACTAATATATTTCAAATTTTTTTAACATCCTTATTAAATTTAGACATTATTGAAAAATGATAAATACTTATAATCAAAAAATATCTACAAAAAGTACACTCTTTAAATAGTTTTATCATCACGCCTTTCAGCATTCTTGGATGAAGGTATAAATTAAAGCTAATTTGGATTGAAATAAATTCGATATTGAGTTATAATTTTAAAAAGCTGGTACGGAGAATAATCAATCTTTCTCATTGTAACCGCCCTGCACGATCGGAAGAACAACTTTCGACGAAATGTGGATTTTCGTCCGCTGGCTGGTTAAATGCTCTTAAGTGGGTAACTATAATTTTTAATACTTTATTTTTAAGTTTAAAGTGGAGATTGAACAAAAACTAAAATGGTCTATTGAACAAACAAGAACTGAGGCGACGAATTGTAAATGTTCTTTAAAATGGCCTGGAAAGAATCTACTACTTGTGATCTTACTAAAGAAAACACTCACTCACTCTGAATGCAATTATTAATGTTCTCCGAAATTACCTTGAATAAAAATCACATAAAGAAACTATCCCTTCGTTCAAAATACAATTTTTAATGTTCTCAAAAGTTGTCTTGACAGAAGCAAATTCCTGTAATATCTTGAACGAAACCATTCCTTTGTAAAGAATATTATTAACTAAATATACAATTTGGCTGTCCTGAAACGGGTATCCTTCCCAGTTGGACAGACAAAGTATCATTTTGTAATGTATTGTAATATATAATTAAATAAATAAAATTAAATAAAAATAAAGTGTGGGATAACCAAAAATTGGAATTTTATAAAAATAAACCTCATATTAATATTTTCACAGTTTCGTTAGAAGTTTGAGAACCAGTTTATCAACCATTTGAGTCAGGTGCATTTTTGTCTATTAAAACTATGTAAAGGAAGACTTGTAGGGGAGTTGACAGATTTACGGATACTTGAAAAAGCGCTGGGAAACCAAAAACACGTGTTTGTTTGCTTCTGTTTTAGAGATATTTTTGGTTTTTATAAAAAAAACTTCATTAAATTTTTCGTGGATTTTTAAAAATGAAGGACCATATGTTTCTACTATCGTGGTACGAGAACACAACAGAATGGAGTTGGCAGGAAAACACTTCTTTTTCTTCTTCTTCTTCAGCACTTTATTTAATGTAATAAATACAGTATTACAAGAGGGTCCATGTACCCTCACTCGGGTGGTCCACGACCACACCACACTGACAAATATCGAAGTCTCTACTTCGATCTCTCTATTGTCAGTTTTCCTATACTGAACCGTAGGTATAACTCGTACCTACCAGCTTCAGTATAATTACACAATTGAAGGCACACAGCATGTACCTTCTAGTTTTACCCTACTAGCAAAACTAACGCAAAGGGCCTATCTTCCCTCTGCGCAACTGAAGACACACCTCGGTGTATCTTCCAGTTCAACCGCAATAACAAGACTCCTTCACTCTCACAGCAAGACTAACTCTCTGTTCTAAAATTCACCATATTTAAAGCAAAAATACACTAATACAAAAAGGTATAACAATGTGGGGACACTATTTGAGCGGCTCCTAAACTGAATTTTAAAATCCCGCAATAAAACAATTACCCGAGAGTCGGCAAAAAGGGCCACCAATAAAATTAAGTACATCATACAATACTGAAATGGAGAAATGGGGGAAACTAACATTAAAAATTCCCAGTTCTCATATTCTTAAATTTAACCCACAATAAAACCGTAAAATTACTTTTAAAAGTTCGCCAAAAAGGGCACATCAATAAAGGTACCTACAACTTAAACCTAAGGTACAGCTAAGGGATTAAGTTCCTTCAGTTCGGGTCATAAAAGAACCGCCAGAAAACGCTTTGTATTTTGGCGGCTGCAACAAATATTTATGCATTCTATTTGAACTGTACAGATATAAAACTACTTAAAAATAAACAATTTAAGAAATTAACCCTTTGTTCCTTATCGGTAAAGGAATGCCCCCATATAATATCAGGCCGAATACATTTATTTCTATAGGTTGGGAGCTTACTTGAAAAACCCAAGGAAGAATTTTATTTGCAAAGGTGAAATACGTTTAACTAAAATTACTAAAAACAACACGAATGATACGACTAATTTTTATTACTTAAAGCGAAATGGATAAATCGCATTCTGGAACAAACAGATACATTTTAAACCTAAGAGATTAAGTTCCTTTAGTGTGGGTCATAAAATAACCGTCAGAAAACCCTTTCTATTTTGGCGGCTGCAACAAATATTTATGCATTCTATTTGAACTGTACAGATATAAAACTACTTAAAAATAAACAATTTAAGGAATAAACAATTTAAGAAATTAACCCTTTGTTCCTTGTCGGTAAAGGAATGTCCCCATACAATATCAGGCCGAATACATTATTT
Source organism: Limnephilus marmoratus (assembly GCA_917880885.1). NCBI lineage: Eukaryota > Metazoa > Arthropoda > Insecta > Trichoptera > Limnephilidae > Limnephilus > Limnephilus marmoratus. Next base: position 8,631,372 of record OU862907.1, read on the forward strand.
CTAAAGGTTGGGAGCTTACTTGAAAAACCCAAGGAAGAATTTTATTTGCAAAGGTGAAATACGTTTAACTAAAATTACTAAAAATAACACGAATGATACGACTAATTTTTACTACTTATAGCGAAATGGATAAATCGCATTCTGGAACAAACATACCCCTTCCCGTGAATTTACTTCACTAAAAAGGTAAAGAATGCGATTTTTGTATTTTTAAAAGGTACTACTGATTTAAAAAAAAAAAACATATTTACAAAGTGTGATCAAATGACGGCGTACCCCTTTTTATCTAAGGGGCGTCATTTCTGACACACTGATAAAATTAACGGGTCTGTGGCCCGCATCTCGAGAAAAACCCTATCAGGTTTTTGCTTATGCTTCGTATAAACAAACAAAATTTTAATCGCTTTCATGGCGATTATTTGTCCCGTGTCTTGTAACCAATAGAATTGTTCACATAGGAACACAAACAAAATAATAATTCTCATAAATTCGTCAATCGGTTTGCCGTTAAATGCGGAAAAACTTCTAACAATGGGCCTGGTATCATATGAAAACATTGCCTTACCGATCGATTGCGCTAAATGGTCTTCAATTATTTTAGATGTCGGCCTCTGTAATCGGCCCTGTGGCGCAGGCCGCTGCTGCCCGTTGCTTTTCTCTGCTTTGCTGAATGACCGCTCCCAGCAGCTACTTCTTGCCGGCTGAAGCTGCATCGACTGCAGCGGGAGAGGTTGCCCTATCGAGGGCTTCTTATGCGTTGATCCTTTGTGCGGGGGTACCTCGTACCGCCCATCCTGTTGCTGCTCCACCCGCCGTTCCAATTCCAGCGGAAGAACCTGCTCTTCCCGAGGTTCCGATGGTGACGGGAGAATCCGCCCTGGCAAGGGCTGTTGATATGCAGATCCTTTATGATGGAGTAGCTCGTACTGCCCACTGCTGTGCTGTTCCAACCGCTGTTCTATTTGTAGCGGAAGATCCTCTTCTTCCCGGGGCTCTAATTGCGACGGGAGAGTATGCCCTGCCAAGGGCTCCCGATATGAAGTTCTTGCGGGCGGCTGTAGTGAGAACCGCCCATCATGGAGCAGATCCTGTTGATGCTCTGTCCGCCGTTCCAAGTGCAGCGGAATATACTGCTCTGCCCGATCTTCTAACTGTGATGGAAGAGACTGCTCTGTCAAGGGCTCCTGATGTATAGATCCTTTGTGTGGGAGTAGCTCGTACTGCCCACTAGCACGCCGCTCCCGCCGCTGTTCCTTTTGCAGCTCCGTTTGAACTAGGAGACACTGCCTATCGTAGTCTCCAAGTTCTGACGATGATCCGTGGCTCAACTGGTCCACCCAGTCATTGACTCGACCATCCCGAGTCCGTCGGGAAGTCCTTGATGCAACTTCCAGAACCATTGCTGCGTGCTGCTCCTCTGCTTCCAGGACCGCCATTGCAGCAGCCATCTTTATCTTTGCTTCGGCCATCTTTGCCTTTGCTTTGGCCATCTCTGCTTCAGCTAACTGTGCTACTAGGCGGGCCTTTCTTCTCGCGATGTCCACCTTGGTAGCTGCTGCTTTCAGTCGCGCCTCGTACCAGCTCGTGCTGGACCCCGCCTTGCTGCTGCAGACGGATGTCATCTTCGATTGTAGTCCCGCTTCCATGATGCTTGTATTCTCGATCCGGCTCGAAGGACCATATGTTTCTACTATCGTGGTACGAGAACACAACAGAATGGAGTTGGCAGGAAAACACTTCTTTTTCTTCTTCTTCTTCAGCACTTTATTTAATGTAATAAATACAGTATTACAAGAGGGTCCATGTACCCTCACTCGGGTGGTCCACGACCACACCACACTGACAAATATCGAAGTCTCTACTTCGATCTCTCTATTGTCAGTTTTCCTATACTGAACCGTAGGTATAACTCGTACCTACCAGCTTCAGTATAATTACACAATTGAAGGCACACAGCATGTACCTTCTAGTTTTACCCTACTAGCAAAACTAACGCAAAGGGCCTATCTTCCCTCTGCGCAACTGAAGACACACCTCGGTGTATCTTCCAGTTCAACCGCAATAACAAGACTCCTTCACTCTCACAGCAAGACTAACTCTCTGTTCTAAAATTCACCATATTTAAAGCAAAAATACACTAATACAAAAAGGTATAACAATGTGGGGACACTATTTGAGCGGCTCCTAAACTGAATTTTAAAATCCCGCAATAAAACAATTACCCGAGAGTCGGCAAAAAGGGCCACCAATAAAATTAAGTACATCATACAATACTGAAATGGAGAAATGGGGGAAACTAACATTAAAAATTCCCAGTTCTCATATTCTTAAATTTAACCCACAATAAAACCGTAAAATTACTTTTAAAGGTTCGCCAAAAAGGGCACATCAATAAAGGTACCTACAACTTAAACCTAAGGTACAGCTAAGGGATTAAGTTCCTTCAGTTCGGGTCATAAAAGAACCGCCAGAAAACGCTTTGTATTTTGGCGGCTGCAACAAATATTTATGCATTCTATTTGAACTGTACAGATATAAAACTACTTAAAAATAAACAATTTAAGAAATTAACCCTTTGTTCCTTATCGGTAAAGGAATGCCCCCATATAATATCAGGCCGAATACATTTATTTCTATAGGTTGGGAGCTTACTTGAAAAACCCAAGGAAGAATTTTATTTGCAAAGGTGAAATACGTTTAACTAAAATTACTAAAAACAACACGAATGATACGACTAATTTTTATTACTTAAAGCGAAATGGATAAATCGCATTCTGGAACAAACAGATACATTTTAAACCTAAGAGATTAAGTTCCTTTAGTGTGGGTCATAAAATAACCGTCAGAAAACCCTTTCTATTTTGGCGGCTGCAACAAATATTTATGCATTCTATTTGAACTGTACAGATATAAAACTACTTAAAAATAAACAATTTAAGGAATAAACAATTTAAGAAATTAACCCTTTGTTCCTTGTCGGTAAAGGAATGTCCCCATACAATATCAGGCCGAATACATTATTTCTAAAGGTTGGGAGCTTACTTGAAAAACCCAAGGAAGAATTTTATTTGCAAAGGTGAAATACGTTTAACTAAAATTACTAAAAATAACACGAATGATACGACTAATTTTTACTACTTATAGCGAAATGGATAAATCGCATTCTGGAACAAACATAAGTCACATGCATTTTGTAATAACCTTGGGAGGCGGGTGTGGGTACCGCCACCAGGGAACCATTTATTGGAAACCCCTGTTGTTAGGTCACCCCAAGTGACTTGATATGTTTGGTGACTTTGGGTGTCCGAATTTACGGGGTGAGTTTGTCTAGGCCTTGCCGGTGGATGCGTTTGTCCGCCTCTTGTGTGGCGGGCCGGATCGGAAGAGACTGATTGATGGACTCATACTGACCTCTAGATCTCTACCAACCCCTCGTACTCTTTTCCATCCTAGAAGTTCCTCTCCTTCGTGCCCCTAAAAAGACCGTCCACACAGCATCACCAAAGATGACATAGACCCTGAGAGATTTTTTCTTCGGAGATTTTATGCGGAGCGAATGTAAAAAAAACCTGACAACATTATCGTGATTTATTTTTGGGGTATTATGCCGTATTGCGTTATCTCCTTGTTTAGCCAATGTTTCGGACAGTGTTCCACTGTCCATCTCCAGGGCAGAGGTAGCGCACACGTCATAATACCCCAAAAATAAATCACGTTTATACTTTGGGCCACGAAAATTTCAAATAATTTCCAACCTGGTAGAATTTTAAAAAGTCCTACTACTTATCATAAGCGGAAAATGTTGCTTGTGCAGCGATGGGCGACTTAGCTAGCAGAGGAATTGAACCCATGAACCAGACATGTTAAAATATTTGAATTTTTTTAATGTACCTACCTTAATTGATTAATGATATATACCTACGTGTGGTGGATTAATTTTGTAATACTGTTTTATTATTTTGAAATACAAGGCATGTCACTAAAAAAGTTTTACAGGTTAAGAGCGTTTAACCAGCCAGCGTACGAAAATCCACATTTCGTCGAAAGTTGTTCTTCCGATCGTGCAGGGCGGTTACAATGAGAAAGATTAATTATTCTCCGTACCAGCTTTTTTAAATTATAACTCAATATCGAATTTATTTTAATCCAAATTAGCTTTAATTTATACCTTCATCCAAAAATGCTGAAAGGCGTGATGATAAAACTATTAAAATAGTGTACTTTTTGTACTTATTTTTTGATTATAAGTAATTATCATTTTTCAATAATGTCTAAATTTAATAAGAATGTTAAAAAAATCTGAAATATATTAGTTTGTAAGTGCGCAAATAAATACACAAATGGACCAATTTTCGCCAAGAAACACATGTACGTACATATTTTTTAATGATTTTATTGAAACTAAAATTAAAATTCTAATACATAACTTTGCTAGATAATGTATTGATTTATTTTACTGCATGATTACATTATTTGAAATGGGTGTGGTATAATACAAAAACTTTTTTGAAAATTTAACAAATCTGCCAACGACCTATGGAATAACCTTATTATACTAAAAATTTAAAAAAAATCTAAAAATTTATTACATACGAATGCTAAATAAAAGAACAATCTTTCGAAATCCATTTATAATTTTTTGTGGAAAAGAGTCAATACGTCTAAAAACTTTTTTGAAAATGACGTATTTCCGGCTTTCTCTGGTAATGCCCTCTTAAGGCGATCCAATAGTCCAGTAAAAAATTGAAATCGGAATTCACGCCCCTTTATGGGAGGAGTTTAAACATACTTGAGAAAAAGCTTTTGAAAAGGTATTTGAGAATTTTTTTATTTAGAAAATTGAGAAATTTTCAGCATTACAATTATTAACAATTATTTACAATTATTAATTATTTACAAAAAATGGTAAGTAATATGGAGGGCCGGTAATATTTAAAACAGGCGTGTAATTATGTACGTGTTTACTAATAAATCTTAATTATCACTGTAAACGTTCAAATAAAAATGTAACAAATTCCCCCAATTTTTGGAGATAATTTTGAATAGTTATTTAAGAACACCTATTTTTAAAACGTCCTACAATAGTAAATGAGCTATTTTCATAAATGTACGATTATTTGTCTATTGGAAATGCGCAACAGTTTTTTTACATTTATTGCACTCAGAGAGGTCATGTTTGGGGATGCTGTGTAAAGGGCCTTTTTCAGGAGAGGAAGGAGTGAACATGGGTTTTGAAGGGACGCATGTTGTAGGAGCTCTTAATCTCAACGACGAGTCGTGGAAATGACCCGTTCATGTGACAAAAAAATGTCAACCGTGCACAACAGGCCACGTGTATCACTTTTTTTTCCGGTTTAGGCAAATATTCTAAGACATTCTGTATTTTTTTTCTTAATCGTATTTTTGAAACCCTGGCGATTTTTTGAAAATTTCAATCCGAAAAATCAGACCATTTTTTATAAACCGAAAAGACGGGACATAATTTTATAGGTGCGAAAAAATGATAATTACATCATTTTAAAAAAGAACGTTTCCCACAAGAAAGGGCACAGGAGAATAACGAGGCATACCAAAAATATTACATCTCATAAATATTTTTTTCCTTGATCCATCTTATTGATCATAAATCATTATAATGTTCAACGTCTGTATTACTAAATCCAATGTAATATACTTTTAGGTAGGTACTTGTAAATTATAATGATAATAAGAATATTATAAAATTTGATTTTTTTGAAATCAGCACCACTACCATTATACCTCTAAAACACTTACAGACAGCGTAAAATGTACGGGGTTCTCTTCGTAACATCTATCAAAAAGTCAAACCAAATGATAAGTTCGCAGAGAACAAACAGTAAATCTAGTGAATGTTAAATGTCAAATTCAAAAATTCGCCTGAAATAAAAGTGTTGCCATATAAAATAAATAAATCAGTTTGAAATTTTACAAAATTAATATGAACATTTTCGGAGATGGGACATTTTCATGTAGTGACGTCACGGGCTCAAATAATTGATTTATTTATTTAAAAATAAAATCAAACTGTCCTTTATTAAAAAAATTTATTAATATTTTCGTAATCTTAATAAAAAAATCTATCCACACGATTTTTTCCAAGTCATTATGAAATCCATGCAAGTGGCCTATACTTGGACCCGCGTTTGGCGTGTTTCCCGACTGTGTTCCAGTGAACCTAACCTAACCTAACCTAACCTTAATCTCTCCAGCCGGACTCTCTCGGAACATCGCCTTGCACCGCAGCGGGAGGGATGGATTCATACGTCCATCACTCCTGGGCACAATGAAGGCCGGATTCCCTATACTTTTTACCTTCCCTGAACTTCCTCTCCTTTCTTGCCTGAAAAGACCCTCCACACAGCATCCCCAAAGATAACAAGGGAGGGAAATTACTTTCCTCACGGTCTCCTGTGTACATCTATTGTAAAAAAAAACATTTTTAACATAGGCAATCTATCAAACCTGCCCGTTTCTACAGAGATTCTAGTTTTTTTTTAAGTATTTTGGAGCTCAAGTCCAGAGGTAGCTGCCAAATTTAATAGTGAGGCACACATGCGATTTTTACAGGTTTAGGTTAGGTTAGGTTCGTTAGGTACCCCTAGTATATTTGCGGCACGTTCCAGAGAGGTAGATAGGTATACTTTCAGTATCGCCCTGGTGAAAGACCACCATTCAGAATGGAACTACTGCTTGAAATGGCTTTAGCCGTGTTTGGTGACCAGATCTAAATAGGCAGGTACTTCATCACCTTTCCAAATCCATCTCCTTCCCCTTCCCACTACCTGCAGCCTCACAACATAACCCAATTGGTGATGCCACAGTCTCACTGACAGTAGACGTTTGGGAGCAGTTGGGACTCTTGAGCGGTAATTTTCAATTTGGGAGACGGGTATGGGAACCGCCGCCCCGGGAACCATTTATTGGATAACCAACACCTCTGCTACAGGTCACTCCAAGTGGTTCATGGGACGAGTTTTGTTTCGATCTTGGCGGTGGATGTGTCTGCCCGCTTACTGATTTTGGTATCTCCAGCCGGACACATCGCCTTGCACCGCAGTGGGAAGGATAGATTCATACTTCCGTCACTCTTGGACCCATTGAAACAAACCTTTTTCCTTCTCAGAACTTCCTATCTTTCTTTCCTTTCCTTTAGAGACCTTCCAAACAGCATCCTCAAAGATGCACAGAATTAATGTTAAAAAAAAATCTTTAAATTCAAATCACCTAATAATTACGCCTGTCTCGACACAGGTATATCCTAGTGAGACAGGCATCAAAAAACCCAATGAAAATATACTTTTATATAAATAAATAAATAATAAATAAAGACAAATCAAGTACTTTTACCAATCTGTGAATTATTTATTTATATAAATAAATAAATAATAAATAAAGACAAATCAAGTACTTTTACCAATCTGTGATCATCTTGAAAAAATACTATTTAAAAATATGGCACTTCGTCTAAATGACGACAGGGGGCGAGGTCGGAACGCAGGTTCCAATTTCAAACTACAAGTACCTACTACTGTCAACTGTCATGCTGACGTTTAAAACGTCAGATACTTACCCTACCGTTAAATCGCTGACAGCTGACAGCAAACTTGTAAATCAAGTCACTAATTATACTTGTAAGTGATTTGTTACCACATTTTAAGGGCAATTAACGTACAGATTCACGCTTCTGTTCAATTTTTAATCTATTTTAAAAGCAGTTCATTTTTTATGTGAAAACTTCTTTAGCACCGTTGTGATTTGAGACTCGATGAAACGAAAAAAACGACACTAAAAAGAAACAAATACAAACATCAATAGGATTTATCCTGCGAGATTATGTGATAGAATAATCGGACTCGTCTTTGTGCGGTGTTTCGTAGCCTGCCCACTCTTTTGTACTTTAGTTTTCTGAAGGTTTCACTTTTACCGCGCGTGATCTGCACATTTCTGTTCGCTTTCTCAATGAGTTCATTTTTGAAATAAATCTTCTTTACGCACGCTTGACTTGGGGAGTAAGCTGGCGAATGCATGACAAGAGCGTTACGAGGCGAACGCTTCGTATATTACTGTAGGGGCAAGAGAAAAAGGTGCGAGCACACATTTTCTCTCTCTCTTTCTCTCATAGCCAGTTACATTACACAGTGCAGGCCTATTGTCTGTATCACACTGTAGGAGCGAGAGAGAGCAGTGCGCGCGCATATTTTCTTTCTCTCTTCCTATCATATATGTAGATGGAGCAGAAGTTTTACTTCAGTTGTGTGGTCTAAAAACACTCTTTTTTTATTTCTCTGACCCAATATCAGCCCTTCACCGCCTCCTTGGATCTTTTCCACCCACTAGATTTACACCCGAAGCCACCACCGCCCCCCTGAATCTCACAACGCCCCCAGAGGGCTGTCATCGCCCATGTTAGGAATCACTAGTGTAAACATACTCAAATTGGTGTCCTATTCCCCCAATTAACGCGTGCCCAAAATTCCAAAGATTTCTGACATTTTTTCGTTTTATAATAATTAACGTCTTTCCTGACGGTGTCATATATGTCTTCCGAGTTAGTTACAAGACTTTTAATATTGGGGTAGTTTTTATAGGCCCAAAATACTTTTACAAAATGATTAATTTGTAAGATGAGACTATGGAAATTTGAAATAGAAACCAAATTTTTTAGCAGAGTCGAAAGATCGTCAGAAAAGACGCTTTTATAATTTCCGTGACGATTTACGGTTATGGTACTGTGACGGCAAAAAAAGGCAAAAAACATTCGTTCTATAACGTTAAAATGCCGGAGCTCTTTTTGAAGTAAAATTTCTTTACGCACGCTCGACTTGGGGGGTAAGCTGGTGAGTGCGTTACGAAAAGTGGTGATCGTTGCAAAAAGTGGTGATTGTTACGAAAAGTGGTGATTGTTACGAAAAGTGGTGACTGTTACGATAAGTGGTGATTGTTACGAAAAGTGGTGATTGTTACGAAAAGTAGTGATTGTTACGAAAAGTGGTGATCTTTACGAAAAATGTCATGCGAACGGTAATTAATGCGAACGGTGATCGATTGCTAGGCCAACGGTCGGGCCTTTACGCACGCTTGACTTGGGGAGTGATAAGAATAAAGATAAGGATATGGATAAGGATAAGGATAAGGATAAGGATAAGGATAAGGATAAGGATAAGGATAAGGATAAGGATAAGGATAAGGATAAGGATAAGGATAAGGATAAGGATAAGGATAAGGATAAGGATAAGGATAAGGATAAGGATAAGGATAAGGATAAGGATAAGGATAAGGATAAGGATAAGGATAAGGATAAGGATAAGGATAAGGATCAGGATCAGGATCAGGATCAGGATAAGGATAAGGATAAGGATAAGGATAAGGATAAGGATAAGGATAAGGATAAGGATAAGGATAAGGAAAAGGATAAGGATAAGGATAAGGATAAGGATAAGGATAAAGATAAGGATAAGGATAAGGATAAGGATAAGGATAAGGATAAGGATAAGGATAAGGATAAGGATAAGGATAAGGATAAGGATAAGGATAAGGATAAGGATAAGGATAAGGATAAGGATAAGGATAAGGATAAGGATAAGGATAAGGATAAGGATGAGGATAAGGATAAGGATAAGGATAAGGATAAGGATAAGGATAAGGATAAGGATAAGGATAAGGATAAGGATAAGGATAAGGATAAGGATAAGGATAAGGATAAGGATAAGGATAAGGATAAGGATAAGGATAAGGATAAGGATAAGGATAAGGATAAGGATAAGGATAAGGATAAGGATAAGGATAAGGATAAGGATAAGGATAAGGATAAGGATAAGGATAAGGATAAGGATAAGGATAAGGATAAGGATAAGGATAAGGATAAGGTAAAGGATAAGGATAAGGATAAGGATAAGGATAAGGATAAGGATAAGGATAAGGATAAGGATAAGGATAAGGATAAGGATACGGATAAGGATAAGGATAAGACAAGGATAAGGATAAGGATAATAATAAGGATTAGGATAAGGATAATAATAAGAATAAGGCTAAGTATGGTCACCCCAAGGTTGTAGGTCACCCCATGGACATATTTCACCCCAATGTCATATGTCACCCCTAAATCATACGTCACCCCGTTCGCTACGTTTGGTAAATTAGTAGGGATACTTGGGTTCATGGGTGAGGTTTATCTTGTAGTTTAACCTCCACAGAGGAGGTCTTGAGGAAAGTAATTCCCGTCGTCCCTTTGGAGATGCTCTGGACGTATTAATCAATCCCTCCAGCGGTGCAAGGCGATGTTCCGAGAGAGTAAGGCTGGAGAAGTCAAAGGGACTCCCTCAACCACTTTCTCCAGATCCGACCTGCCATGCAGCTGGTGGGCAGACGCATCCGTTGCCAAGACCTGGACCGACCTCACCCCGTGAACCCACGCACCCCTGCTAGTCACCAAACGTTGCGAAACACTTGGGGTGACCTATGGCAGAAGTGTTGGTTATCTAATAAATGGTTCCCGGGGTGGCGGTACCCACTCCCGATTCCCGTGTTTGTTATTTTTGTAATATGAAAGATGGATATAAAAAAGGCCTACCCTCCTCTCAAACCCCCCCCCCCTTAGCCACTCCATCCACCTCATCCCAACTCTCCCGCAACCTCCCTCCCTTGGCAGCTACTGGGACTCTTGTGCGGTATTCACATAAAAAATAATTTACAAATAAAAAATATTTAAAAAAAAAATTTTGGAGCAGTTTGAACTCTAAAAATATTTAATGAACATGAAATTTTGCGTTCGGTCAACTCTGTAGATTTCACAAACAACCATGATGATCCAGACCGTCGAGGACAAGTCTTCGCACGGCCACTAGGTTTGTTGAAAAAGTATCGATATATGGATATTTTTAATTCAATATATCGATATTTTTAGCCGATATATTTTGATCCGATATATCGATACAAAATATCCAATAACGAAAATTGTATAAAAAACGATATTTTTTTATTTATTTATGTAACTAAAGTCACTAGAATCCAAAACCGTATAGGAACGAACAGAAAAAAGTAACTGTATTGGGTCATGACATCTATCTGGCAGTTGAAATTTTAACTATGAATAACTTACAAATCTATTGTATTTGCATTAGTATTTGTGATCACTAATACTATATCATATGTAGGTATGTGTAGGTACATACATAGAAATGTATGCAATTTTTAAAACATGCGTTTCCTAGATATTGTATTGATTTATTTTACTGCAAGCAGTGGCGGCTAGTTCACGAGAGCTCCCGAGCACCGCACAACCCTCAAAAATTGAAGATCATAATACGAAACGCGGTTCGGTTATAAATTATTATAATATTTACTCAAGACTCGCACAGTAGGGAGGTAGGTACCTATTACCTATACGCTATATCTTTCAGGGCGACGAGAGCCGGCCCTTGCGCCTATCTTCATAGCAGTTCGTTTTCGACAGCGTTCAAGAATCTTACTACTTTGTGAGCAAATCCCGTGAACGGTCAAAACCGTGGGCACATATGGTTCTTTGTAAATTTTACCAAAGCCAGAACGCAGGTCCGAATTTTACCCCGACATCGAAAGGAGCGGTTCGTACAGTGGCGTGTTAAACAAGAACGCTTACATGCAATGTTTTTGTCCACATTTTGTCTTCTAACAGCAGGCTACTATTTTTAACGAATGTTCCGCGCGTTCTTCTCTTCATGTCAAAGCATGTTTATAATGACAATGAATGATTAGCTGATTAGTTGTCAGCAGGCGGGCGTAACTCCGATCCAAAATGTCAACCGAATCTTTGTGTGATATCGATATGATATCATAATTCATAAGTTCAGTTTGGTATGTTTATGGTCCCTGGCTACTATTTCATTTTTTGTCGCATTTCTCTGGTTTATTTTCGTTTAAAATTTACATTTCCGAAGCAATAAGTACGAATATGAATTTTGGGAATTCGCGTTCGAATAACAATTGGGAAAACAGGACCCGTAATTGGAACAAAACTACAGGTGAGAAACTTCCATTGGTTGTTATTTCAGTGTTCCTAAAGTATTTTTTGAAATATAATGTTGAAATTGTATTTTAAACTGTGTTGTATATGTTTCCGTTTTAACAGAACGGAGAATAGAACTTCTTTATAAGTACCTAGGTATGTTCCTTTCCTTAAGAGGAAATACTAGCGGCGTTTTTCCATACAAACGTATTCCCCGTTTATCTCTCTGGATTTTGACCCTAGAGCAAAATTTTTTTTTACATAATATAGATATCGACCACTAGCGTGTCGGTACGTTTTGTTTTTTTTGATAATTTACTTCTCATAGAAGTTAGGACCATCCAAAAATGAATAAAAATGCCTAATTTAAAAGCCGTCAAAAAACGTTCAGTATACAAACTAAACAATGTATTTTGAAAAAAAGCAAAACGTACCGACATAGAATATTTTCTTCTCATACAGTTTGTGAAAAAAAAAATTAAAATTGGTCCAGTTTTGGAGAAAAAAAATGGGGAATACAAAACATCGATTTCGAAGATTTTATTTAGGTATTTTCGGCCCGACGTGCAGGTGTCCCTTTCGCTCAGTTCCCTTGAGGGGGGCGGGGAACGAGGGTTTTGACAAATACATACAAAGCGAAGTAGTGATGTAACGAATTTTATCGGTAGACTAGTGTTGTCCTTCCCCGAGTGATCGATATTTTTTATTCGTTTTTTTCTGTTTAGTGACTTATCGCGGTATACCAATACTGATCGAGCTTTCATACTAAAATTGAGCCAAATTAAAATTATTTATATCAAGTACTATAATAAATTTTCAATTTGGGAGGCGTTATAGGTACCATCGCCCCGGGAACCATATATTGGATAACCATTACCCCCGCCACTTGTTCACCCCAAGTGGTCCGCTATGTTTAGTGACTGAGCCTGGATTCCCGGGTTCACGGGTGAGGTCTGCATGGGTTTTGGTGGCGGATAATTTTTTCCACTTACTGCGTGGCGGGCCGGATTGGGAGAAACTGGAAGAGGGAGATCTTTTGATCTCTACAGCCGGACTCTCCACCATCATTTCATACTTTTACCTACCTTTTCCCTACCCAGAACTTCCTTTCCTTCCTTATCCTAAAAATACCCTCCACACAGCTTCTCCAATGATGTCCAACAACTTCTCCAACAAAGTCCCTGAGCGATTATTTTTCCTCGGTGCCTCCAATGTGGGGTTTATGTTTAAAAAAAAAATCTGTTTCAAATTTTCGGTTGAGAGTCGCTTACATTGCCTTCAGTGATTAATTGAAATTTTTTGTTTGTAAACGCTTTATTGTACAAAATTTTTAATTTTTTACAACTAGACAATGAATTTTAAACAATTTATGATTTATATCTTTCTCTCGCTGGTAAATTTCTTGGTATGCGACCGTCAATTATTTCTGGTAAAAGGCATTGGAGGTAGAAGTTTTCTAACAGTGGTTCAATTTTTTGCCAGATTGAATCGTCCCTTTCAATTTTTTCACACAGCAAACCTTTAGGACTCCACACGACAAAATAACAGTATTTACGACGAGTAACGTGTAACTGGCCTTGGACTTGGTAGAAGTAATTGTGATTCCGTTTTGATGTTAAAGCATTGTCTTCAATTTTACAGTAATCAATTTTTTTTTGTTCAATTCCTTCTTCTGGTGACATATTTGCTATTCTATATGGGCATTTCACTTCAATTATAGAATCTTTGCCAATAAGGCCATCCGGACTTGCCGCTAAAAAGTTTTTGTTTTCATCGACAAATAGTCCACAGGCGAATACCTCTAATTTTGTTTCTTTTGTAAATTGCTCAATTGCTTGGTTTTCATTTTCTTTCCCATAATTTGTGGCCGTATTTCCTTTAAATGGCGAGTACAGTAACGAGTTTAATACTCTCGTAACTGAAGTTTTTGGTCGTAACTTACATATTTGTCCAAAGTTAGAAGCTGTTAGCCTCTTACGCCTTTCAATTGCCCACAAATTATTATTGCTTTGGCCCACCGTATTCCGTTCGAGTTCTTCCTTATTAGATGGAGATAATTCTTTGAGAAATTCTTCTTTTTTCGTTTCAAATAATTCAGGTGGCATATCTGGTTCTAATTCCAATTGACCATAATTTTCATCAGGCCCTGTAACTTTTTTTCTCTTTTCTGTCGTGTTTTCATTATACCTTAGTTTTCTTTTTCGACACCTCTGTGTTGTCTTATTCGAACGTCATTTTCTTTCGATAAAATGCTTCGTGTAGTTGCCAGGACTGTGGCCTTGGATTTTTTTTTGTATACGGGAATGGGTTGCCATTTCACTATTCCACGAAGTTACTGCTCCAAAACATCTTGCTTGGTATGATCCCCTTTTTGTAAAATTTACTCTTTTTCCGCCTATAAATTTGGCAATAACGTTGTTGAATTGCTCCACAGTGTTATTTGTCACGTTAATAATAAGACTTTCCGCATTTGCTATAAGAGACGACAATAATTGTTGAATATCAGTCCATATTCCACAATCTTGAAGATCGCTTAGTAAATTTGGATCATTAGTGTACTTCTCCGACTTGCAATAGTATGACGAACATTTTGTATGATCACCAAAAACATGGTTTGCGGCATTTTTTATGTCCATTTTCAGATTTTTTACTTTATCACTTTGTGGCGTGTTTTCTTGCTCTTTTCTGTAATTTACTGCTCCAACTATAGCTTTTCTCATTCGTAAAACGTTTGCTTCAACCTTTTTCCTTATTTGAACTGGTACAAAGCCTTTAGCGTTGTTGGTTTTTTTTCCAAGTGCTTTTATTTTATTGCAAAAATTGCGAAGTAAGTGATTTTTGCACTCTATTTTTTGTACTATGAAGTTCGGCCCATATGGCATTTGCTGCAAAATTTTTTTCATGATGCTGGAGTCGCCATCTCCAATTAGTTTATTGAATTTCAATCCATGCATTTCAATGCTTCTCGAGAACCCTTCTGCTATAATGTGGGCTTCCATGGCATTAGCACTGTCACGCCAGTTTTTGAAGCACCTATGCTCAGATGCTTCTACTTGTAGTTTTGTAGCTCTAGCACATATGCAGCAGTACGAGTTTCGCACTCCCAGAAATAAAATCTTTTTAGTTCGCAGTCCAACTATGCATCCCGCACCAGATGAGGAGCTAAATCCACTTTTATATGATCTCTTTGCCCAAGAACCATCTGCAACTACCGTCACCAAAGGGTACCCTCCCTCGTCTACGTCACCATTTAAAATTGCAAGCCTTTTTTCTTCTTCACCAGCTGCGATCATTTCTTCTAAGGCACATTCTTCAAGTGTTAGCGCTAAACATTGTTCTATGTTCTTGTAAGTTGAAGGATTCATATTTGGCATATTCAATACCCCACAAATTTCGTTCCATTGTGAATATCCATTTCCTGTACATACTACTCCTTCGACGACAGCAGTATTTACGGACACTTTCAGTTTCGGGTCTTCGGAATGTACATATTCTATTTTCTTGCACATTTTACACTCGAAAACATATTGGCTTAGAAAACCATTTCGTCGTTCCTTCACAAATTTTAAATCGGAAAATGTGCAGTTGGTGTGTTCGTGCTTTATATTTGAAATTTCTGAAAACAAATATTTTATATCAACAATTCTGCGACCTTCGTGAATATGGGTTTCATCAATATGGTCTGGTTTCAACAGAAAATCATCAAGCGTTGTTGGCGATGAAGAACTTGCGTTTTCTTCTATATTTGGAGAAAATGATTCATCCCTCGAAGGTTCACGCATTTGTGAAGATGTATCTAAGTTTCTAGCAGCATCGTTGATGACATCCATATCCCTGTAAATAAAAAGTAATAATAATTAAATTACTTATTTTCGTTGTACTTATAAGACAGAATTTTTTCGAGTTCCATACGCGAAGGAATCAATAGAGCCCATTTGTTCTCATCAAAATGTAATGCTTTATATCTTCTGTTCTTTTCCAAGTCTCGGTTACGCATGCTACATACAGGCTTCTCATAACATAAACCATTAGGAGGGTTCAGTAGTGAGAGGAAAACAGGAAAACTATATTTACTTACCTAGAGATCGAACGCGGTGCAACATGAATCTGTCGTTTGATAATAATAATCGGTTTTTTTCGTCTAGTAGACGAAAATAAACGAGCTTTGTTTCCATTTCTTTTACCCATTATTTATCTGTAAGAAAAAGATATCACATTTTTTTAGTAGAAGTTAGATAATAGTAGCTGATTTTATATCACACACATACGAGAATCTTATGCTGCGTATAAAATTGTGAACCGAGGCGCGAATTGTGTAGTACTTGCACATTACTTAGGCTAATTTGTTTGCTTTTTGAAATAACTCATATAGGTCTCATAGAAATCGTTGTGTCTCCCTTACTACCATGGTTAGAAAAATGATCTGTTAGAAAGAGAAAACAACCAGAACATAATTAAAACTTAAAACAAAATAATTATAACCTTTTATGAAACCAAAGCTTCCGATTAATATTTGAAAAAAAAAATAAGAAACTGGGAATTTTGTGTTAATTTTTTGACATGAAGCGAAAAAAAAGTGAGTTGACGGTAACATTTATTTAATTATGTTTACTTTTTATTACACGCCCGTAGGGTTTTTGCAGACATTTACATACATTTATAATGCATATCGTTTGCTCAGGATTGATTTGTACTAAGTCCACAAAAACACGTACTGAGAAATAAAAGTTTTGAATTAAATGAAGACTATATTAGCGAAACTCAATTGAAAAGCTGGAGACAATCTATGTCGAGTTTCGCTAATATTGTCTTCGTGTAATTAAATATTACAAATTAAGGTTTTATTTATAAAGTTGAAAATAAAAATAAAAAGTTTTGAAGTTTAAAAATATTATATATTTGTTTCCTTTATTTCAAACTGACTGTAATAAATATTTTAAAAAATATGTAGGTTAATCTATCTATAGGTAAAAGACCAACATTTTTTGCTGAATTTTGAACGAACTAACACATCCTTTTTTGTATTTACTGCTTAAAGAAACTCAAAAATACAGGAGTACAAATCAAACCTCAGCAAGCGATATATCTAACGTTTTAAACATTATTTTTTACAAACATGTCAACTCACACGTATAATACACACAACACAATAAATCCATTTAGATTTAATTGTCTAATAAAATATGTACGTGCTTTTATCTTTTTGTTGTCGTAATTTTAATTAGAAAAAACGTAAGGTGGGCTATTTTTAAACATTTTTTATTATTAATAAAAATAAAAAAAATTATATGTTTATTTCGAATTATAAAATTTGAAAGCGTATTTCATCATCTTTCAAAAACGGTTTTTAGTTTTCGGATGCGTTCGCAAATATTAAAGTTATTTGGAATTTATTGGAAAGTGGAAATATTTTTACTTTTCGAAAAACAGGCCCGAGGCCTGAGAGGTTAATATTAATTTTCAATAATAACTAATGTATCATAGAGAATAATCATATGTATATAATAATTCGATCTAGTTGGTTTGACTGCATATTTATAAACGCTAATACAGTGAAAACTTTAAAACTACTAACCTACATAGAGTTCTAGTAAAATAATACGTAATATGTCGGTAATCTACATACATTATAAAATATTTTAGTAAGACCCTGTATAGAGGGGTAATATACACTTTTCACACTGACATTCATCATAAATTTATGAATAGTTTAGTAGGTACTCACCGATATCCTAACTGTGTAATTCGTGACAAAATATTGGAGTGATGCAGCTAATGGTGAAATCAATCTCTAAACAACCACAAACATTGGGATCAGGACAAAACTTATATTTATCTCTCTGATATTCTCGCAACTTTGTTGTTTCAAATTACTTAACCAATTGGTACAGCATGCGTGATGCTTTACTTGTAGTATAACAATATAAATGAATGATGAGCGCAGAAGACATCTATTATATAGGAATACTTACGTTCAAGTCCCGACTCGACTTGACTTATTTGGTGCAGAAAATAATGAACTCTAGCAGGCAGACACCAGTCTATACACACGCTCAAGTCAAGACGCGATTGAAGATGCGCTAATCAGCAAGAAGCCACCTGTCTGAAGCGCTCATGTTGCAACGCGATTTATTTGGAAGAGTAGATATTATAACAAAACCCTGTAACAATCTGATACTGGACTTCGTCGTAACAAAGGTTGACCACCACAACACGGGCATGTACCTAGCATGGTGGTCGAAAAATCCTCAACTTATGTTAGGGAACGTACCCATACTACGTGACCAATTTTTTGCAATTTTTAACCCCCGCCCCCCCGGTGACCAAAATCCTTAGCAAACCGCCGCTCATTTGTACCAAGCGTGACATTTTGAAGACCCCCCCCGAAGAGATCACGTAGTATAGGTACGTTCCCTAATAATTAACGATGCAATGAATAAATAAAAAAATAAAAATGTATCTTTGAAAAGATGCCATGTGCATGGTTATAACAAAACACTGTAGGAAAAGTTGCAGCGTTTACTCATGACATTTTCTATTATTTTCGAGTTTTATTTTATTTCTTGCCACCTACTTGGTCACACCCGGTAAGGCGACAAACACACAAGACTCAGCATTACCGCGCGAAAACGTACACACGAGCTTCACACACTCACATATCTACTACGCGATGCTACTATAGATGTGTGAGTATTTGATCGAAGCGTGAACAGAAGACATTGTTACAATACCTATCGACGATATTTATAAATGACCGGCATAGCAAACCTCGTGCGTTTAAAAATAATGCGCCCTTTTTCTGTCTATGGAGAGCGGTACATCCTAAATAAGTCGAAACATGCATTGTCCAAACCTGAGGCAAGAGACGCAGAGGGGGCGAGAAGGTGTACAAGCCAAACACTCACGTGCGGTCTCACCCACACATCGAGAGCTAGTTCTTTTTCGAGCGCGGTGCGACAGCGATAATTTTTGAAAATACCTACCGTCGAGATTTCTCACCGGTGGTATTACCTCTTAATGACTCTGGTGAACCCCCACATATTTTGACTACCGGCCGCCACTGACTGCAAGAGATTATATGATTTGAAATGGGTGTGGTATAATACAAAATCTGTTTTGAAGATTTAACAAATCTGCCAACGACCTATGGTATAACCTTATTATATCAAAAATAAACACTTTTTCTCAAAATATAATACATGCGTTTCCTAGATAAAGAACCATCTTTCGAAATCAATTTATAATTTTTTTGTGGAAAAGAGTCAATACGTCTAAAATCTGATTTAAAAATTACAAATTTCAGGTTTTATCTGGTTATATTAAAACAAACTCTATTTTCTCGAACGTCTTTCTTGTTTTCGGCATTTCAAAATCGTTGTTATTAAATTCTTACCTGGAGAAAAAAAATCGTTCTTTAAAAAATACTCAAAAATTAATTCACACGTAAATTTACTTCTAAAGCAATAAAGAGTGGAAAATACATATGAACGTAAATAAATCTCACATCGAAGTTTGGCAGCGGCTTCATTGAAGGGGCCATGTGCTATTGGTTACTTCCTACAAATTAAGTTCCAGTACAGGATAACTGGAAAAGCATGCACAATCATAACTAACTAAAATTGTAATTGACGGTTTTTCTATCATTTTGCTTGAGTAGAATTAAAATAAAAATGTTAATTTCTGTATTAAAAAAATATTTTCTTCTTCTTTGTGTGTCGTATCAGGTCCCCCCGACGTTGGCGATCACTCTTGAGAATGTCTCTCTGTCTTGCGCTGCCCGGAATAGCTCCTCCACACTTCTAATGCCGATCCACTCTCGTATATTACGCATCCAAGGCATTTGTCTCCTACCAGGACCTCGGCGACCCTCTATCTTGCCTTTCAATATTAAATAGAGCAAGTGATATTTCTCCCCTCGAAGTATATGACCCAGATATGAAATTTTCCTGATTTTTATTAATGTAAGCAGTTCTCTATCGGCTCTAGCCCGCCTGAGAATTTCTGTGTTGGTGATCATGTCGGTCCATGGGACCTTGAGCATTCTCCGGTGAAGCCACATTTCAAAAGCCTCTAACCTGTTCATGGTATTTACTTTCAAGGTCCATGTTTCACATCCATAGAGCAAGACCGACCACACATAACATTTTAGCATTCTCTGCCTTAGTTTTAAGCTGATATTGTCATTGCAGAAGAGGGATTTCATGTTAATGAACGCAGTTCTTGCTGCTTCAATTCTGCATCTAACCTCTACATCTGGGCCAAGAGTCTCCGTGAGAATACTGCCGAGGTATCTAAACCTTTCCACCTTTTCGACATTGCAACCATTTAACTGTATCACTGATTCAGAGTGATCTAGTCGTCCAAATGTCATCTATTTAGTTTTATTGACGTTGATTGTTAGGCCCAGTTGCTCACCAGCATTATTAACAAGATTTAATAGGTCTTGGAGGTCATCGATACAGTCAGCTAGTGATGCAGTATCATCTGCGTATTTTATGTTATTAATGACAACTCCGTTGATCTTCAGACCCTTCTCAGTATTACTTAGGGCTCTTTTAAAGACATATATCTAACCATAAACTACAATTTTTTTTTTTCATTAAAAATGTACGAACGGACATAAGAAACAACTAACTAACTAACTAACCATCGCGCCGTTTCCCCGCAGGGGTAGGCAGAGAGGATGGACCGCCAAAAAACTCGGTCTTGGCACACACTTCATACCTCATTCACATTCATACGTCGTCTCGTACATGCTCTTCTATTATTTTGACTTTTGACATGGCGCGACTCAAGTATCAAGGATTCACTTGATCGTGGCATGTCTTCCTCGGGCGTCACCGACTTCTTCTACCATTCACATTTTCGTCATATATATTCTTCTTACACTACTTTCTTCTACCATTCGCTCTACATACTCAAACCATCTGAGGGTCCCTTTCTTAATCTTACTCATTAGGTATGCTTACATCAGCCTTTAATTCTTTGCGGATATCCACATTTCTCACACGATCATACGTGGTTTTACCACACACGCGCCTCAGGGATCTCATTTCAGTTTACTTTAAACCTTCCTCTGCCAGTTCCATGCCTCACTGCCATACATCAGGGTAGGCACCAGCACTCCATGGTGGACTGCTAGCTTTGCTTCTTTTGACATTTTTTTATTAGCGCCAACAGCATTTAGTCCTCCATTAATGGAGTTACCTGCGCTCACCCTTCTTTCAATATCTCTTATCAGCCTTCCAATCTCTCGTAAACATACTACCCAGATACACAAACTCATCCACCTGCTCCAAGTATTCAAAGAAAATTTAAAAACATATAATTTTATTTCTAAAATTGTCTTGGACTGTTTCCAATGATTAACTTTACTTTTTCTTTTTTTAGTTATTCATTAAATTCATTTAAATCACTTGCTAAAATCGAGCCTTTCTGGTAAGGGTCGACCGAGATCTCGGTCTCGGTCTCGGTCTCGGCTTTCTCGGCTACAAATTCTACCGAGAACTCTATCTCGGTTCTCGGCGAAAAATCGCCGAGATTCTCGGCCATAACCGAGACCGTTGTAAGTAGGTACGGTATAGGATAATGGAATACAACTACCGCGCGCGTCCACATGCGTCATTTGGTGTCAGTGTGTGAGAGAGCTGTCGATTGTGATTGGTCGACTGGCAGCGAGGCGGGTTTTACTTACTTGATACTTTTTTTCTGGGCTACATAAAAAGACTTTTCAAAAAAATACTCAATTATATGTGTTCTACTCGCAGTATTTAACACTGGGGCGATTTTGGTCGAAAAATGGATCACTTTTATTTTTTTGCGATTGATAGCGGTCCAAAAATGAACCACATGTTCCTGTCATTCGTAAAACATTTATTGTAATTATTTAAAACATTTCGTTGGCCAGCTGTTTATTTTAATACGAAGCTATTGAAATGCTTTATCTATTATGACCATAGATGTGGCAAATCGAACTTCGTAGACTATTTTAGAACAATGTTAAAAATAAATTTAAAAATATTTTTTTCCCGCCGAATTTTTGAACAGCTGTTTACGGATAAAATTTATTCCAGTTTCCACAGATATGCACCTCTCATTATCAAGTATATTACAGACATCATACAGAAATATAACATATTCTATGTTGACTCGAATAAGTATCCCTCATGGCAGTTTCAAGTAAAAACAAACACCCAGGATTCGCGTGATTATAAACTTTGCGATTTTTTCATATTTTTTTTTAAATCATACAAATCTATCTATCTATCTATCTATCTTCTATTTGTCTATATAATCTTCTATATCTTCTATCTTCTCTTCTTATATAAATAAAAACGAATCGCTGAAATGTATGTACGCGCATAACTTTTGAACGACTGCACCAAATTGGATAATTCTTTTTTTGTTGTGTTCGTTATGGTCAGGACAAGGTTTGTATAAAACTACTGGTGAGCTCTGGCATTACGAAATTTGTATACATAATGAAAAGGAAACTGAATGTACCGGGACTGAATTAATGGAATGCGGGAGGGTGGAACTCGGGAGGAGGGTTGACGGGATGGGGGAAGCGGGCGAGGGGAGTGGGGAGAGGGAAAGCGGCGTGGGATCGTGAGGGGGGGAAGGGGACGCTGGAGAGGAAGGGGAGGCAGAAGGGAAACCGGACGAATTGGAAAGTACACGCAGGAAGAAACAATTTCTTTATTAAATGGCATTGCAACGCATGCCGGGAACCAGCTAGTATATTATTATTATTATTATATAAATAAAAATGAATCGCCGAAATGTATGTACGCGCATAACTTCCGAACGACTGCACCAAATTTGATAATTCTTTTTTTGTTGTGTTCGTTTTTGTCAGGACATGGTTTGTATAAAATTACTGGTGAGCTCTGACATTATGAAATTTGTATTAAAAAATTGCAAAAGGTGGCACGCGAGCTGTTTGAAAGCTTAATGTACCGGGACTGAATGTATCTTGTGAACTCATGAGGGTGGAAAGGAACTCGGAGGGGGGAGGAGAACTCGGGAGGGGGGTGCGAGTGGGAACGCGAGAGGGGAAGGGGACGCGGGAGTAGAAGGGGAGGCGGAATGGGGAACGGGGCGAATGGGAAAGGACACGCAGGGAGAAACAATTTCTTTATTAAATCGATTAGCAAAGCATGCCGGGAACCAGCTAGTATGAAATAAACGGTAAAATACAGATTAATTCATTGGCTATCTAGCACTGTAATAAGTTTTTTTGTTTCCACGTTAAAATTTGAAGGAATGATTTGAATGAAATATTTCTAAGCGATCAAATGTTTAAACCATAATCACAATATGATATTGCATTACTTCGTGTTGCTTTTCCTCAATGTGATGTTTGCACGAAATACCAGACACCATGTGAGATATTGTACGTGTTTTATTATTTACATTAAGTTTGCAGTTCTGGCATCCTGGTATATTTATAAATAGAACTCGTGATACCTGACGCACGCCCAATTAACACTAACAGGCAGTCCCCGACGGGGTAAGCTGTGAATATAATACGACGGAAGTAGTGGGTAAACTATTCGTCGGATAACCAACACCTCTGCAATAGGTCACCACTAATGGTTTGCTAAGTTTGGTGACTTAAGGCTCTGCCACCGGGCTCGAAAAGAAGAAGATGGAGAGATACAAAATTACGAATGTTAGAGGAGAGCGCTAACATCGACAGCGACAAAATCGGTGCGAAAATTGCGAAATTGTTTAATAAAACACGACTCGTTTAAAATAGAGCAAAAATCTCGCGGGCATTATCTTAAACAGCATTTAAATAAACTCTGTGAATTTTTTCATACATATAACTTGTAAAATAACTGAAACACACGTGTTTATAATAATTTTTAAAGCATACTTTACGATTTTTTTTTATCGAGGGAATCTATCTATCTTCTATATAAATAAAAATGGATCGCCGAAATGTATGTACGCGCATAACTTCCGAACGACTGCATCAAATTGGATAATTCTTTTTTTTGTGTGTTCGTTATTGTCAGGACAAGGTTTGTATAAAACTACTGGTGAGCTCTGGCATTATGAAATTTGTATTAAAAAAATTGCAATAGGTGGCACGCGAGCTGTTTTAAAACTGCTGAGGAAATGATGTATGGGATGCGGGAGGGGGGAGGGGAACTCTGGTAGGGGGATCACGGGAGGGGGAGAGGGGAACCAGGGAGGGGGGAGGGGGGAGGGGGGAGGGGGAGGGGAAATTGGGATGGGGTTTACGGGATGGAGGAAGGGGGGAGTGGAGTGAGGACGCGATAAAGGAAGGGGAGGCGGAAGGGGAACGGGACGAATGGGAAAGGACACGCAGGGAGAAACAATTTATTTTTAAATGGCATAGCAATGCATGCCGGGTACCAGCTAGTTTTATATAATTTACGTTTCGGCGCGGGCAATGTCTAGATCAGCGGTCGTCACACTTTTCTGGTCAAGGGCCACACATAGAACAATGTGAGGAATCACCGCGGGCCGTTCACTTTCGGTGGGGGGGGGGGGGTTTGGTGTGATGTACATTTTTGTCAAAAGAAAAGTTCTAGTTCTAGTTCTAGCCACGTTTGAACTTTTTCATTTCGTTTTATAACCTTGTGTGGTTAAAAGTGGTTCAACAAACAGTATTCTATTTTTAAATTACATTTTTTTCACTGGCCCGAACCACATTAAAAGCGTTTATTTTATGCAGTGAAAGATTGAATTACTTACAAAAAACCTTATTACGTCACTTAGATGAATCAATAGAGTGGAGATACGTTACTGAGACAACGTGTATAGTTCCTCTGAACTAGGCCGTTCGTAGAGTGTAATTTTCTTCAATCCCAGTGATTGAGATGACTTGACGTACTTTGTGGAATCTTGAATAAAGCTGTTCGTCGAGATTACAAGTTACTTTATTTAAGTAATCGTACGGTTTTCAATGAATATCTAACTGGACCAATCGTCCGCTTTAATGGAAGTTCTATGTAATTCCGAAGCAATGGAACTTAACACTAAATGTGCTCTGCCGTCGATCGGATGACATCGGCTATTTCCGTAACCGTTCGGGTATTATTATTAACAGCGACAGTTGCCACTCTTACAAGGTACTGCATTACTGACATCTGTTGGGACACCTTAAAACTACATATCGTCTCCTCAGTTAGACAAGGTTATAATAGATATTTTTTTCATGGCTAGAAAAGTCAAAAAAGCAATTCTTTTGTACTGAAGTACCGGGTTGCTACCTTCTTCCTTCTTGTATTCATGATTCTCGTATATTGTCATTTCTTAATAATAATACACGTACTTATTAAAAAAAATTATGTGATCTGTAATAGAATCTTTCAGTTCAATTTTCATCCAAACCGAACTACTAAAATGTGTGAATTTTTGCACGCAGTGGTAGGGATGGATTCATACGTCACTCCTGGACACACCGACCCCTACATTACAACCCACCTCTTATAGGTACACATAATTCATTTTTTCTTTCCCAGATCCTTCTCTTCTTTCATTACTTAAAATCTATCATTGCATCTGGGTCAATTTGATGACCCAGATGCAATGATATCCATGTCCGATGGAGTGATAAGAAGTAAGCTGGAGTATGCTAGTGGTGTGTGGACTCCGCACCAAGCTAAATATATTAATATGCTAGAACAAATTCAGAAAAAGTTCCTTAGGTATGTCTATATGCGGATGAATGGAACGTACCCGAGATTCATGCACCATATGGAATTACTTGAGGCAACAAATAGATTTAGCTTGGAAACTAAACGTTATGCAAATCTTGCAATTCTTAGTTTTAACATAATCCATAATCGTATTGACAGCCCATTCCTCTTGGAATGTTATGGATTATACGTACCTGAAAATTTCAGCCGTAGTCGTCGACACGGCTTGTTCAAAATACCATACGGCAGAACAGATGTTCTAGCACAGCATAGCATGACAAGAGGAATGGTGCTGTTGAACGAAATATCGGAAACACTAGATATATATAACTCTTCTTTAGATAGCCTTAAGATTTTTTTGTATAATAATCATCTTCCTAGGTGTTAAGACTGTCAAAATGAGAAAAAAAAAACAAAAAACAAAAAACAAAAAAAAAACAAAAAAAAAACCATCCACACAGCATTGCACGAGATTTTTTTACAGTAGCTCCACAAATAATTTTCTTCTGGGTATATTGTCTTTAAGAGACTTTATTTATTTTGTTTATTATTAGGTATTGTACAACAGAATAATTCCAATTAAAGTACAATTTAGTTACCCTATCAGCATTTAGGCAAGTGACTCTTCAATAATATTTTTAAGGCATATAAAGAACAGTCACTTACATCCAAATGGTTTGCAATTTCATTTAACAGCACCACTCCCCTCGTCATGCTATACTTTGCCAAGACGTCTGTTCTGCCGTTCGGTACTTTAAATAAGTCATGATGTCGACTTCGGCTGTAGTGGTCTGGTACATATAAATCATAGCATCCCAAGAGAAATGGGCTATCGATGAAATTGTTCCAAATTTTGAAAGACAGAATAGCAAGACTTGCTTTCGGTCTAGTTTCTAGACTCACAGAATCAGTTTCCTCAAATAAGTCAATATGTGTATGAACCTTGGATGGGTTCCATGCTTCCGTATATAAACATACCTGAGGAATTTCTTCTGGATTTGCTCTAACATATCAATGTACTTCTGGTGGTACGGTGCCCAAACATCGCTCGCGTACTCCAGCTTGCTTCTCACTTCTCTGTATGCCATCGAATAACGCTAGCATAGCTTCTTGTTTATCAAACTGCTTACAAGTCCTGATGATGAACCCAAGAAGTTTGTAGCAAGACTGAGTGAGCTGCGATATATGGAGGAGAATGTCAGTTCGGGATCAAAGACGACACCGAGATCCTTCACGGATTTTACACGTGATAACGTTTCGCCTTTTATTTTATAATCGTAAACTATAATGTTTTTACAACTAGTGAAGGACATTGTGACACATTTCTTTGAAGATGAGAGTATACTATGAGAGTATACTATGCACTAATCCAGTCATTATTTCAACATGGAATAATTGGATGGGGGGTCATACAACAATATTCTAACCCCGGTCAATGTGATCCAGAAACTAATCATTAAAGTAATCCTAAAGAAACCCTCCCAACAGAAACACTTTTCACAGATTTCACGGTGCCTCGAGTAGAGAATATCTTCAAGAAAAGTGCAATTATCCAAATTTACAAAGATAATATCATCAAGAAATTTGAAACTCACCAATCAAAAAGATATGAAGACAACATCAAAATACCAAAATTTAATACCAAACTAATGCAAAACAATTATATCTATTTATGAATAAAGTTTTTCAACAAACTTCCCATTGAAATAAAAAAAAACCAAAGACATCAATAAACTGAAACTGAAACTGAAGCTACACTTCATCAGGAATAATAAACTAAATTATTACCTGTTTTTCTCTTTCTTTCTAATTATTTTTAGTATATATTCATCTCTATTATATTTAGATTTTTCGAATTTCTCCTAAGTGCACAATATTTTAGTATGTAGCCGTATCCCATGTATGTACACCTACTCATATAGATGACCCAGAGGTCTCAATTGATCCTATTATATACTTACTTATTGCATAATGTTATTCTATTTCATTTATAATTAGTGTAACTCGCTCATCAAACACAAGAACTAGCTTCTTCTTTGGTGAGATTGCAATTTTTAAATAATTTCTGTACCGTTATGTAATCACTGTACAATTATATATCTATATTAAATAAAAAAAATGAGATGCTGTGAAGAGGGTATTTTTAATAATATGAAGGAGATGAAGTTCTTGGGAGGAAAAAACTATGAGTTAAGCGCAGGAACGTAAGGTTCAGTGTGTCCAGGTCATCCGCCTCCCAGACCTAGACAAACCTCACCCCATGAACCCGGGCACCCCTGCTAAATCACCAAACGTAGCGAACCACTTGGGGTGACCTATGGCAGAGGTGTTAGTTATCCAATAAAGGTTCCCGGGGCGGCGGTACCCATTCCCGCCTCCCAGCTAGATCACCAAACTTGGGGTGACCAATTAATAATATCCTTTGATTTTTCACAGTTTAAATAAAACGCGTGTACGTAGGTACTTACAAATATGTTTATTTTTATTTTTATTTGGTTCATACAATTAATAAAACATATTATAATATTTTTTTTACATCTTTGGTATCAATGAATAGAAATTTCTTCGATGTAACTATTGTACTGATTTTCTTACAGTTTTCACCAATAGGTAGAGTGATTCATGGGGAAGGTTTAGTTATATCATTTGTCAAGGTTTTGTGTAAATTGATTCAAATATATAATACACTAGCTGACCCGGCCACGCGTTACTGTGGCTAATAAAACACAACGTCATATATAGTGGATGGTTATCCAATATCCAACCTTTATGACCACCGCCGTCTTTGAGTTTATCGCGAAGAGACAGACAGATGCCGAGGAGGACTTTAATTTATAATCCGTAGAGATAATGTGAAAGATTATAATAATGTGCATGAAATGCTTCAGGTAACTAACGTATTTAAGTTAATAAGGATTAATATTGTATTCGTCTAAATAACTTTTTAATTACCGCAATGTACGTGACCATTTTTTTAGAAGATAGAATGGGTATAGTAAGCTATCCGTAACAGATATATATATGTCATAGCGGACTTTTTGGTAGATCTATAAAAGAGGAATATCCCATCATGCATTGTTTTGTTATATCCCAAAAGGATTAGGCAGCGTTTTCGATGAAAGCTACCAGGCGGCTTGACTTTTTCCGACACTTCTAACAATTATCGTTATGTTTCAACCAATTTACACAAATCATTGACAAATTGCATACCTAAACCTTCCTCACGAAACACTCTATTGGTGAAAACCGCATGAAAATCCGTTCAGTAGTTTTCGAGTTTATCGCGAACAGACAGACGACGACGCGAAGGACTTTAATTTATTTATAATATGTAGAGATATAGATAAAGGAGAACGTCTGTGTGTGGTGAACGAGATGGCTGGCAAGCAGGCGGTGTGGATATGATATGTATGCAAATTAACAAATGGCGTTGGTTATAATGTTTGGGTAATGGCGTTGTCAGTAGATGGCATTGTGTTTCGTTAGCCACAGCAATGTGTGGCCGGGTATGCTAGTATATAAACGCATGTTGCAGGAAGAATTTTTAAAGATTTTGCTCTTGCTTGAGTTCTAGAGCCCATACATGTTGTGGCCATCCCGTTCTGCCTTTACTTCTTCTGTCCTGTGAAGAGGGAGACAGCTCTTTTATCTGAAACAACAGAAAACAAAAGATATAATTTACCTAAAATGTACATTTTTTTTAATGTGAATATAGCACAAGAGTCCCAACTGCTACGAGACTTTGGCTTCCCCAATTGGAGTATGTTGTGAGGTTAAAGTGGAAGGAGATGGCAAGAGGAAGGTGGGGAAGTAGCTGGCTTTTCAGATCTGATCACCAGACACTGCTAAAGTCATTTCATGCAACGTTTCGATTCTGAATTCATATAAAAAAGAGTAAATGTAAATTAAATTATTTATTATATTATTAGTTATTTTAATGTAATATATAGTAATAAATTTGATTTAATCTCATATAATTATTAACGGAATTAAATTAATAAAAATTAATTAATTAACTGCATTATTAATAGAATTGAATTTAATATTATAATTAATATAATTTAATTTTATATCATTATTTAAGTGAATTCGTAGTAATTGAGTTAATTAACCTCGTAAAATAATTTTTGTTGAATTTAATATAATAATTAACTTAATTAAATTCAATACAATTAATTGACTGAATTAATTTAATTAAAAATTAATTGAATTATTAAAATATTTAAGTATTTAACAATTGACGACCTCCGTAGTCCAATGGCTAAGACTTGTCCGGAGGTCGCGGGTTCGAACCCGGCATGCGCAAATAAATTTTATTTGATTAATTAGTATTATTTCACAATTTATTCATTTAAAGTAATATATAGTATATTTGTGGCATGTTCCAGAGTGGAAGATACTATCAGTAACACCCTGGTGTAAGACCACCATTCAGAATTGAAACGTTGCTTAAAAATGGCTTTAGCCGTGTTTGGTGACCAGATCTGAATAGCCAGGTACTTCCCAACCTTCCTCTTCCCCACCTCCTTCCCCTTCCCACTACCTTCAGCCTCACAACATACCCCAATTGGGGATGCCATAGTCTCACTGGCTCCAGACGGGAGCAGTTGAGATTCTTGTGCGGTTATTCACTGTAAAAAAAAAAAAAAATCAAATTATAACTATTAAACACACGACATCCGGACTCGTTACCAAAAATCATAACCACTCAATCGTCGAATTTACAGAATATATCATTAGGTCACGCGTACGTACATCTTCTACAAGTACTGTGATTTCGGGGTGGTTTGGACATGTAGAGCCATTGAACGAAGAAAAGAGTGAAAGGAGAATGTATGACGTGGACGTGATTGGTAGAAGAAGTCGGGGACGACAGAGGAAAACATGGCCCGATCGAGTGAATCAGAGACTCCAGATACTAATATCTACAGCCTGTATGTCGGACGAATATCTACAGCTCATATGTTGAACTAATATCTACGAACTTCAGAGTGTTGGCTAATATCTACAGAGCTAAGGTCGGACGAATATCTATGACGGTCCCAGTGTTGACTAATATCTACAGAGCGTAGGTTGGACTAATCAGCTAAATGTGTCCAATAGTCCGATATTAGGCATTTTTACATACATACTTACATAAATTAAGTTTTTTTAAACTGCATACGCAATATTACGTTATTCCAATATGCTATACATAATTGCAAATCCAACCTCTGCTAGTGCTGTAGATATTCGTCAACATTTTGGTTCTCATAGATATTAATCAGCAGTTTGAGCTGTAGATATTCGTCAACACTTTGTTCTTATAGATATTAGTCAACAGTTTGGGCTGTAGATATTCGTCAACACTTTGGTTCTCATAGATATTAGTTGGATTTTTTCAGTTTTTGGAATACCTGTAGATATTAGTAGACGCCTCCAAATCAGATACTTGAGTCGGCTGGTTATTTAGATCTGATCCTCGAACACGTCTAAAACTACCTCAATCAACAACGTTTCGATTCTGAACGAGGGTCTTTCCCCAATTTATTTTACAAAATATTATATTTAAGGTCATCATTTTTAATAATAATAATAATAAAACGTTTATTTGTTATAGAGAATACATCAATACAAAGAAGCTTTGACTGTCCAACTAGGAAGGTCTCCCGTTCTAGGACAGTCAAATGACAAACATTTTGATAGGCGTAAATTTAATTTAGAAATTACCAATTTGGGACACAAATCAACAAATCATCGCCAAAAAACTTTATCTTATTTACTAAAGTTCAGGCAAAAATATTTAATTATTTATAATGTATGCATAATTTAATTATTTACTAATTTAGTTATTATTAATTATTTATATTTATGCACAAGTGTCCTATACGTACATGTTTTTTTTTTCAATATAGAAAAAAGAAAGAAATGTAAAATTATAAGTTTACTTGTAAATAAACCAAAAGAAAAATAATACATATTACCAAAATAAAAATAATACATTCTACCAAAAGAAAAATAATACATAAGAAAAATAATACCTATTAATTATAAATAAACCAAAAGAAAAATAATACATATTAATACAAAGTTATTGAAAGCAGTGAAGAAGAAGAAGCAAACAGAAAATACTTGTATATGGTGACCTTGTTAAAAAAAACGTACTGCTAAATTGTTTAATTAGTACAGCTTTATACTTCAGTAGAGGCATACAAAAAATATCAGAATCGTTAGCATAAAAGGTTTTCAAAAATGTTTAAAGTGTTTTCCAATCGTACTTTAAAGAACTTAATCAGCCATTACAATAAACTAAATCCGAAAGAAGCCTCGTAAGCAAAACATCTTACACAAATGCAGACTCTCAATTAATTTTACAAAAGATTCTCAATTAATTTGTTCCAGCAAGAAAAGTGGCAGAACCATCAAATAAGCTACCATGTGACAGAGTTGAATGAGTAAATTTTTTGGTTTTTTGTTAAAATTAGTTTTGTTATTTTTGAATACAAGAAGAATAATATACAGGTAGACAGTAAGAAAAAAACAAAAGACATTAATTTGGAAAAAAATAGAGGCGCTGTAATATATAATTATCAGATAATATTTTTTAGTAATATTTCAGACTCCGTCCTGCCCAAATCTAGTAACCATTTTGTAATTTTTTGGCTGAAGGATGACACTTTACACAATTTTAGTTGAGAAGGGATTTTGTTATACAATTTCGGTCCCAGGTATGAGAATATCATTTGATAAGCCGCTGTGTTGCTTGTTGGAATAGAAAGGTCATTTCTGCCCTTACTTCTGGTTTGATGTTTGTGTTCGACTTTTTTCATTTTATATTTATTTTTATGAGCATAAATTATTATCTTTTTAATGTAACACTGTCGAACATCTAGTACATTAAATTCCCTGAAGAGAGCGTCGCTCGAATATCTGAAAGGTTTCTTCATTATAACACGTAAAATAGATTTCTGTGCCTTCAATAACGAGTTTAATATTGTTTTCCCTGCACCCCCCCACCCAATACATCCGTATGTTATGATCGAGTTGCATAGCCCGTAATATATATTTTTTAAGTAGTGTGTTTTTAAAATTTCCCGCAATGAAATAAATATATGAATAAGTGTACGCACTCTTTTTGCTACATTTTCTATTTGGTATTTCCATTTTAGGTTGTTGGTTCCATTGGTCTAGTGTTGGGTAGGACACATCAGGATGAGTTTGTATGAGGTACTCAAATACTGAAATGAGGTGTTGAGGTGTCCCACCTCATTTGAGGTGAGGTGTGACAATATTTGGAATGGGGATGGGGTGGGGGGTTGGCTAGAGAATTTCATAAAACGTGATTTTTACATTAGGCCCTGAGGAAAATAATTCCCCTCAGAGCCTATGTCATATTTAGGGATACTGTAGACGTATTAATTCATCCCTCCATCGGTGCAAGGCAATGTTCCGAGAGAGTAAGGCTGGAGAAGTCAAAAGGACTCCCTCAACCACTCTGTCCGGATTCGGCCTGCCATGCAGCTGCTGGGCTAATAATTTACAATAATTTTTTTTTTTGGAGCAGTTAGGACTCTTGTGCGGTGTTCACATAACAATAATTTACAATAAAAAAAAATTATATTTTTTTTTTTGGAACAGTTGGGACTCTTGTGCGGTATTCACATAACAATATTTACGATAAAAAATATTTCAAAACAAAAAAAATTTCACCTCGCCATCTCACACCTCACGGATCTAACTAATACAAAAATGTCATGCTATACAAGAATCACCTCACCTCACCACCTCATACATTTGTCCCACACAATACGTGACGTGACATGTAGTTCAATACACCAAACACCTCACACCTCACCTCACATTTGTCCTATACGTGACAACGTGACATGACATGTAGTCCAATACACCAACCACCTCACACCTCACCTCATATTTGTCCCATACGTGACATGAAATTTGTAGTCCAATACACCAACCACCTTACACCTCATCTCATATATGTTCCATACGTGATAACGTGACATGATAGTAGTAATACAAAGAAAAAGAGTTGGTACAAATACATTTTGTGAGGTTAGGGGACATTTTACGTTTTTGGATGGGACATTTGAGGTGCCTCTTGTATGAGGTACTCAACACTACATTGGTCATGTATACCTTTTAGAAAAGAGAAGCTCTTGTGCTCCTGATAAGGTAGCCACGATTATTACAACATACAGGTGTTACCACTTGTGAATGTTGAATACTTGGAGCAGGTGGATGAGTTTGCGTACTTGGAAAGTATGTTTAGGAGAGATGGGAAGGCTGATACAGATATTGAAAGAAGGGTAAATGCAGGTAATTCCAATAATGGAGGACTTAACGCCGTTGGCGCTAATACAAAAATGTCAACAGTAGCGAAGCTAGCAGTCCACAATGGAGTGCTGGTACCTACTCTGATGTATGGCAGTGAGGCATGGAGATTTTTTTTTTTTACAGTGAATACCGCACAAGAATCTCAACTGCTCAGGTCTGGAGCCAGTGAGACTATGGCATCCCCAATTGGGGTATGTTGTGAGGCTGAAGGTAGCGGGGAGGGGAAGGAGGTGGGGAAGAGGAAGGTTGGGAAGTACCTGGCTATTCAGATCTGGTCACTAAACACGGCTAAAGCCATTTTCAAGCAACGTTTCAATTCTGAATGGTGGTCTTACACCAGGGCGATACTAATAGTATCTTCCACTCTGGAACGTGCCGCAAATATACTATATATTATTTTATATAAATTAATTGTGAAAACACAAATTAATCAAATAAAATTTATTTGCGCATGCCGGGTTCGAACCCGCGACTCCGGATTGTGAGTCAAGAGTCTTACCCACTGGACTACGGAGGTCGTCAAAAATGTCGTAAATGCAGGTAATTCCAATAATGGAGGACTTACGCCGTTGGCGCCAACAAAAAACTGTCCAAAGAAGCGAAGCTAGCAGTCCACAATGGAGTGCTGATACTTACCCTGATGTATGGCAGTGAGGCATGGAGATTACAGAGGAAGGATGAAAGTAGACTGAATGCAGTAGAAATGAGATCTCTGAGGCGTAGGTATGTAAAAACCATGTATGATGGGGTAGATCCGCAAAGAATGCAAGACGTAAGCGTAATGAATAAGATCAAGAAAGGGACCCTCAGATGGTTTGGGCATGTAGAGCAAAGGCGTGTAAGGAGAATATATGACGCAAATGTGAATGGCAGAAGAAGTCGGGGATGCCCGTGGAAGATATGGCACGATCAAGAGTCGGGTCATGTCAAGAGTTAGAATAATAGAAGAGCATATATGAGACGATGTATGAATGCGAGTGAGGCAAAGAATGTGTGCCAAGACCGAGTTGTTTTGCGGTCCTTCCTCTCTGCCTACCCCTGCGGGAAACGGCGTGATGCTTAGTTAGTTAGATAGTCTGAACGGTGGGTAGGTACCCAACCAGAAGTAAAATTCTCCCATCATTTTACCATCTTGAACACACATGCATCTCCCACTTGTAAACTAATGCAACCAGCTAATCTTTTACAAATAACAACATGTAAAAAAAGAGACATTAAATTTAACAGTCAAGTGGCTCACAAGACATTTTGGCGCCAACTCCCGTTTGATGGTTTGACAGATGATGTCAAATTGTTTCGTGATTCCCGCCAGTATTGTAATATAATCCTACTAATATTATAAAGGCGAAAGTTTGTATGGATGTATGTATGTCTGTTACTCTTTCACACAAAAACTACTGCATGGATTTTATTGAAACTTTACAATAATATAACTCATTTATCAGAATAAAATAATATAGGCTACAGCTCAGAGTTCTGGCATTATGAAATTTGTAAAAAAAAGGTAGGGGGGAGTGTCAGGGTGGATGGGGGGAGGGGTGAAGGGAGAGGGTGAGTGGTGAAGGGAGAGGGTGAGGGGGAGGAGGAGGCGGAGTGGGAACCCCCCTAATACCATGCGGGAAAAAGCTAGTACTTAATAATATTTTGATGATTTGTATACTTACCATTTTCGTGAAAATCACCTCAGGAGTGTTGTGAGGCAGAAGGCAGTGGGGAGGGGAAGGAGATGAGGGAGAGGAATGTGGGGAAGTACCTGGCTATTCAGATCTGGTCACTAAACACGGCGAAAGCCATTTCAAGCAAGGAATCTGAGAGCATCTTCCACTCTGGGACAGGCCGCGAATATATGTAGGTACTTATTCATTATTTTTAAATGAATAAATTATGAAATAACATAAATAAAGCAAATAAAATTTAATTTAATGAAGACAGAAAAATCAGAAAAAATATATTGGCTCCACCTTTGACCCTTTGTTTACATGGCAATTGCTCATCCAACTGAGCTAAGGTGTTGATATCAAATTCGGTCACTTTTAACAGTATCATACTTCGACTAAGAACTGCCAACATTATCTTCATTTTTTAACGAACATACTATTGGCTGCTATCTTTATGTATGATTGCAAGATTCAACTCGAACTAAATGCTATCTAGGTAGTGTCTGGATAAATTTTTAATACTCGACATCTATTGACTTTTCTGCAAGTCTAGGATGAATATTTATTTTTAATTTTTAACTTTATGAGTGAAATCCAAATTATAATATTTAATTATATATATATAATACCTATATATAGATGTGTTTATTGTGAGTGTGTACCTACGTATACGGGTGTGTATGTATGTGTACATTTAGTATTTTTGCATGTGTGTATCTATTCACGTACATGTTTGCTTGCACATATATTAATAAAAGATAAAGGTTATGTACATTTTTATAATCTTGTGCTAATTTACTTTAATTTTCCTTTCTATTGTGTATTT
This sequence comes from Limnephilus marmoratus, assembly GCA_917880885.1. Classification (NCBI taxonomy): domain Eukaryota; kingdom Metazoa; phylum Arthropoda; class Insecta; order Trichoptera; family Limnephilidae; genus Limnephilus; species Limnephilus marmoratus. Next base: position 8,667,870 of record OU862907.1, read on the forward strand.
TCTACTTTCTACTTTTTCTACTTTCTTCTTTTCTACTTTTTATTATAATTATTCCAATGTTTAGCATCACTTATATTAAATCCGTATGTTTACACTAGACTTTAAACTTTAAATTTCATACATAATAACTATACTCCATTGATCACCATGAGACAGGCAGCCGCCTAGTATGGTGATTTAATATATTCTACTTTATGTAAATGCCACAATTATGTAACATGTATTATATAAATAAAATAAAAAAAATAAAAAAATTAAATTAAGACAATATTAGCGAAACTCAATCGAAAATCAGAAGACAAAAAAATCAGGAAAATATTGGCTCCACTGGGACACTGACATCATATACAAACAAAGATAGCAGTCAATAATATGTGCGTTAAGAAAATGAATATACATAATGTGGGTAGTTCTTAGTTGAAGTATGATACAGTTAAAGGTGACCGAATTGGATATAGGTTCCGTAGCTCAGTTGATAGAGCACTTGCCGTGTAAGCAAAGGGTCCGGTTCGAGTCACAGCGGAGCCAATATCTTTTTCTGATTTTTCTGTTTCCAGATTTTCTATTGAGTTTCGCTAATATTGTCTTTATTTAATTAAATATCATAATTTGAGATTTTACACATAAAGTTAAAAATTAAAACGGTCCACGCCAGGATTCGATTCCGCGACCTTCGAATAGCCTTACCCCTCGACCACGCCGGCCGTAGCAGGCTGGGGACGGTGTATAGAGGGACTTTTTAGGGAAAGGAAGGAGAGGAAGTTCTGGGAAGAAAGATATGAGGAGTGGGTAGAAATCTGGGGATCAAAAATTCAATTTTGTATCGGTGACTCAATCCAATATTGTATTTTTCAGCCTTTCTTGAATGATTAGGGTTTGTTTATGGACAAAACTATTTATTTATATTTATACTAGCAGACCCGGCCACACGTTGCTGTGGCTAACGAAACACAATGCCATTACCCAATCTTTATAAAATCCACACCACCCGCTTGCCAGCTGCCCGCTGCCCGCTGCCGGAATTGAATATTTGAATTCATCGGCTTTTCTCTACTATAATAAGCATGTATTATACATATAAACTAATTAACTCGCCACTAATTATATAAAGCTTGCAATGCATAACTGGATATTTGAAAAGGGAAAATCAAATACCTACTTACTCTAGGACATCTATTTTCAAATTTCTTCCGTAGAACGAATTTCAAAAGTACGGCCCGCCAGCCGTTTTAAATCGCACAAAAATATGTTTTCTTTGAATTTCTCAGCTTTTCTCTAATGTAATTTAAATGTATTATACATATAAACCTTCCTCTTCAATCACTCTATCTATTGGTGAAAACCGTATGAAGATCCGTTGCGTAGTTTAAAAGATTAACGCGCACATTCATTTTGAGCGACTTAATTTTATACTATGTAATAATTAAATATCTACGAGCGCAAACAATTAATTTACCTCAATATTTTAAATCAAAACGTGCAAAAAGTATTAAAAACCTAAAATAATTTAATTGGCGCCATCTGTGAATGCGTCGATTATAACGTGCTTGACGTTTAACCTTAAAAAAATACAGACCCTTATCCTGTTAAGAAATTCCCACTAATGCAAGTATGTATATTATAAACTAAAATAACTATGGGAAAGTAATCGATAATGCATCTCAAGTGGTTTCACATGCAACACTATAAAAGGTTCACAAGCATTGTATCAAAACCCATTCAAATTAAATATGGACTTTCATTTATAAGTACCGCTAAAGATATGAACCGATTAACATGGCGCTTCCGAGGGTCCTTGAGGGAACCCGGTCGACGAGAAATTTGGACTGTAGGGATTTTATCAAACTGTTGCTGGCGGTGTTGCTCTTACTCCACTGAATTCTGAGCGAAAGGGACAACTCTAACTCAGACTGATAATCTTCATATATATAAAAAATCTAGTGTCACGGTGTTTGTGGTCGCACCCCTCCGAAACGGATAGACCGATTTTTATGAAATTTTGTATGTATATTTGGCAGGTATGAAATTAGGTTTTAAAGTATACTTCATACCGCTAGGTGATTAGGGTGTCCCAATCCAGAAAAAAATATTTTTTGTGACAATTTTCTTTTTTCTTTGGCATCAAAAAATACATATAACGCTATAACCCCAATGTTTACCCTCCTACCCCCACCCTCCAATTTTTTAATCGCGATTTCAGTATTTTTGCATGAAAACAGAATGAAATTATTTATGTCGTTGAATTACAGATCCGCCTCATCGAACTTTCATGCACACATGCGCAAGACATTCACGAGAAGCGTCGCGTCATTTTGACATTTCATTCGGCATCATGTTCTTGCGTGGGCAAACCTTTGAGGATTAAATGTGTACATGCCCGTGAAAGTATCTATATATACTGGTGAGCTCTGGCATTGTGAAATTTAGATGTATAAAAAAAATTGAAATAGGTTGCACGCGAGCTGTTTGAAAAATGAATGTACCGGGACTGAATGAATGAAATGCGGGAAGGGGGAGGGGAACCCGGAGGAGGGGATGGGAACTGGGTTGGAAACGGGTGAGGGGAGTGGGGAAAGGAAAGGCGGAGTGGGAACGCGAGAGGGGAAGGGGAATGGGACGAATGGGAAAGAACACGCAGGAAGAAACAACTTCTTTATTAAGTGGCATAGCAACGCATACCGGGAACTTGCTATAATAATAAAAATGGAGCGACCGATCGATTTAATTCCTACGCAAATTAACAGATGGCGGTTTGAGTTAAAAGGTTGGGTTAACCATCGTTGGGTCAGCTAGTAAACATATAATTTTTGAAATATAAAATTTTTGATTACATACATAAAAAAGTTTTTAAAATGGCTCATGTTACGTTTTTCCAACTAAAATTACTGATAACAAAAAAAACACACACATATTTTATTAGGCAAACGTATCATTAACGTTATCGTCAACTCACTAAAGATGTACATTTTAATAATTTAGCGGTGAACTTTTAGATTTTAATATAATGCGTGTTATTACCACTTTCTAACACTGCTTGGCTGTGCAACCGGGCCCGAAAAGAAGAAGATGGAGAGATACGAAATTACGAATGTTAGAGGAGAGCGCTAACATTTACAGCGACAAAATCGATGCGAAAATTGCGAAAATGTTTAATAAAACACGACTCGTTTAACATAGAACAAAAATCTTGCTGGCATTATCTTAAACAGCATTTAAAGAAACACTCTGAATTTTTTCATACATATAACTTGTAAAATAACTGAAACAAACGTGTTAATAATAATTTTTGGAGCATACTTTGCGATTTTTTTCTATCGAGGGAATTTTATATAATTTGCGTTTCGGCGCGGGCAAAGTCTAGATATTATCTTCAAGAACAACATATATATTTTTAATTTAAAACTTACCGTGTTTAAGGGAAATATGTAATAAATCGGTACAAATCCGGGTTGCGAGCCTTTAAATCATGTTTCTAACCATGATCGTATGGGAGATAGGGGGCATACATTAATTACGTGAGCAGTTTTTCTACCAATCTAGACACGCCACCCCCCTAGGTGAGATAAATTTGGGCCACTTCGTATATTCTTTTCAAGTAACGTGAGATTTTGCTACACCCTCCCCCCCTTGAGCTCACGTAATTTGTATGCCCTCATACAAGGATTTCTATGAGACCTGTATGAGTTGTTCCGAAAAACAAACCAAGTAGCTTGAGGGGTGTAGATGAGTGTTTCAGGCTGTTTTTTTTATTGCTTATAATAATTGTTAAATATCTTTTAATTTATTTTTTATTAATTACTTACATTAGAGATATGCTACGTCTGTCAATGTTTATAAATAACAACACAACACGTTTGACGGCCTCCGTGGTCGAGGGGAAGGCTTTCGACTAGGCATCCGAAGGTCACGGTTTCAAATCTCGGCGTGCGCAAGTAAATTTTTATTGATTTATGTTATTTCACAATTTAATCATTTAAAATAATATACTGTATATTTGCGACACGTTCCAGAGTGGAAGATACTCACAGTATCATCCTAGTGTAAGACTATCATTCAGAATTGAAGCGTTGTTCGAAATAGCTTTAGCCGTGTTTGGTGACCAGATTTAAATTGCCAGATACTTCCCCACCTTTCTCTTACCCATATCCGTTTCCTCCTCACTGCCTTCAGCCTCACAACATACCCCAATCGGGGGTGCCTTAGTCTCACTGGCTCCAGACGAGAGCAGTTGGGACTCTACATATTATATATTTTCAATTAATACCTCTGCCATAGGTCACCCCAAATGGTTCACTACGTTTGGTGACTTAGCAGGGGTGTCCGAGTTCATGGGGTGGAGTTTGTCCAGGACTTGACGGCGGATGCATTTGCCCACCTTTTGCATGGGGGGCCGCATCGAGAGAGATTGGTTGAGGGAGGCCTTATGACCTTTCAAGTGGGAGGGATGGATTCATACGTCCGTCACTCCTGAACACACTGACGCCCAGAATCCTACCCACCGCACCTTTTTCCTTTACAGAACTTCCTATCATCCCCTTCCTTAATAAAATTTTCTTTAACTTCCTTATCAAACTGAGTCAAACACAGAGAGAGTTTAAAAAATATGTTAAAATATGGATACATTCTAATGATCGAGCCTATACTGGTGCCCTCACCCAAACGCCCAGTCATTGACAGTTGTTATTGTAGTAATAACCTTGCGGTTTATGAATTGAGTAGGTATATGCAAACAATCATGTTAACTAAAATAAAGTTTTTGCTGTATGGAAACCTACTTTACACATTTATAAAAAAACCATAGATAAAATTGCGAGAAACAATTAACAAAAATTCTGCCTCAATACAGGTTCACCTAGTGAGGCAGGCTATGCACAACTAAAAATACTGTATAACTATACTACTCCTGTGTAACCTTTCTTACGTTACTTTCTATTTGTTAATTTTTCTGTACTGATTGATGTAATCTATTTGTAAACTACTTTGAGCATGTAATTTTTTTAGTTATATTGTTGTTATTTCATTGAATAAAGATTATTATTATTATTATTATTAAAAATACCCTCCACACAGCATACCCTAAGATTAAATTGACCCTGAGGGAAATTAGTTTAATTTGATTGACATTTACCCTCTTGTGTGGAGCAAATGTTTTTTTTTTTCCTTTATTATTTATTTACAGTTTTTTTACATTTTTAAATTACCTAAGTCCCGTTAAACTGATTGATATCAGTTTGTCATCGGGTTCTTTTGACAATTACTTTTTTTTTAAATTGAGACAGATACATAAAATATACACATTATTACTTTAAAAAAATATATATATATTTTGGGAAAAAAAATTGTTAATAAAATTTATAAGAAATACAGAACAGAGAACATGAAAGAAATAAAAAGACAAGACAAAAGAAAATAATAATGGAAAAAACATTAAAAGCGGAATAACAGAAATTAGTACAAAAAAGTTCTTTCACTTAACCATTTTTTTAGCGTACATTTCCTTCTGAAACTCAATTCACAGCTTTTTATTGCGTTGGGTAACATGTTGTAAATTATTGGAACAAGGTATTCTAGAGTTCTTTGACCGTATTTATTTAGGTATCTGGGAATTATAAGTCCATCATTTGCAGTTAGTCTTGTATTATGAACATGAGCCACTAGTTTATTATATTCAGATTGAGATGTATGCTGACTCGCAATTTTAAGCCACAATATAGCACGAACAGATACTAAATTTACAGAGTTGTATAGTAATGATTTTGGTATATCATGTCTTTATTCGTATTCAGTTTTTTTTTAAATAATAATTATACCAAAGAATATTGTACGTTTTGCACTGAAAGAAGATTTATTTTTGTTGAATGTCCCCATGTGGTTATTCCATATCTTATTAGGGATTCCGGCAATGACAGATATACTAATCTAAGTAAAGAAAAAAATTATTCAATCATGAAAACCTTTCTTTTTATAACGTTTGAAGATTATTCCCAACAATTTAATATATCATTGAAGAAAAAGATAACAATAAATAGCCTAAATAGGTAATCTAAACGAAAATATGAAACCGAACAAGACACAGAAAAACAGATAAAGATAATGGTCGCAACTGGGACTCGAACTCAGCACCTCTCATATAACCAGGAAAGGTTCTTTTTTTACATGAATACCGCACAAGAGTCTTAACTGCTCCCGTCTGGAGCCAGTGGGACTATGGCATCCCCAATTGGGGTATGTTGTGAGGCTGAAGGCAGTGGGGAGAGGAAGGATATAGGCAAGAGGAAAGTGGGGAAGTACCTGGCTATTCAGATCTGGTCACCAAACACGGCAGAAGCCATTTCAAGCAACGTTTCAATTCTGAATGGTGGTCTTACACCAGGGCGATACTGAGAGTATCTTCCACTCTGGAACGTGCCGCAAATATACTATGTATTATTTTAAATGAATAAATTGTGAAATACACAAATTAATCAAACAAAATTTATTTGCCACGCCGGGATTCGATCCCACGACCTTCGGAATGCGAGTCAAGCGCCTTACCGCTGCACTACGCCGGTCGTCAACTTCGCCGGTTCTGGGTTCGAGTCCCAGTTGCGACCATTATCTTTTTCTATTTTTCCGTGACGTGTTCTTGTTTATATTTTCATAGATTGTTATCTTCTTAAAAAAAAAAAATTATACATTATTACCCAAACTGTAAAATGTACAGTGCACTCATTTTCTTATGTGTTAAATTTAGGGTAGATATTGGTAGTACCACGAATTTCCGCACACTACGTACAGCATAGCTTTACAATGTTCCACATGGCCCAAGAGTAATTACCTAATTACATTAACTTCTATTCTCGAGGAGTTTATCGCGCGAGACTTGCGCCACATGGCCTCGGCTTTACCCGAATTCTTTGCACCGTTATATACTTTCCTAATAATACACTAAAACCAAAATAAGCAAACAAAATTAGATACTAAATGTTTCCGTTTCGTTAACAGGTGAAAACGGATGTATTATTTTAGTAGATAGTTTCAAAGAAAACAATTTTTTTACGTCTTCGTTCGGCATTTTCACGAGCATACGACGTGCGTCTTGAATACTTCAAAATTAATATACTTAAATCAGAACTAGTCCAGTCCAAAATAAGGTATAGAGTAGGGTGTGTCAATTATTTCAACTTTTGAATTCAGAAACGCCCCCCGTTTCAAAAGTTGCGTCTTACAAAGAAAATGAGAAATGCACTTAAATTTATTTAAAAAAAATGGTTACTAGCCCGCTAAAATGCATTGAAAATCAAAAAATAAACCTTAAAAAAATTTTGAAAATTATTTTAATAATTTTTTTTTCAATAATATAACCTTTTTACGTTTGTTTGTTATTAAAAAATGCGTATTGGTGACAAAAATTAAAAACAAAATCAAGCTTATGAATACAAGTTAGTCAACAAAAATTCTGATTTTATCCAGAAAAAGTGTTTTTTTCCCCTTTTATATTTTTAACTAACACATAATATATGTTTCAAAAAAATATATTTTTTGCGTTCTTTGTACTGCAGTTATGGAATGAAAATTAAGTTTGGTACAAAATATGGACCCTTTGTTTAATTGTTTTCCAATTCACGAAAACTATATTTTTTCTAAACTTCCGGCCATTTTAGCGGCCTAATAGTGAACAATAATTTCTTTAAATAAATGAAGACAATATAAGCGAAACTCAATCGAAAATCTGGAAACAGAAAAATAAGAAAAACATATTGACACCTCTGGGACTCGAACCCAGGACCTCTTGCTGGGTTCCTGGTAGTCCTGGGTCGATCGATCGTTTTACACGACCCGGGTCGCTCACGACACACCTTTGTCACGAGCGGGTCGCGAAGACCCGCTCTTTTCGCGACACAAAATACGAAACTCGGTAACCGAGTTTCTCGCGCCGGTCGCCGCCCAGTCATACTCGACACGAAATCCAGGTTATAATTGTATGAACGTTCGCTCACAGCTCACATCTGTAACTAGTAATGTCATGTCCCAGAAATCAATTTTAAAAAAGGCATGCTTCAGGGGTAAAAAAAACAATGTTTTATCATGTTTTGAAGGATATAAAAACCATGTAAAAAACGTGTTGTTATGAAGCTTTTACTGAGAATTTAAATAAGTAAATTAGCTGTAAGCTTAATTATAAACTATTATTTTATAATTTTTCTTTGTGTAATAGGACAAAAATAAAATAAACGCGCCCATGAATTATTATGATTGCTATGATACTTTTTGATAGTGGGATAGTTAGGTTAGGAGTTCAAGTTACAAGAGTAGAGGGTGTACAAAATAAATTATATTTGCAATGTTTGCACGATTTTTATTAGAATTTTAATAATAATATAAAAATTCTTATCCGTGTATGTATATAGATTTTTGTTTAATGTTATATTATTAAACCTAATGAATATTGAATAATTGTCTAAAGATGACCATAATAGGCTGAGCATAGACCGGTAACGGTAAAAAATAAATTGTGGAGAAATTTATCAAATTGTTTTAATATGTATATTATGTATTGTTATTTATTAACGTCACGCACGTGTGTGTTTACCGAATGTGTCGCAGTTCGCACTTACGCTTCACCCAGCTACTTTCTACTACCTGAGTGGAGAGAGCGGGTGGCAAAACCCGGGTGTTGACAACCCGGTCGCTCTCTCGTATATCTATCTGTCGTCGCTCGCCCCGCCATCCTTCCCGCCCGACCCGCACCCGTCGCTCGCCGCGCCCCGCGCCCGAAACCCAGGTTGCAGTAGTAGAGAGGTTGCGAGAAGTGGGTCGCGAGACCCGGGTGCTGACGAAAAAATGATCCGCTCTCTCTTTGGTGGTCCGTGGGCGGGTTTCAATGAGCGGGTCATTCACGACCGACCCAGGACTAGTTCCTGGGTTCGAGTCCCAGAGGTGTCAATATGTTTTTCTGATTTTTCTGTTTCCAGATTTTCGATTGAGTTTCGCTTATATTGTCTTCATTTATTTAAATATTACAATTTGAGGTTTTACTCATAAAGCTAAAATAAAAAATAACAATAATTTCATTTATTTTTAGGTTTTCGAATAGCTACAGATCATAGAGACCCCGGGCGTTTAAAAATAAGGCCATTTTTTCTCTACGGAGAGCGACACAAGTTAGTGTAGAGTGCGTGAGCAGGAATCTAAGCGATTCCTTCAGAAATTTATTTATGGTACTTAGAGTGTGAACATACTAAAAGACCCGACGTCTAGGTGGTGAGCAAGGGATAAGGGGGGGGGGGGGGAGAAGATCCCAATTTTCGGGTTTCCGCTTATATCTCAAAAACAATGCGTCGCAGAGGAAAACTTTCTGTCAATAAGTAATCTTATATATAAAAATGAATCGCTAAATGTGTTGGTAAGCGCAAATCTCGAGATCAGCTGAACCGATTTCGCTAATTCTTTTTTTAGAATATTCCTTGAAGTACGAGGATGGTTCTAACGGAGAGAAAAATTAAGAAAATTGGATAATTTCAGAAAACATCGCAAGTTTGACAGTTCGCGTGTTTGAGAATGACATTTTGCAAAACAATGATTGTTAAATCAGGATTCTATTTTTGAAAATCTTTAAAATGATAAATTTATTTAAAGTAGGTACTCCCCTAATAGTTTGAATCGAATCAAGAATTTTAGATATTTTAAATAGGTACCTATGTTAGGTACCAAATTTAATATACATGAAAAATGGAAATTTGAATAAAAATTGTAAAAGGTGGCACGCGGGCTGTTTAAAAACTGAATGTACTGGGATTGAATATATGAAACGCGGGAGGAGGGTTGGCGGGACGAGGGAGCGGGAAAGGGAAGAGGGAAGGCGGGGAAGGTGGAAGGGGAACGCGGGAGGGGGACCTGGGAAGGGGGAGGGGAACTCTGGAGGGGGGTTCGCAGGATGGGGGAAAGGGGAGGGAGTAGAGTGGGGAGAGGGAAGGTGGAGGTGACGAAGTGGGAACGCGATAGGGGGAGAGGACGCAGGAGAAGAAGGGGAGGCGGAAAGGGAACGGGACGAATGGGAAAGAACACCCAGGGAGAAACAATTTCTTTATTAAATGGCATAGCAACGCATGCCGGGAACAGCTAGTAGCTCATAAAATTATCTACAACTTTTATTCTATACTTACCTGATTTTCGAATTCCCAGCCGTTTTTGAGTTACACGCTCCACAAATGTAGATATTTTTGAAAAAAAATTTGTTACTTCGCATTTTTTATCAAACATTCCTTCATTTCGTCTAAAATATTCATCAAAAAAGAAATTTATTGGAAAAAACGTATGAATAATTTAATTCCCTTTTAGAATAATTAATTAGCATATATTAAATAATCAATAAGCAAATTAATCTTCAACCAGTGAATATTTACAGCGATTTTAAGTTTTTTTAGTAAAATGTCGTCAATTGACTGATCCGATATCTTCTTTACACACATTATTATCACACATCTGCCCTGATGATGGACACTGCAACGCTGTCCGAAACGTTGGCTAAAGAAGGAGGTAGCGCAACACGGCATAATACCCCTAAAACTAATAACAAAATAATTTTTGGCCGTGAAAATCTAAGATCGTATCTTCTTTACACAGTATAAAATGAAGTCGCTCCAGCTCTCTGTGCGCTTAGATCTTTTAAACTACGCTACGGACTTTCATGCGGCTTTCACCAATAGATAAAGTGATTCATGAGTAAGGTTTTTAGGCATATAATTTGTGAAGGTTTTTGGTAAATTAGTTGAAATATATAAATAACGGGCTGACAAGCGGGCAGCGGACTGGCATGCAGTCGGTGTGGATTTGATTTAACAAATGGCATTGGTTATAAAGGTTGGATAATGGCGTGGCGTTGTGTTTCGTTAGCCACAGCAGCGTGTGGCAGGGTCTGCTAGTGTTTACATAAAATAATTCACAGCCATCTTGATACTACATTGTGTCTTAGCAACATTGATATACATAAATGTTCCCAATTCCCATTGTTTAAGAGGGTATAACCATAAGAGTATGGATATAACCAGAGAAAACCGGAAATATATCATGCTTAAATCAAATTTTAGACGTATTAACTCTTTTCCACAAAAAATTATAAAATGATTTCGAAAAATTTATTTTTAGTAGGTACAATATTTTTGGTTTTACGTTGGTTGTTGGCAGATTTGTTAAACAAAATTTCGTATTATACAACATTATGACAACATATAATCATGCAGTGAAATAAATCAATAAATTATCTGGGAAACGCATGTTTCAGAATTTTAATTTTAGTTTAAATAAAATCATTAAAAAAATGATCCGCGCACGTCTTTTGTGACGAAAATACTTTAGTTTGTCTATTTGTTTACGGTCTTACAAACTAATATAGGTATTTAAGAATTTTTACATTCTTATTTTGTTTAGACATAATTGAAAAATGATAAATACTTATGTTCAAAAAATTATTACAAAAAGTATTTCATTTTAATTGTTTTATCAACACGCCTTTCAGCATTTTTCAATGCAGGTATAAATTAAAGCAAATTTGAAATGAAATAAAATCGATATTGATACGTATATAATTTTAAAAAGTTGGTACGGAGAATAATTCATCTGTCTCATTGGAACCGCCCTTTTTTTTTTTTTTTACAGTGAATACCGCACAAGAATCTCAACTGCTCCCGTCTGGAGCCAGTGAGACTATGGCATCCCCAATTGGGGTATGTTGTGAGGCTGAAGGTAGCGGGGAGGGGAAGGAGGTGGGGAAGAGGAAGGTTGGGAAGTACCTGGCTATTCAGATCTGGTCACTAAACACGGCTAAAGCCATTTTCAAGCAACGTTTCAATTCTGAATGGTGGTCTTACACCAGGGCGATACTGATAGTATCTTCCACTCTATATTGATACGTATATAATTTTAAAAAGTTGGTACGGAGAATAATTCATCTGTCTCATTGGAACCGCCCTTTTTTTTTTTTACAGTGAATACCGCACAAGAATCTCAACTGCTCCCGTCTGGAGCCAGTGAGACTATGGCATCCCCAATTGGGGTATGTTGTGAGGCTGAAGGTAGCGGGGAGGGGAAGGAGGTGGGGAAGAGGAAGGTTGGGAAGTACCTGGCTATTCAGATCTGGTCACTAAACACGGCTATAGCCATTTTCAAGCAACGTTTCAATTCTGAACGGTGGTCTTACACCAGGGCGATACTGATAGTATCGTCCACTCTGGAACATGCCGCAAATATACTATATATTATTTTAAATTAATTAATTGTGAAATAACACAAATTAATCAAATAAAATTTATTTGCGCATGCCGGGTTCGAACCCGCGACCTCCGGAATGTGAGTCAAGAGTCTTAGCCACTGGACTACGGAGGTCGTCAAGATGTACTAATTAATTATTTACGGCCGGCGTAGTCCAGTGCTAAGGCTCTTGACTCGCACTCCGAAGGTCGCGGGATCGAATCCCGGCGTGGCAAATAAATTTTATTTCATTAATTTGTGTTATTTTACAATTTCTTCATTTAAAATAATATATAGTACCTACCTATATTTGCGACACGTTCCAGAGTGGAAGATACTCTCAGTATCGCCCTGGTGTAAGACCACCATTCAGAATTGAAACGTTGCTGGAAATGACTTCTGCCATGTTTGGTGACCAGATTTGAATAGCCAGGTACTTCCCCACCTTCCTCTTCCCTATCTCCTTCCCCTCCCCACTACCTTCAGCCTCACAACATACCCCAATTGGGGATGCCATAGTCTCTCTGGCTTCAGACGGGAACAGTTGGGACTCTTGTGCGGTATTCATATAAAAAAAAACGATTCATATAAAATATTGTATCTCAGTCAATTTTTCAAATTTCTTTAAAACATTTGTGAGAGCATTCTTTAAAAATTGTATCTTTAAGAAAATGAATTAAAAAAATTACAAGTGAGTGCCTTAAAGCCTTGTTTAGGATTATTTGATCAAGGGAACATGGAGGCCCCCCAGCTTTGGAGGCCCCTTCCGCTCCCCCGTTAGTCCGCCACTGATGAAATGAGTCAATAATTGACCCAAAATAGAATAACAGATCGTAGATAAAAATTATCTGTGTAATTTAATATGAGTAATGTAATTATTTTGGGGGCGTTATATCTCTTTATCTACAAATCTCTCGTCCCTCAATTATTCTTATTGTCTGTTTATGTATGTACTAGGCCAAGGGTGGCCAAACCGCGGCCCGCTGGGTGTCTACTTGTGGCCCGCGGAGCATATGCACACTTTTTTTATATTAAGAGCGTTTAACCAGCCAGCGGACGAAAATCCACATTTCGTCGAAAGTTGTTCTTCCGATCGTGCAGGGCGGTTACAATGAGAAAGATTAATTATTCTCCGTACCAGCTTTTTAAAATTATAACTCAATATCGAATTTATTTCAATCGAAATTAGCTTTAATTTATACCTTCATCCAAAAATGCTGAAAGGCGTGATGATAAAACTATTAAAATAGTGTACTTTTTGTAGTTATTTTTTGATTATAAGTATTTATCATTTTTCAATAATGTCTAAATTTAATAAGAATGTTAAAAAAATCTGAAATATATTAGTTTGTAAGTGCGCAAATAAATACACAAATGGACCAATTTTCGTCAAGAAACACATGTACGTACATATTTTTTAATGATTTTATTGAATCTAAAATTAAAATTCTAAAACATAGATACGTTTGCTAGATAATGTCTTGATTTATTTTACTGCATGATTATATTATTTGAAATGGGTGTGGTATAATACAATTTTTTTTTGAAAATTTGACAAATCTGCCAACGACCTATGGAATAACCTTATTATACTAAAAATTTAAAAAAATTCTCAAAATTTATTACATACGAATGCTAGATAAAAGAACAATCTTTCGAAATCCATTTATAATTTTTTGTGGAAAAGAGTCAATACGTCTAAAATCTTTTTTGAAAATGACGTATTTCCGGTTTTCTCTGGTAATGCCCTCTTAATGTACATAAAACCACCACAAGAACATTTCAAGGTGCGCAGTTCGTATCATATCTCATATATGGAAGTATCTCAGTACATTGATTCAACTATCGTGACAAGTTCTTCTATGGTATATACGTGTTAACAAACAATCACAGTTAAAGGAGAAATTCAATCAGGTTGGTTTGGAAGAGTTTTACAAAACATATTTGGACAAGGAGATATATCCTGCATTTTAGAAACATGCTCTCTATCGATGATTTCGCTATTTGAAGACGTGTGAACAGATTTTTAGTCGAATGAAGCATATTAAATCTCAAATGAGAACACGATCACTGATGAGCATTTGGAAAACTGTTTGCGTACTGTAGCAACAACATCAATCGTTATCAACATTGACGCACTTAGTTCTGACAAACAAAATCACACGTCTCACTAAAATTTATTATATTATGTATTTTGTTAATTTTTTATTATTTTTTTTTGTATTGCCCAAATCTAATCTAATAAATATGTTTGATTCTCATTTTGGTTACATCTTCTTAAAAATCCATATATTTCTTGTTATCTTTGAATAAATAATCAAAGAAATTTTGTTATGTGGCCCGGTATGAAATCTAATTTCTAAAATCTGGCCCGGCTGCTGAAAAGGTTGGCCACCCATGTACTAGGTGTTTACTATACGCTTTCATCTATCTGCCTACAAGGTATTTTAAGATTCTTTGGACACGTTGCTCGACAACTTAAGGCTCTACAACCGGGCCCGAAAAGAAGAAGATGGAGAGATACGAAATTACGAATGTAAGAGGAGAGCGCTAACATTTGCAGCGACCAAATCGATGCTAAAATTGCGAAAATGTTTAATAAAACACGACTCGTTTAAAATAGAGCAAAAATCTTGCGGGCATTATCTTAAACAGCATTTAAAGAAACAGTGTGAATTTTTTCATACATATAACTTGTAAAATAACTGAAACAAACGTGTTAATAATAATTTTTGGAGCATACTTTGCGATTTTTTTCTATCGAGGGAATTTTATATAATTTGCGTTTCAGCGCGGGCAAAGTCTAGATATTATCTTCAAGAATAACATATATTTTTTAAGAGCTTTAAAACTTACCGTGTTTAAGGGAAATATGTAATAAATCGGTACAAATCCGAGTTGCGGGACCTTAAGGACTCCACCTTAGAGAAACTCATAGTCACTAGTTGCAGTGTTTGGCAGAAGAGGTAGAGGAAGTTCACCGCAGCGCTGGAGTGACCAAGTGTCACTGGTGTCTGGTACTAGGGTGTCCTTGGCACTGAGCAAAGTCCACCATGGGAATTAGAGTAGGGGTCACTGTCTTTAGCAATGAGAGACTTACTTAAGACGAATATATTATACACTAGTTTTTTTCCCGCGGCTTCGCTCGCATGGTATTAGGGGATTCCCACTCCCACTCCGCCTCCACTCCCCCCCATCAACCCCCCTCCCCCACCCCCTCCACCCACCTCCCGACACCACTCCCTCCACCCCTACCCCTCTTCCCTCTGCCTTCCCTCGCCCCACTCCACTTCTCCCATCATCCCCCTCCTCCTCCAACCCACATCCACCACCTACCCCTCCCCCCTCCACCTCCCCCCACCCTCCTCCACCCCTCCCTTCCCTCCCCCTCTCGCCAACCCTAACCCCCTCCACTCCATCCCCCTTCCCCTCCCCCATTCTTCCCGGTACATTCAGTCTTCAAACTACTCTATGCCACCTATTACAATTTTTTATACAAATTTCATAATGGCAGAGCTCAACTCAAAATAACGAACAAAAAAAAAGAATTATCCAATTTGATGCAGTCGTTCGGGATTACGCGCGCATACATACACTTCTGTGATTCATTTTTAGAGATGGTTATTAAGTATATTAAAAAAAAAAACCTCGTTTCCAAGGCGACAATTGGTTTCTGACGTTTGCAATAAATCGATTTTGTTAGTGACAGAAAACGTATGATAAACAATTTCATAACGCCAGAGATTATTCATAACGCTAGAACCTTCCAATATATATAGCTTATAATATTCGCAAATGATGTAGCTTTCTATTTGTGAAAGAATTTTTAAAATCCATTCAGTAGTTTTTGTGTGAAAGAGTAACAAACATACATCCATACAAACGTTCACCTTTATAATATTAAATAGGATAATAGGATTAATAGAATAAGATTGTACATAAGTACAAATGTATATATATGTGTCGATTTAGGAGGCTGGTATTGGAAACGCTGCTCCCGTAATCATGTATTGGATAACCAATACCACGATTTATCAGATGTGCCCAGGTTCAACAGGTGATGTGTATTCAGGTCTTGGCGGCGGATACGCCTGCTCACCAGCTGCCTGGCAGACAGGATCGTGAGAGGTCGCTATAGGAAGATCTCTCCAGCTGATCTCGCTCGACATATTGTCTTGCACCGCAGTTGGAGGGATGGATTCATACGTCCGTCACTGCTGGACCCACCGCAGTTTCCTTTCCACTCCTCTTTTTTTAAATTAGACAAATTAGCTTGAGTGGTTAAAATATAATATTATAGTTAGATAGGTACTCGCTTGTCGGAATTGTTGAAACATCGGTTTCAATTTTCAAAATTACATTTTGAGTTGTAATCTATTATTTGCATTTTTGGTCTGTTTATTATTTGATACCGCGCGTTTTCATCCCGTAACAAAATATATTATCCCCAACAAAATATCCCTCGACAAAATATCCTTCAGACAAAACATCTCCCGAGAAGGAAGGAAGGAAACAGCAAGGAAATTATAGTTTCGATTTAAATTTGACTCCGAAAGGTTTTGTTGGTTTTGTTAGGTTTGGTTAGGTTAGGTGAGGTTAAGTTAGGTTAGGATAAGTTAGGAACTTTTGTCGGGGATATTTTGTCGGGCATATTTTGTCGGGGATATTTTGTAGGGGGTATTTTGTCGGGGATATTTTGTCGGGAATATTTTGTAGGGGGTATTTTGTAGGGGGTATTTTGTCGGGATATTTTGTCGGAGATATTTTGTCGGGGATATTTTGTAAGGGGTATTTTGTCGGGGATATTTTATCGGGGATATTTTGTGGGGGATATTTTGTCGGGGATATTTTGTAGGGGATATTTTGTCGGAGATATTTTGTAGGGGATATTTTGTCGGGGATATTTTGTAAGGGGTATTTTGTCGGGGGATGATATTTTGTCTGTGGGATATGTTGGCGGGGGTATTTTGTCACGAGATGAAAAGTCGCAGAACCTTATTATTTATTGTTAACCAGCTGAAGTCCCCGGCAATGCCCGGACTTTATACAGAGTTTTCGAAATCAAAAGTATACAGTGACCTTCCTCTTGTTTTGAAGGTCATTTGTGAAAAATTTTATCAACCTCGTCATAAAACTGTACATTTTCATAGAAATCAAATCCACACCGCCCGCTTGCCAGCCCACTCGTCCACCACATACAGACATTCTCCTTTATATTTCAACCAATTTACACAAAATCTTGAAAAATTATATTATATATCTACCTAAATCATTAATCACTCTACCTATTGGTGAAAACCACATGAAAATCCGTTCAGTAGTGTTTGAGTTTATTGCGAACAGACAGACAGACGCGGCGGAGGACTTTAATTTATAATATGTAGAGATAAAAACTACCTACTTTACGCCCCTATTTAATTGTTATGTATTGGGGGTTGCGTTAATGACATTACCCCAAAATGATGATAGCTTCCCCAACAGCAATTCCATACGCGATAATAATTTGATAAAGACCAACCCTTAAATTTAATTCGAGGGGTGCTTTTATTTGGGATTTTAATATTTGGTTTTGGATGGTCAGTGTTAGAAAAAAATCAGAATGTGCAATTCACACACGGTAGAAGTGAAATCTTCGGAAAATTAAAGTACACAAGAATGGGGAGGCTACGAGACTCCGCGCAAAGAGGAGACCAATAGGCTACGAAGCACTGCACAAAGAGGACACCGATAATTCCATCATTCTCTCGCATGATAAATCCTAAGATGTATGTGTTTGTCTGTTTTTCGTTTCATCTAGTTTCAATTCACAGCGGTGGTTAAGTTATTCTCATTTTAAAAAAATAATGTATATAACGAATTATTATTTTTTTACATTAGCTCCACACCTCAGGCCTTGGGGAAAATAATTTCACTCAGAGCCCATGTCATCTTAGGGAATGCTGTGTGGAGGGTAATTTCGAGGAAAATAAGAAGAGGTAAAAGGTGTAAGAGGTGGGTAGGAATCTGGAGGTTACTGCGGCTTATGAATCGATCCGGATGCATCGTGGCAGATGCATCCAACGCCAAGATCCGTACAAACCTCAACCCACGACCGGCACCCCTGCTAATTGACCAAACATAGCGAATCATTTGGGGGGACCTGTGGCAGAGGTGCTAGTTATAACAAATGGTTCCCGAGGCAACGGCACCCAAATTGATTATTGTACTAATTTATTCTTCACAAAATCAGTTCCAATTAAAAAAATTACATTAAAAATAATTTTCCGAAAAATTTTTTTTTCATAGGTTTTTTTTTCACAAAATCAGTTCCAATTTTGAAAACGACACTTAAATTCGAAGTAAATCCGAGTTCCAGAGATCGTTAAAGCATAACAAGAGAAACACACAGAACCGAATTTACTATTTTTGATGTTGATGATGATAGTGACTTGAAAAATAATCAAATTATTTGGCAATAAAAGGGGACAGCCTAATGCAATTATTGCAATACATGTTTTGACACTTCCACCCTAATGCGCTCTCACACTTTATCTAATGATGTTATTATTATTGGCTCGGTGGGTTAGTGGTTTGTTCCGTTTACACGCCCCTCCTAGTCGTATAGCATAGCGGGTTCAGAAGATTCAATTTTAGTTGATCAATTTGTATTGAACCACAAAAACTGTATGACAAAACTAGTTCAGCTTTGTTGAAAGAAGGTTCACTCTCGTCAATACGCATTCAAATATCCTACGGACATATAACATCCTCCAGCAAAATATTTACTGAAACGTCACCTAACCTAACCTAACAAAAAAATGAGACAAACATAATACAGACATCCTATAAAGACAATAAATTATTGTTCAAAACCAGTAAAATGGGACAAAAATAATCCAGACATCCTGTAATGTTAGGTTAGGTTAAGTTAGGTTAAGTTAGGTTAACCTAACCTAACCTAACAAAAATGGGACAAAAATAATACAGACATCCTATATACACAATATAGGGTATTTTGTCAGGGATATTTTGTCAGGATATTTTGTCGGAATATTTTGTCGCGGGATGAAAACGCCCATTACCGAGTTGATCAAATTGAATTGAATCATATGAACCCGTTAATAGTGATAATGACGCTGAAAAATGATAATTTTTCATAACTTTTTTACGGTATTTTTTTCTTATTTAACCACATTGTAAAATGTGCAGCTGTTGTCATTTTTTACATAAACTAATCAAACTAAATTCCTTTGCGCACGTCGGGTTTGAACCCACGACCTCTGGATTGGCAGACGAAGATCGTTACCAATCAACGTAATTTTAACTGTAAGAATTTCTGTGTCAAATTGTTTGCTTGGAGATGTATGGTTGTAATGAAAGATAGAATGGGTACAAGATGAGACCCTTGTGGAATTCCAGTTACAAGTTCGAATATTATAACCTAGTTATAACAAGATATGACTTTTAATTTTCAACGCCAACATTATTGTCTTGATTTATTATTGGGGCATTATGCCGTGTTGCGCAACCTCCTTCTTCAGTCAAAGTTTCGGACAGTGTTACAGTGTCCATCATCAGGGCAAAATAACCCATCTGCCCTGATGATGTAAAGCTATCCGAAATGTTGGTTAAAGAGGGAAGTAGCGCAACACGGCATAACACCCCAAAAATAAATCACGATAGTTATAACTAGTTCTGCTGTGTTAATTGATATTTTCAGTTCAATTTTTAGCATATTCTCAGGAGTCGAAGTAAAAACGTTTACAAAACGAATTCTGTGTGATGTATGGTAATAAAATACGGCTCAGCACCACTATTTGTATTTAGGTGTAAGATGGTACAATATATTATTATCCAAAAACAAAATAAACATAACAGAAACGCTGAAATATGAATTATTCAAAAAACAAATTAAGTCTCTGAAATTGGATAGTGATATATTGTACCCTTAATGTAAATTACCCCTACTGAAAATTGTAATATTTAATATTTAAAAAAAAATTGTATAGTTATTGTCCTTCATTAACTATATTTTTTTCTTAATTGTGTACTTATCTAAAATAATGTTGAACTTTTATGTCTTAAGTTCTTTGATAATTGTTTATACTCATTGGAACATCATTATTTTTAATTGCATGTAAATACTCCTCCCATAAACACGAGCTCCTAGAGCTCAACTTATGGAGTAGTAGAACAAAATGTGAAATATTTTATAACCTACCATATGTAACCATTTGAAATATGTAAACAAAAAAAAAAATCTTGAAAAAAAAAAAAAAAAAAAATTATTCTTCTAGTATAGTAAATTGGGACAAAAATAAAACAGACATCCTGTAAAGTTAGGTTAGGTTAAGTTAGGTTAACCTTACGAAAAAGGACATAAATAATACAGACATCCTATAAATACAATAAATTATTCTTCAAATATGGTAAAATGGGACAAAACTAATACAAACATCCTGTAAATTGATGTAAGGTTAACCTAACCTAACCTAACAAAAAAATGAGACAAAAATAATACAGATGTCCTGTAAAGACAATAAATTATTTTTCAAATATAGTAAAATGGGACAAAACTAATACAGACATCCTGTAAAGACAATAAGTTAATGTTCAAAAAAGTAAAATGGGACAAAAATAATACAGACCTCCTACAAAGATAAGTTAGGTTAGGCAAGGTTTTAATAATGAGGGATTGATTTTGATTGATTGATGATTTGATTTTTTATTCGAGGGTATTTTGTCAGGGATATTTTGTCGGGATATTTTGTCGGGATATTTTGTCGCGGGATGAAAACGCCCATTACCGAGTTGATCAACTTGAATTGAATCATATGAACCCGTTAATAGTGATAATGACGCTGAAAAATGATAATTTTTCATAACTTTTTTACGGTATTTTTTTCTTATTTAACCACATTGTAAAATGTGCAGCTGTTGTCATTTTTTACATAAACTAATCAAACTAAATTCCTTTGCGCACGTCGGGTTTGAACCCACGACCTCTGGATTGGCAGACGAAGATCGTTACCAATCAACGTAATTTTAACTGTAAGAATTTCTGTGTCAAATTGTTTGCTTGGAGATGTATGGTTGTAATGAAAGATAGAATGGGTACAAGATGAGACCCTTGTGGAATTCCAGTTACAAGTTCGAATATTATAACCTAGTTATAACAAGATATGACTTTTAATTTTCAACGCCAACATTATTGTCTTGATTTATTATTGGGGCATTATGCCGTGTTGCGCAACCTCCTTCTTCAGTCAAAGTTTCGGACAGTGTTACAGTGTCCATCATCAGGGCAAAATAACACATCTGCCCTGATGATGTAAAGCTATCCGAAATGTTGGTTAAAGAGGGAA
Source organism: Limnephilus marmoratus (assembly GCA_917880885.1). NCBI lineage: Eukaryota > Metazoa > Arthropoda > Insecta > Trichoptera > Limnephilidae > Limnephilus > Limnephilus marmoratus. Next base: position 8,689,442 of record OU862907.1, read on the forward strand.
GTAGCGCAACACGGCATAACACCCCAAAAATAAATCACGATAGTTATAACTAGTTCTGCTGTGTTAATTGATATTTTCAGTTCAATTTTTAGCGTATTCTCAGGAGTCGAAGTAAAAACGTTTACAAAACGAATTATGTGTGATGTGTGGTAATAAAATAGAAAGTTTGAAGATGACCTTAACAGTCTGAAACCGATTACGGTCACAAATAAATTCAGTGGAAAAAAGTTTATATTTGTTTTTATTACACATTACCATTGCCATTATTAAAAAAATAGTAAGGGTCCAAGATGAGATCCTTGTGGAATTATAGATTCAAAATCGAATTTTTATTGAAATGTCCGACACAATTTTCGGTTAATTTTCAGGAATGAAAGCAAAAACATTTCCAAAACTGATTTCTCTACCTCCTGTCTTTTATTCATATACAAAATGCGTTACATCCAAAATTACAATAATAATTATTAAGAAAAAACGTTTTTTAAATCTCTCACCTGACAATTGTTGGTCTCCCCATTATTATTGTTATTGTTTCCCTTCTTCCCTGCTCCACCTTGCCCTCTGTTCGATCTTCTCCCCTGTCCTGCCAGCTCAGCTCTGAATCCTTCAGCTGGCTCCAGCAAATCTGATTCCAATACGCCCATCAAATAGGAGATGTAAGACGTGGCGAGCCTCAGGGTTTTGATCTGGTACCACATTTAAAAACAATTCTATTAATAAGGGAACATTTTGTATATTTTTTTGGGTTACGTGATGAAACACAACAGTGTCAAACTGGAACATTGAAAAAAAAACAATTGTGCAGTTCACACGTGGTAGAAGTGAAACCTTCAGAAAACTAAAATAGATAAGAGTGTGGAGGCTACCAAGCACCGCATTCTCTCACAGGCTCAATCCTACAGATGACGTGTTTGTCTCTTTTTAGTGCCGCTTTATCGTTTCATCGAGTTTCAAATCACAACAGTACTAAAAAAGTTTTCATTCCAAAAAAACTAACCTAATTCATTATTTTATCACATTATTTTGTCACTGTTCTGTTCTATAAGAACGACTCCCTTTCGAGACCTTGTTGGGACTAGTTTATCATTAAACTCAATTAACCCAAAATTGCTTTGAATTTAAGTGTCATTTTAAAAATTTGAACTGAATCATAAATAATTCAGAGAAGCGGTGAAGTACGAGTACTTTGAAGTGAAAAAATATTTTATTGCAATTTTCAAAATTAAAATTGAAGAGAATTGATCTCGTGATTTTTTTAGTTGTTATCCGTAATATTAAAGTACTATCGCAGACCCGTGAAAAATCACGGGATAGTCTGATTTTTCGACAAATCAATTATCTGTTAAAAACATTAAATTTATTGTTATTACAGGCGGCACTTTATCGCTCGTCTGAATTATTTAGATCCAGTTAAAATACAACTTAAAATCAGTTCCAGTTGTGAAAATGACACTTAAATTCAAAACAAATTTTACGCACGATGAACGGACCGAAATTAGTTGATTATTGGGGAATATTAATAGTGAGAAAGGAAAACCCGTTATACATTTTTTTTATGTATTATTAAATAATTTTTAAAATAGATCAATCTTAAAGATAAAAAATATGGATGGGTTGTTACAAAAAATTTCAACAATTCGTCAAACTTTTTAAGTTGATTTTCACGTTCTGTGAAAGTTTTATTCAAGTTTTGTAATTGAAACCAAATTGGTCCCTTCTCACATAGGTCTCATAAATCGCTGTAATTTCCTCTATCATAGTCAGAAATATATGTTCTAAACCCGTTGTCGTCAAGCTGCGGCCCGCGGCGGATGTTTGTGTGGCCCGCACAAATATCTGTCGTTTTCTTTTTAAATATTTTTTTTTCATGTGTACAATTATATTATTCGTTTTTTTTTTATATTTTGTGTACGGTCACCCTTCTGATTTTAAAACGTTGATTTTAATTGTTTGACATTTGATTTTAAAACGCCCAGCTGGTTTTTGAACACATCCTAAGTCAGATACGTTTTTGGATTTTCACGGCCAAAAGTATTTTCCTTATTTGTTTTTGGTGTGATATGCCGTGTTGCGCTACCTCATTCTTTAGCTAACGTTTTGGACAGCTTTGTGATTGACTGACAGTGTCCATCATCAGGGCAGATCCAGCAGATCACAGGGCAATTATTAGAGCAGATCCGGCAGATGTGTGATCTGATGTGTGATCTGCCGGATCTGCCCTGATGATGGACACTGCAACGCTATCCGAAACGTTGGCTAAAGAATAGCGCAAGACGCCAAAGCACACCATAAACCAAATAACGAACATCCTAAGTCAATTTTGAACGCGCGCATAGTGTACGTCGTATGTTCTTAACGTGGGCGATAACTCCCCCTTATGGTTATTTGGGTCTTTCAGGGGGGCAGTAGAAGACCCCTAGAAAATTAGAGGGCATAGAGATGGCACAATGAGGGCGTGGGTAGGCAAAAAAAATGATCTAAAAAATACCAAAAAAACACGCTTATCACGTACTAATAAAGCAAATAATATTGATTAAGTTTTGTTATTCGTGTATTGTAATCATTTTGATCACTTTTTAATTGCTAAACAAAAAGGTACAACATCATAAGTGAGAAAAATCAATAGTGTCCTAATCCTAATCCTAATCCTCCCGAAATCATAAGTGTGCGGCCCGCGGTGATACCTCACATTGTCCTATGTGGCCCTTGACCAGAAAAGTGTGACGACCGCTGTTCCAAACGGTGTTAGAAAGGTAAAACACCACTTTATATTTAAATCTAAAAATAACTACCAAAAAGGTAAACCTACACCTTTATGAAACCAAAGTTTTAAATCACAATTTAAAAAAAAATTGAAATTTTTGGGATTTTTAATTAATTATTTTCCACAAATGGAACAAAAAGGGCGATAAAAACGTTTTTATAACACATCTGTCTAATAAAATATGTATGTTTTTTTTAGGTTTTCGTATTTTTTTGATGTGATTTTAGTTAAACGTAAGGTGAGACATTTTTTATGTTTGAATGCAAAATATTTATGTTTAAATTTATGTTTATTTCGAATTATAAATATTTATGTTATTGCAATAGCACGGGTTATCGGTGTTGTTGTGGTTTTTTTTAGTAAGGCTGTATATATGTTTATTTCGAATTATAAATTTTGAAAGTGTTTTTCCCCACCTTTCAAAAACAGCTTTTAGTTTTTGGATATGTATAGAAATGATCCATTTATTTGCATTTTGACCATCTGAAAAATAGGCCAAATTTCTGAAGGGTTATGAAGCAACTGACGTATAATGATATAATAACAGACCTTGAATAGAACTTACACAGAATATTAAAAATAATTTTAAAAATTTTATGAATTTTTCAATTTTTTTTAAACCACCTTTCCTTGTCATTAATTTGTAGGAAGTGGAATGCCACAGAAATTGAATTAGGATCCAGATTTCTATTTGGAATAATTGTTAGAAATATAATATATTATAATATGCATATTATGTATGGTAAGTGTTAGAAAAATGCATATCTTGAAGAAGAAGAAAGGTCAGAGAACATCCATAAAAACCCCTCCAATCTGTACAAAAAAATCGTTTATTGAAATATTCCCGCTTGACATTCAATTAAAAATATATTTGCTATTTTTGATTGTATCCCAAAATGAAATACAATTTTTAAAAGCAGATGATTGACTCAATCAATTCCGGAGGCGGGTATGGGTTCCGCCGCCCCGGGAACCATTTATTGGATTACCAACACCTCTGCCATCGGTCACCCCAAGTGGTTCGCTACGTTTTAGCAGAGGTGCCCGGATTTATGGGGTTAAGGTTTGACCGGATCTTGGCAAAGGATGCGTTTGCAAACCAATTGCGTGGAAGGCCAGATTCTCAATACATGTTTCCCGGGTCGGGGAATCCATACACGTCTACTAAATTTGTTAGGAATATATTATTATTCATGAGTTGGTTAATCAAAATATGGGTTAATGCTGAAAATTACAGAATAAAAATAAATGTAAAAGAAAATATTTGACAGCAGGGATAGATCCCAAATTTCAGAACACCAGCGCTTTCTAGAGTCTAGGTATAGTGTCTAGGGAAGGTAAGATGTCTACAATCTGCTGTGAAGGTCTGGAGTCTAGATCTAACACCAAAAAACTTCCCACTAGAAGTAAATTGAACCATATTAACCAAATCAATTTTAATAGGAACAAATATTGGCTTTTTTCAACAAATTTCCAAGCCAAAGTTACAGAAAGAATTTGCAAAACATAACCCAAAGTAAAAAAACATTAAAAAAATGTATTTAGGTAACCTAAAAAGAGACAACATTGACAAGGGATTTAGTCATGTCTCTTGTTTCTATAATTGAGATAGTAAAAACCATAATATTTCTAATTGCTATTATATACGGGAAGATTTAGACACCAGACCTAGACTCTATTAGCAGACTCAACATCAAAAATCTAAACTTATGCTACATACTGACTGATCCGCATAACGCACCGATTCGCTCCCAACTAGCAAATAGATTACAAAGCAGTCAAAATGGCAAATAGAAGTGTATGAAAACAATTATTGTGACTCCGATGGTGTATTCGTATCCCTTTCACTCAGTTTCTTATGATAGTGGTGATTATTCCGTTCACCAAGCAATTGCTTGCACATATATAAAAAGGTAAAAGAAATATACCTACTGTCGATCACAAGTCGCATCTTGCATTCCTTTGACCCTTTGCCGCAAACGTGTACGGCTGCTTTTGAAGACACTGATTCAAAGCCTTTTCGGGATACATCGAAAAGGAGCGAATTCTTCGTTTCTTCAAAAGTGGCTGCACGCGTTTTCGGCAAAGGGCAAAGCAATATATAAGTTGAATCGTGACCGATAGGATAATCATTATGCCTTTCTACAAATGCGCGAGCAATTTCTTGGTGCAGGGATACCGTCAAAGGGGCTGATGCTTTGTTGTAAGAGCCTGAATACACTTTTATTTATAGCTACAATAATAATTGATTTTATTCACGTTTTGTTGACCTCTTTACTGCCTAATTATTTATTTGAAAATATTTGGGAGCGGCTCAGTTGCGTTGTGTGAGCGTCGTGAATATGTAGCCAATGGAATTGATTTCAAACTGAGAGTTTTGATCGAAATTTGATACAATTTCAAATTTCTGTAACATCCAATAGATGTTGGACTCCATCAAATAAGAAATATGACAGAATCTGTTCCCAAAAACACTATTCCTAGTACCTTAGAGAGCTTGGTGTCCGTAGGCACGTTTGGGATCCTATTTCTTAGCAGGGAGAATGCGCAGTTAATGGTGTCTGTCCTTCTTGTATCTCTCTTTCCAGCACTGACCTTGCTTAGTTTAGTATCGCACGGGACATTAGGAATACAATCTCTGAGGTCAGCAAAAGCCGTGTTAATGGACTGGGTTCTTCTCCGTTCTTTTTTATTGGCGGTGTTTCTTCTTTTGACCACGCGGACTATCGGTGCACACACTGAGGACATCTTGCCGCTGCCGTTTTGATGAAGGGTTGTGTGTTGTTGCGTCTCGCAGTCCATGGACAAGGCCGGGGCGGAATGGGAAAGTGATGCGTTGGTGTATTGGAAGTATTGTCCATCGGACATGTGATGACCCTCTTCGTAACCTGAGAAAAATAAGAATGAAAAAGGTTAGGACCAATCAATTTTTCTTCTTCTCATGCCCTGTCCATTCAACGGACGTTGGATATGCGGATATTGTTGAACAGCTCTACAGTAGACTGGCCAAACCCTTGTCCCAGGTTTTTCAGCCATGATGTTCCCCTTCTTCCACACACTGTGTTAAAAAAAGCACAATTGAACAGTTCCTTTAAATAATTTTTTTTAAACTTTTTGAGTAAAATCTCAAATTATAATATTTAATTAAATGAACACAATATTAGCAAAACTCAATCGAAAATCTGGAGACAGAAAAATCAGAAAAGGATATAAAAATAAACACATTCAGTCACACAAACGAAGCAGTGTCTTTTAAAGTGATGGTGTTTTATTCGTTTATACATGACGATTTATAAAATTAAAATTATTTGTAAATAAAAAAAATATAAGGAAGATACGCTCTAGAGTCCAAGCTGCCGAAATGAGTTACCTACTTGAGAGGAGTGGCAGGAGTTACTAAATGGGATCATATAAGAAACTCGACGATCCGAGATGATCTAAACATCGAACCACTGCTACTCTTCATAGAAAAATCGCAACTGAAGTGACTTGGGCATGTACTAAGAATGTCTGATGACCGAATTCCGAGGAAGTTACTGAGTGTGATTCCAGAGGGTAGACGTCCAATGGGCCGCCCCAGACACAGTTGGGCGAGGCAACTCCAGAAACTGTGTGAGGAGAGGATGGATCTACCATGGACGGAGGCCGATCAAACAGCGCAAGACAGGGACGTACGGAGGAGCCTTGTCGGTGTAATGGGCCCCCGACCCGAATAGGACAAGGGGGAAGAAGATAATGATGATGAAATGGAAGATAGAAAATAGTAATATTTTTTTTACATTAGCTCCACACAGGAGGCCCCGAGGAGAATAATTCATGAACCTGGGCACCCCTGCTAAATCACCAAATGCAGCTTGCCACCTGGGGTGTTGCATATGGCAGAGGTGATGGTTATACAATAAATGTTTCAACGGTACCAAAACCTGCCTCCCAACTTTTGCAAATAGAAGGCGGAAGGCAGAAGTCAGCAGATAGAAGATAGAAGGCGGGAGGTGGATGGCAGAAGACAGAAGATAGAAAATAAAAGGCAGAAAACCGAAGATAGAGGGCGGAAGGTGGAAGGCAGAAGACCGAAGATAGAAAATAGAAGGCAGAAGACCGAAGATAGAAGGCGGAAGGTGGAAGGCAGAAGACCGAAGATAGAAGGCGGAAGGTGGAAGGTGGAAGGCAGAAGACCGAAGATAGAAAATAGAAGTCAGAAGACCGAAGATAGAAGGCGGAAGGTGGAAGGCAGAAGACCGAAGATAGGTGGCGGAAGGTGGAAGGCAGAAGACCGAAGATAAAAAATAGAAGGCAGAAGACCGAAGATGGAAGGTGGAAGGTGGAAGGCAGAAGACCGAAGATAGAAGATAGACGGTGGAAGGCGGAAGGCAGAGGACAGAAGATAGAAGAGGTGCAAGTAAAAGTTTTGAACATATCCTGACCAAAACACTCACCATAACCATTGTAGCCCCCATGCTGGTGGTGCATGAAGCCGTGTGCGTGGTTTCCGTAGGACTGCGGGCTGCCCACGCGGCTGTGCGGCCAGTACTGCTGTGGGGATATGTCTTCTTCGGAGAGCCCTAGGTGATCCGCCGGACTGGCCAGTCCATCTGCACACAAGTAAACAATACTTCCACCAGTCAAATCAACAGTTTAGGTACATCGAGGCATAATCAATATCTAATATAAATCAACAGTTTACTTCAAGGTATAATCCACATCTAATATAAATCAACAGTTTACATCGAGGTATAATCCATATCTAATATAAATCAACAGTTTACATCAAGCATAATCAATATCTAATATAAACCAAAACTTTACATCAAGGCATAATCAATATCTAATTTAAATCAACAGTTTACATCAAGGCATAATCAATATCTAATATAATATATCAACAGTTTACATCGAGGTAAAATCCATATCTAATATAAATTGACAGTTTACATGAAAACATAATCAATATCCTATATCTATATCAATCAACAGTTTATATCAAGGCATAATCAATACATTATATACAAACATAATCAAAACTAAAGTATGGCTAGGAGCAGATCAAGAGAAATAAACAGATGCTACTATGCCTGGAAGTATATTGATAAAAGAAAAATTCAGTTTGCTTGGATATTTTGATCTTAAATTCAAATAAGTTTTGAGTAAAAGTTCGTTCTATTCTATTTATCCGTTCCCCTTAAATAATACAAAACAGTGGTATTAATTTATAGTGTCAGGAGTATTAAGAGAGTGGTTTTAATGGTAGAAGAAGTTAGGGACGTCTGAGGAAGGCTTAAAAAACCGAGCCACGCCAAGCACATATTTATATTAAAAAAACAACTTACTTTGACAATGAATCTCTCTGAAATGCGGCCTTGTATTGCAGAAATACTGTTGTCCATAACAGTCCATATCAGCTGGACCTTCTTCAGGTGAACATGACTCGTAACCAGACATTATGTCAACAATAATACTGTCAAAACTGTCAGTTATAACAATCACAATAGCTAGGCGAACTGTCAGTTATAACAACAACAATAATTAGGCGAACTATCACTTATTTTACTGTGTTTTGACTCTGACACGCTGTGATCTATCTGTGTATACCTAATCACGTTGAATTATTGTTCGTTATTGTGACAATTTCACAAACCGATAATTTTTTTCAAAAAAACCATGTAATTTTTCATTGAATTTGACACAGAATTTCACTACGTTTATTATGGCACTGAATTTGCTTGTTGAAAGGTTGATATGAATTTTAGATCCTGAATTGAATTTGACACAAGATCTGACTTATAGACTTTTAACAATTAAGTTTGAATTGGATTTGACACATAAATTTCACCGCATTTTGTCAGGGTTTATTATGGCACTGAATTTAATTGTCGAAAGATGGGAATATATTGTAGATCCCGTATTGAATTTCACATAAGTTGTTACTTATGACTTTTAACAATGTTATTTTGCATTGGATTTAACACTGAATTTCATTCACCGCATTTTGTCAGGGGTTATTACGGCACTGAATTTAACTGTCGAAAGATGGGAATATATTGTAGATACCGTATTGAATTTCACACAAGGTACTTATAGACTTTTAACAATGTAATTTTGAATTGGATTTTTTGACACTGAATTTCATTCAGCGCATTTTGTCAGGGCATTACGGCACTGAATTTAACTCTAGAAAGTTGGGCACGTATGTATTTTAGATTCCGAATGGAATTTCACACAAGATGTTAGTTATAGACTTTTAACAATGTTATTTTGTAATGGATTTAACACTGAATTTCATTCACCGCATTTTGTCATGGTTTATTACGGCACTGAATTTAACTGTAGAAAGGTGGGTATCTATGTATTTTAGATCCCGAATTGAATTTAACATAAGATGTGACTTGTAGACTTTTGCAGTTGATTCAAATGGAGGCCTTTGACACGAAATTGTAATTAGTTAGGTAAGTATCTAATTGGGTCAATTTTGGTTCACAGATTTTTGATACTAAATAGAAATTGTCTATAAAAAATCACTGCACAAAATTGTTGGGGATCCTCGGTGTTTTCGGCTTCGTTCGTTTCATTTTGTCGAATATGCTCAAAATTCTGAAACAACAAAATTATGGTTATTTTCTAAAGCAAATTGTCGTAATTTCTAAAAATCAGAAAATCTTTTTGTAAATCTTGCGGAAGACCAGTACCTAACCTATGTATGATTTAAAAAAAGTGTAGCTATTGAAGTAAATTCAATTCAAATTCATTTAATTCAATAGGCCACCTGCATGGATTTCATAACGACTTGGAAAAAATCGTGTGGATAGATTTTTTTTACTAAGATTACGAAAATGTTGGTAAAAAGTTTTAGAAATTTATAGTTTTTTTTTTCTTTTTAAATAAATAAATCCATTTTTTGGTCTCGTGACGTCACTATATGAAAATGTCCCGTCTCCGAAAATGTTTCTATTAATTTTGTAAAATTCCACACTGATTTATTTTTTTTATATGGCAACATTTTGATTTCATACGAATTTTTGAATTTGACATTTAACGTTCACTAGATTTATTGTTTGTTCTCTGCGAACTTATCATTTGGTTTGACTTTTTGACAGATGTTGTGAAGAGAACCCCGTACATTTATGCTGTCTGCATGTGTTTTAGAGGTATAATGGTTATGGTGTTGATTTTAACAAAATAAAATTTTATAATATTCTTATTATTATTATAATTTACAAGTACAAGTATATTACATTGGATTTAGTAATATAGACGTTGAACATTATAATGATTTATGAGTAATAAGATGGCTCAAGGAAAAAGATATTTATGGGATGTAATATTTTTGGTATGCCTCGTTATTTCTTCGAAAACGTTCTTTTTTTTAAACGATTTTCGGCTATGTAATTATCGTTTTTTCACACCTATTAAATTATGTCCCGTCTTTCCGGTTTATAAAAAACTAGCAGACCCGGCCACACGTTGCTGTGGCTAACGAAACACAACGCCATTGCCCAACCTTTATAAGATCCACACCACCCGCTTGCCAGCTGCCCGCTGCCCGCTGCCCGCTGCCCGCTGCCTGAATTGAATATTTGAATTTCTCGGCTTTTCTCTACTATAATAAGCATGTATTATACACATAAACCTTCCCCTTGAATCACTCTATCTATTGGTGAAAACCACATGAATATCTGTTTCGTAGTTTAAACGATCTATGCGCACATAGGTACCTTTTGAGCGACTTCATTTTATACTATGTAATGCAATTCGAGCGATCGCCACTAATTATACAATGCTTGCAATGCAACACTGGATATTTGTAAAGGGAAAATCAAATACCTACTTACTCTAGGACATCTATTTTCCAATTTCTTCCGTAGAACGAATTTCAAAAGTGACTATAGTACGGCCCGCCAGCCGTTTTAAATCGCACAAAAATATGTTTTCTTTTCAATTTCTCGGCTTTTCTCTAATATAATTTACATGTATTATACATATACACATTCCTCTTGAATCACTCTATATATTGGTGAAAACCGTATGAAAATCCGTTGCGTAGTTTAAAAGATTAATGCGCACATCCGTTTTGAGCGACTTCATTTTATACTATGTAATGATGATGATAATGATAATGATGATGATAATGATAATGATGATGATGATAATAATGATGATGATAAGGTTGCTTAGCAACGCAAGCCTTGACGTTTGCTTGTATTTTAGCTCTCTGATTTTTTTATTGTATCAGATAGAAAAGAATTAGCTTTGATCCCAAAACATATAAATATTTGAAAATAAGTATATTAGATAACGTAATAAATAAACTGCCAGTGGACCGTAGGATATTTAGGTAAATAAAAACAAAATAAATTTTTCCTTTTGTGAGGACTTCAGTAACCAAGGTAAACAACTATATTTTGAGATTACGTTGAAATATATTTTGTAGGTAAATTTAATTATATATTTTATTTTGATAACATTATTCTACAATATAATATATATTATAGATTTGTAGTATTGAAGGGTAGTTTACATTAAAATATTTAATTTGGAGATATTGAAAACTATTTGTTGACACTAGGTAACGACGACAGTTGCTTGGTTACTGGAATGTAGGAATTAATAATAATTAATAAATCATTTCCAAGTTGTTTTGAAAGGTGACACAATGTCATTTTCAACCAACGGAAATGAAAATGGGTTTATTATGTCATCTATACAGATGAACATTGATAATCTGAGACCCCAAAAAACAAAAGCAGGTATTCCTAGGCAGCGTATGAAATGGACGAACGATGTCAATATGTTAATCGTTCGTTCATATTTTTATGTAACTAAACTAGAAACAGATATGTTATTGTATAGGAAAAAATTACATTTACTTTTCTCACAAAATTATCCGGTTGCCCAAGTAAACGAACAAAGATTAGCTGACCAAAAAAGGTCAATTTTCAAAAATAATTTAATTCCTGTAGTAACATTAAATGAGATAAGAAAAGAAGTAGCAGATAGATTGCAATTGGAGAATAATTTAGATCAAATTAATACGAGTAGTAATGTTATATTAGATGCATTGAATGAAGATAGTTTAGCTAATATTCTAGTAGAAGAATCCAATGATATTAGAGTAGATTCAAATAACTTAGACATTATTCATAATCTTAGGGAAATCAATATTGCAAATTTAAACTTACTAGATGATAATGTAATAGAATTAGCTAACTTGCTTCAAAATAATATAAATAGATATATAGATATAGAGCCCACAGTTAGACCAAAATTACCAAAATTGCATACGTCAAAGAAATTATCTAAATTAATTTCTGAATTAAATAATTTAATTTTACCAAAAATAATATTTGACGATATTAGTTTTTTAGATCTTCATACAATAGTGTACGCTAGTGCTATCACTATATGTAATAAGTTAGGAGTTAAATTAATATCCTCTGATGATAGATCATATAGTTATAGTAAACCAGAATGGCAGATTAGATTAGAAAATGATGTAGTATTTTTAAGAAGTAGTATAGCTAGAGTAATTGAATATAAAAATGGAAATAGAAGTAGGAATATTTTGAGATATGTAGATGAAATTGGGAGAAAATTTGGTTATAGCATTGGTAGTAATAATAATGAAAATATAATCAATGATTTATTAGATTTATTAAAACAAAAATTAGGTGTAAAAGCTAGTAGATTAAAAAGATATAATTATACGTATAATAAAAGAAATAATAATAGATTATTTCAGAAAAATGAGAAAATATTTTATTCCAAACTTGACGATAAACAGAATATTATTTCGAATAATAATATTCCGTTGCCATCTGAATCAGATATGCGCGATTTTTGGACAAACATTTGGAGTAAAGATATAAAACATAATGAGGCAGGTAACTGGATAGAAAATGAAGAACTCAATTGTTCAGACATTGAACAAATGAGTTTTTCTGATATATCGGTTGAATTGTTAGCCAAAATTATAAAAAATACTCATAATTGGAAAGCCACGGGTTGCGATTGGATACATAATTTTTGGTACAAACGTCTAACTACTTTACATCCTCTTTTTGCAAAAAATCTTTCAAAACTTGTCAGAGAACCTCAAAATTTTCCTAATTTTCTAACTAAGGGCATTACTTATATGTTGCCTAAAAGCGAACATATTAATAATCCCTCTCAATATAGACCCATTACATGTCTACCGACAATATACAAAATTTTAACCTCTTGCTTGACAGATTTAATATATACTCATTTGGATGAAAAAAATATTTTATCTGAACAACAAAAAGGTTGTCGCAGAAAACATATGGGATGTAAAGAACAGTTAGTTATTGATTCTGTAATTTTAAAACAAATTCAAAATCAAAAGCGTAATTTACATACTTGTTATATAGATTATCAAAAAGCTTTTGATAGTGTCCCGCACTCGTGGCTAATCAAAATATTAAAAATATATAAAGTTAACCCAATTATAATTAGTTTTTTGAAAAATATTATGTCCTTTTGGAATACAGATTTGCTAGTTAATTTAAAAGGTAAGAAAATAGTAGTACCGGGCATTTCAATAAAAAGAGGGATTTTTCAAGGAGACTCATTGAGCCCTCTTTGGTTTTGCTTAGCATTGAATCCCCTTTCTAAAATGTTAATTAAAAGCAAGTTTGGAATAAAAATTAAGGGTAATACAAGAGAGAGTAGTATAGTTTCACATCTATTATATATGGATGATATAAAATTATTTTCAAATTCTGAATCAAATTTAGAGAAAATGATTAAGGTAGTTAAAATTTTTTCAGATGATATTAAAATGACTTTTGGTTTAGATAAATGTAAAACTATCCATATAGAGAAAGGCAAAATTGTAGATGGAGACGAGGGTATATTTAGAAATTTCAAAATTCAAAGTATGAAAGGGGATGAGGTTTATAAATATTTAGGATACCCGCAATCGAATAGATTAGATCACACTAGTATTAAAAATGATATTAGGATTAAATTTCAAACTAGGATCAGAAAAATTTTAAAATGCAATCTATCTGCTAAAAATTTAGTAAAAGCAATAAATACTTGGGCAATACCTCTACTAACGTACTCATTTGGCATAATTAAATGGTCCAATACAGATTTAGATAGTTTAGAACGATTAATTAGAACTACGTTAACAAAATTTAATTGCCATCATCCAAATTCAGCTATAGAACGAATTAATTTACCTAGAAATTTAGGAGGTAGAGGTGTAGTCAAAATAACATCTTTGAAACACAATCAGGTAGAAATGCTTAGAAATTTTTTCCATAGGAAAGCTAATAGCTCAGAAATGCACAAAATAATTTGCAAGGCAGATAGAAATATTACACCTTTAAATTTATATGACGAGAATGCCAACATTCTTATAAATACTAACCAGGAATTATTAGATTCCTGGTCAAATAAAATTATTCACGCAAAACACTTCAATTATCTCAACCAAACGTATGTTGACAAACTTTCGTCAAACAAATGGTTGAGTATTGGAGAGTTGAGCGCAGAAATAGAAGGATTTATGCTTGCCATTCAAGATAGAGTCATTAATACTAAAAATTATAGAAAGCATATAATCAAAGATATAAATCAAATTGATGATTTATGTAGAAAATGTTTGGCTTTTCCCGAAACTATAGAACATATTATATCGGGATGTTCTATATTAGCGCCTTCCGAGTATACATTTAGGCACAATCAGGTTTTAAAAATAATTCACCAAAGTTTGGTAATTAAACATAACTTGATTGATTGCCGTAATGTAGTACCTTATTATGAATATGAACCAAATTCATTTATAGAAAATGAATTTTATAAAATATATTATGATAAAACTATACTAACAGACAGAACAATTAGTCATAATAGACCTGATATAGTTTTACATGACAAAATTAAAAAAATAACTTATATCATTGATGTAGCTATTCCAAATTCCTGTAATATTCAAAAAACTGTTTCTGAAAAAATTAGAAAATACACAGATTTAGGAAATGAGATTAAAAGAATTTGGCATTCTCGGACTATAAAAATATTACCATTTGTTATTTCGGCCACTGGCATAATACCTAGGAATCTGATTCAAAATTTAAGCATATTAGATTTGTCAAAGAATTTGTATATAAAAATGCAAAAAGCGGTAATTTTAAATACATGTAGGATTACAAAAGATTTTTTAAATATTTATATTGAGGGATCAGTAGGATTTATAGGTTCAATTAGAAATGCCACAGAGCCGAACCCTCTGATATGAAAATATCTGGAGTCGGTGAATTATATTCCCATTTGGTCTCTAGTGGGTTGACATGTTGTTCTTGTATTGTTTTGTATTTATAATACTTATATAGTGCAATTGCATAACGTGGATTCACTAGATGATCATTTGGGGAAGTGTATGAAAGGGTTTAGTTTTTCCTTCTTTTTTTTTTTTTTTTTTTTTTTTTTTGGGGGGAAAATTTAACCCGGACATTTAAATCTGGTGCGTAAAAATATTGAGGGATCAGTAGGATTTATAGGTTCAATTAGAAATGCCACAGAGCCGAACCCTCTGATATGAAAATATCTGGAGTCGGTGAATTATATTCCCATTTGGTCTCTAGTAGGTTGACATGTTGTTCTTGTATTGTTTTGTATTTATAATACTTATATAGTGCAATTGCATAACGTGGATTCACTAGATGATCATTTGGGGAAGTGTATGAAAGGGTTTAGTTTTTCCTTCTTTTTTTTTTTTTTTTTTTTTTTTTTTTTTTTTTTTTTTTTTTTTTTTTTTTTTTTTTTTTTTTGGGGGGAAAATTTAACCCGGACATTTAAATCTGGTGCATAATAAATAAAAATGATGGTCTGATTTTTCGGATAAAATTTTTTTTTAAATCGGGGTTTTAAAAATACGCTAAAAAAATATGGAATGTCTTAGAATATTTGCCTTTACCAGAAAAAAAAAATAAAAAAATGTTATGCAAGTGGCCTATTCCATTTACAACTATCTAACTAACCATCACACCGTTTCAAAGTAGGTAGAGAGGGCGGACCACCAAACAACTCGGTCTTGGCACGCACTCCTTGCCTCATTCACATTCATTCAACGTCTCATCACACTCTTGTATTATTCTGATTCTTGATATGGCCTGATTCAAGTATCTGATTCCCTTGATCGAGTCTTCGTCGGGCATCCCCGACTTCTTCTACCGTTCATTTTTGCATCATATATTCCCCTTACATTCCTTTTTTGTATATTTTTTATTAAATAAAATTTTACTATATTTATTATTTTTTTGTTTTAGAAAGACAAATATTCCCGGGTTACGAATAACCCAACAATGTTTGAAAATCTCCTACTACCACCACCGAAAGCCGAAAATGTTGCTTGTGTTGTGATGGTTGACTAAGCCAGCTGAGGAATCGAACACGCGACGCCAGTGTAGGACCCAAGCGCGATGCCCACTCAACCACTGACCGGTCAAAATAAAAACCGGTTATTATAATGATATGACCCATTTTTGATGATTTCAACCTAAAAATCAAGTTTGCATATATGGTTACTCGGCTGAGTGACCAGTGAAGACATGTTTATTTATTTATTTTTATTTATATCTATATATTACAGTTTACACCTTATTGTTAATATTTTTACATGTGTAATATATTTTGAAAACAATTTTACATATTATTATTACATTTCATTATGTTGGGTGTAAGGTAGGTTTGAGAAGGTGAAACTGTTGGTTGGTAATATTGTATGTTTCGTGAACACCTCACTAGGAGGACCTGTGCTGAGGCGTTTACGTGTTTATGATTAAGTGTGACAAGTATAGAAGGAGTTTTGTTTTTTAGGTTTACAAAATATAATTTCCATTTTTTTACTCCAATTTATATTACTTTGTAGTGAGTAGAAAATAGTGTAAGAAGAAAAAATAACGCACATGTGAATGGTAGAAGAAGTCGTTGACGCCCGAGGAAGACATGGCAAGATCAAGTGAATCAGATACTTGAGACGGGCAATTTAAAAAAAAAATTATATGAACCAATAGATAGAGTGATTCATGAGGAAGGTTTTGGTATATAATTTGTTAAGATTTTGTGTAAATTGGTTGAAATATACAATCTTTACATAGTGCGCTTAGATCTTTTAAACTACGCGACGGATTTTCATGTGGTTTTCACCGATAGATAGAGTGGTTCAAGAGAAGAGTTTATATGTATAATACATGCATATTACTTATAGTATAGAAAAGTCGAGAAATTTAAAGATTCGATTCAGGCAGCGGGCGTTGGTTATAAAAATTGGGTAAACCACAGCAACGTGTGGTCGGGTCTGCCAGTATTATATAAAGGAGAATGATTTGATTTGTATGCAAATCTACAGTTTTATGCCACCGAGGTTGATGAAATTTTGCATACGTGACCTTCAAAACATGAGGAAGATCTGTCTACATTTGATTTCGAAAACTATATATAAATCCCGTGCATCGCCGGGGACTTCAGCTAGTTAAGGCTCCGCAACCGGACTCGAAAAGAAGAAGATGGAGAGATACGAAATTACGAATGTTAGAGGAGAGCGCTAACATTTACAGCGACAAAATCGATCCGAAAATGTTTAATACAACACGACTCGTTTAAAATAGAGAATCGCCCCACGTTGGGCGCCAATAATGTCACGCATCTTATCAGTTAGCAGAGAAATTCCGTATGCATGAGCTCTCATCATCATCTCAGGGTCCTGCGTGGGATAAAAGGAAGCTACTATCTGATGTAAATAAAAGAACTCACATAAAAACAAAATGAACTTGTTATTATTGACAAGTAAAAAAACATAATCTACTATAACATAATCTACATAATTACCTTTGTAAACTCATAAAGAAAGGTGTAAAGAGAGAGAGAGATAATTCAGTGATTTTAGTAGAATCCACTCCAAATGATCATTCGTAGCTTGCGATAGTTAATATGGCGCACCTCTTCTAACCTCAGCGACAAGGGCTCCAGATAGCTGGAGAAGAGCCCCAGAGCTGCCGCTTCGCACACCCATGACTCCGTGAAGCAGTCCACCCACAGATTCCAGATCCATCCACAAAGGCGTCACAATGCGTCCGATGGCCATCTCTGAGCATTGAAAGGATATAAACCGCAGTTCTAGACTGTACATGTGATTTAAGAAGTGCCTGCAGTCTTCACCAAAGTTGTCCTCGGTGATATTGGATTGTACGTGGCACAAGAATCTCAGTTCTAAGCACAAGAACACCAACCTTAGGTACCAGGCACACAGACATCATAAACACTTCCATTAGATTGTAATATTACATAGGTAACTCGATATCTCGTGATCATCACAATAAAAGTTTTTCTCGCCTCGAAAAAACAATCAACATCCTGCGTGTACCGCGACCAGGTACTATTTAACAGTCTCGTAAAGGCATCACGTCTGTTACACGCATAATATTGCAAATTTACACAATCATTTAGGAGTATCAAAACTCCTTACAAAATAAAACTTCCGACCAATCCATCGTTATGTCATGACGTCGCCCTTCTAATCGTTTTTTCTTTTCCAACAAAAAAACAAACGAACAACGTTCCGGCAATTTGAATTTGTTATCAATCGTTTCAACGGCACCCGAAATTAATAATACTCCTTCCGAGCAAGTAGGTACCTACTGAATAAGAACCATGAAAATAATTACGTTACAATAGAGCAAAAATCTTGCGGGCATTGTCTTAAGCAGCATTTAAAGAAACAATGTGATTTTTTTCGTACATGTAACTTGTAAAATAACTGAAACAAACTTGTTTATAATAATTTTTGGAGCATACTACACTATGACGGCCATCGTAGTGTATCGGTAAGACGCTTGACTAGCATTCCGAAGGTCGCGGGATCGTATCCCGGCGTGGCAAATAAATTTTATTTGATTAATTTGTGTGTTTCACAATTTATTCATTTAAAATAATATATAGTACATTTGCGGCACGTTCCAGAGTGGAAGATACTCTCAGTATCGCCCTGGTGTAAGTAAGACCACCATTCAGAATTGAAACGTTGCCTGAAGTGGCTTTCGCCGTGTTTGGTGACCAGATCTGAAAACCCAGGTACTTCCCCACCTTCCTCTTTCCTATCTCCTTCCCTCCCCACTACAGCCTCACAACATACCTCAATTGGGGATGCCATAGTCTCACTGGCTCCAGACGAGAGCTGTTGGGACTCTTGTGCGGTATTCATGTAAAAAAAAAATACTTTGCGATTTTTTTCCATCAAGGGAATTTTATATAATTTGCGTTTCGGCGCGGGCAATGTCTAGATATTATCTTCAAAAATAACATATATTTTTAAGAGCTTTAAAAGTTAGCGTGTTTAAGGGAGATATTTAAGAAATCGGTAGTAATTCGGGTAGCGGGCCCTTAATAAAATCGTAATAGTCGCGGCAAAAATTGTCGTACCACTAAATTATAAATTACTACAGTTAAGAAAAAAATAATATAAACAAGGATGATCGTTAAACAGCATTTTACGTAAACAGAGCATCACATGGTTGACATATTTTAGGTAAATTCTTACAAACAGCGTTTAATTCTGTGACAGGATGTATTTTAAATACATTTACAAAGGATTTCTTCAGAACTTTACTAAAAAAAATTGTAGTTACTTTTTTACTGCTAATTGCCTATGTCATCTGAGATGCTGTGTGGAGGGTCTTTTTGAGGAGAGGAAGGAATGAACATTGGTCTTGAAGAGACCCATGTTGTAGGAAGGAAGAAACATAGAGGCCGGCAAATCATTCCACAGCCGAGCTGTTCAGCACAAGAACGAGTCGAAGAAACGACCCGTTCTCATGTGACAAATGTCAACCGTGTACAAACGTAGGTCACGCGTTTGGCGTGTTTCCCGACTATGCACCGGTGCCGAAGGGATCAATGATGCTATTAGTTCTTCGGAGCATCTTCCATTGTAATTCCGGTAAAACAAGGATAGCATTCCCACCCGACGCATGCGTGTTCTAAAGATTGCAATCCGTCTGTTAAGATGGGAGAATCTATCAAACGGACAGCCCGTTTCTGCACAGAGTCGCGGGTATTTTTCAGGTATTTTGGAGCTCCAGACCAGAGGTGGCTGCAAATTATTTTATAAGAAAGAAAAAAAGTTAATCAAGGGAAACTATCACAGATAATTTTAACCACAAAACTGTATTTTTTAAAAGTTGTTTCTTATACGTTTTCATAGATTTCTAATATAGAAGTTTATGCTTATATTTTTTTGTAAAGTAATTAACAATTTAATTTTTATTTAAGTCAAGCGAAACGACAGAAAAATTTTCAATGTATCCAAAAAATATTTTTTTTTACTTATAATATAAACCAACTAGCTGACCAGGCCACGCGTTGCTGTGGCTAACTAAAACACCATCTACTGGATGGTTATCCCTCCTTTATATTTATTATTTTAATTATTTTACCGTCATCTTTGAGTTTATCGCGAAGAGACAGACAGACAGACGCCGCGGAGGACTTTAATTTATAAAACTTTGAGGTAGTGCGAAAGATTATAATAATGTGCATAAAATGCTTGAGGTAACTATTAACGTACTTAAGGACCCGCAACTCGGATTTGTACCGATTTATTACATATTTCCCTTAAAAACGGTAAGGTTTAAAGCTCTTAAAAAATATATGTTATTCTTGAAGATAATATCTAGACTTTGCCCGCGCCGAAACGCAAATTATATAAAATTCCCTCAATAGAAAAAAATCGCAAAGTATGCTCCAAAAATTATTATTAACACGTTTGTTTCAGTTATTTTACAAGTTTTATGTACGAAAAAAATCACATTGTTTCTTTAAATGCTGTTTAAGATAATGCTCGCGAGATTTTTGCTCTATTTTAAACGAGTCGTGTTTTATTAAACATTTTCGCACCTTTCGCATCGATTTTGTCGCTGTAAATGTTAGCGCTCTCCTCTTACATTCGTAATTTCGTATCTCTCCATCTTCTTCTTTTCGGGCCCAGTTGCAGAGCCTTAAAACCCTCTGCTTGTTTAAGAATAAATACATCCCAAAACACATAATCGCGTTATACTTTCATAAGAACAAAAACGTCCCGAGCGACCTTACATTTTAAAAGCTATATATCTCTCTTCCTCTCATGTAAATATATGTATTTTTCTTTTTACCAGAAAGAGAACAAAACAATGCTTCTTATTGTCTTTGAAATATGAAAGCTATCATGCATATATATTTTACAATCTTGATCCTAAGTGACGGTTTCAGAATTTACGCGCGACACCGAGGCTTTCAGATTGTGAGGTGCGAATATACTGAACCAAGCAGACGGGTTAAGTTGATAAGGATTAATTAATATCTACTGTATCTATCTAATTTTTCATTTAAAGCAATGTACGTGACCATTTTTTTGAAAGATAGAATGGGTATAGTAAGCTATCCGTAAAAGATAGAAGATAGATAAAAGAGGAATATCCCACCATGCATTGTTTTGTTATATCCCAAAAGGATTAGGCAGCGTTTTCAATGAAAGCTACCAGGCGGCTTGACTTTTTCCTACACTTCTAACAATTATCGTTATGTTTCAACCAATTTACATAAATCCTTGACAAATTACATACCTAAACCTTCCTCACGAAACACTCTATCTATTGGTAAAAACCGCATGAAAATATGTTCAGTGGTTTTTGAGTTTATTGCGAACAGACAGACAGACAGACGACGCAGAGGACTTTAATTTATAATATGTAAACATTCTTAGTAAAGATTAATCTAAAATAGTGAATTAGAATTTTTATTTTTTATTTTCGCATCTATTATGTCAAGTGACTAGATCTGAACAGCCAAGTAATTTCCTAACCTTCATCTACCCATCCCTACTTCATTCACCCAAAATACTAAAAATAAAACAGTATGCAACTTAGATATGATTTTAAATTTCACAACCAAAAGCATTTTGACGGCCGGCGTAGTGCAGCGGTTAGGCTCTTGACTAGCACTCCGAAAGTCGCGGGATCGAATCCCGGCGTGGAAAATAAATTTAATTTGGTTAATTTGTGTTATTCACAATTTATTCATTTAAAATAAGATATAGTATATTTGCGGCACGTTCCAGAGCGGAAGATACTCTCAGTATCGCCCTGGTGTAAGACCACCATTCAGAATTGAAACGTTGCTTGAAATGGCTCTAGCCGTGTTTGGTGACCAGATCTGAATAGCCAGGTACTTCCTCTTCCCTATCTCCTTCCCCTCCCCACTACCTTCAGCCTCACAACATACCCCAATTGGGGATGCCATAGTCTCACTGGCTCCACACGGGAGCAGTTGGGACTTGGGACTCTTGTGCGGTATTCATGTAAGTAAAAAAAAAAAATCGTTATTTATTTTTGGGGTGTTATGCCGTGTTGGGCTACCTCCTTATTTAACCAACGTTTCGGACAGCGTTACATGTAGATACATCATCAGAACATATGTGCTCTGATTATGGTTAATGAGTTAGCGCAACACAGCATAAGACCCCAAAAATAAATAAAAATCGAATAAAAAAGTATGCCACTTACTTTGAAAATCACAAAAACATTTTTTTTAATCACAATTTTATTACGAACTCTATTAAATTGCAATTAGATTTGAAATTAATGACAAAAACACATTTTTAAACTCGTAGGTAATTAATTATTAGCAAAATAAATAACGGATAAGAGACAGAAAGGAGCACTTGATCCTAGCCTGTTCAAAAACTCCGAAGCACTGAATTTAACCCAACCTTTTGACAAGTCAATTGAATCCAACCCACAAAATGTCAGAAGTCAATAAATTATTTTGACAGCACCAAAACATTAAAGGTTACCACCCATTTTTAACATCTTTCTCCCTCGAATAAATTGGTTTTTAATTGGTTAGAAAGAGACAGTAATTTTTTGCTTGTTTCGTAGAAAAATATTGTGGTATAATTTTTCTTGGGTGAGGAAAATAAATGGAATTTGTAAAAATGTTGCAATGTTTTTATATGGATTAATTGAATTTTCGTGGATTTTTTATGAAGTTGCAAGGAAAATTCGTTAAATTCGGTCAGTATCAGTAATCTGTTTATAGGTTATAGAAGGGTAGAGGATGAAGGAATTGTATAATTTAGGCACTTTTAATCATGTTTATAATATTTTGTTAAAATTATGTATAATAGGTATCCAGTGGTTGAGTGGTTATGATTCTCGGCTACGAATCCAGAGGTCGCGAGCTCAAATCCCAGCGGGCGCAAGTAAATTTTATTAGATAACTAGCTGACCCGGCACCGCGTTGCTGTAGCTAACCAAATACAATGCCATCTGCTGGATGGTTACCCAAACTTTTAACTCACACCGCCATCTGTAAATTTACATACAAATCAAATCGATCGGTAGCTCCATTTATATTATTATTTCGAGTTCCCGGTATGCATTTCTATGGCACGTAATAAAGAAATTGTTTCTCCGTGCGTGTCCTTTCCCATTAGTCCCGTTCCCCTTCCGCCTCCCCTTCCTCTCCCGCCTCCCCTTCCCTTCTCGCGTTCTCACTCCGCCTTTCCCCACTCCCCTCGCCCTTCTTTCTTTAAACAGAGCAATTCAACTGCTTAACGATTCTTCATTGACATCTTCAATGTTACCTATAGAGAGTTCAGTAACTATCTTTTGACATACGTCTCAACATAGTGAAACTGCCCCTTGGTCTTTTTTTTCTCTTAAATTTTGTAATCTTCTCCATAATAATTTGATGTATAACTGTTTTATGGAGAACTTGAAAAATAAATAAATATGTACAGAGCTAAGGTCGGACGAATATCTATGACGGTCCCAGTGTTGACTAATATCTAATCTACAGAGCGTAGGTTGAACTAATATCTACAGAGCGTAGGTTGGACTAATATCTACAGAGGACAGCTGAGCAAGAGGTTGTACGGAAAAGCATAAATTCCTTCAATTACGTAATTACTAATTACGTAAAGGCTTAAACGTTTAAAGTATGTACATGAAGTTTTTGCACAATATTACGTATTTTGCTGTTTACGAGGACAATAATTTATTGAACAAACATGGAGGTCATAATACAAAGATATTTATTTCGAAATACACGGCACCACAACCTAACCTAGCCTAACCTAACTGACATAGAAATGGTCATGGTAACAGACTAAATAATTTAGAAGCACTCGAAATAAAGAATGCTGTTAAAACAAAAACCCAAATCCTTAATATTCTGCTAAATGTGTCCAATAGTCCGATATTAGGGATTTTTACACACATACATACATAAATTGGCATACGCAATATTACGTTATTCTAATATGCTATACATAATTGCAAATCTAACCTCTGCCAGTGCTGTAGATATTCGTCCACACTTTGGTTCTCATAGATATTAGTCAGCAGTTTGAGCTGTAGATATTCGTACGCACTTTGGTTCTCATAATATTAGTCCGATTTTTTCAGTTTTTGGAATTCCTGTAGATATTAGTAGACGCCTCAACTTTTTCCATTAGATCTAGAAGTAACACATCTTCCAAAGTTTTATCGCCGCTTTAGTTGAAGAGGGGAGATTATTTCTCGTACTATCTATCTCTTTCTCTCGCAGTGATGAATTTAATATAATTTTCATCCCTTTCTAGCGCATACAAAATGCAATTTGTTAGAGTGAAATAGCTAGAAGGACGTATTTTGGTGGACATACGTTTTAATAATGTTTTTTTAAAAAATAATAAATATTATAAATATAATGCAAGACCATCATTCATAATTAAAACGTTGTTTGAAATGGATTTAGCTCTATTTTCTGACCAGATCTGAATAGCCAAGTACTTCCCCACCTCCCTCTTTACCATTTTTATTTAGCATCACGTTCATTGGTCAAATGCATTTTATATACATACAGTTTGTTTTTATACCTACAGCGCCCTTGTGTTAATTTTTCACAAAAACGGCGCTATACAAATCATCCAAACATTATTATTATTATTATTTATCTCCTTTCGCTATCTAGCAGTCCACAATGGAGTCCTGGTACCTACCCTGATGTATGGCAGTGAGACATGGAACTGTCAAAGGAAGAAAAAAGACTGAATGATGTAGAAATGAGATCCCTGAGGCGTATGTGAGGTAAAACCATATATGATTGTGTGAGAAATGTGGAGATCGGCAAAGAATGCAAGGCTGATGTAAGCATAATGAGTAAGATTAAGAAAGGGACCCTCAGATGGTTTGGGCATGTAGAGCGAATGAACGAAGAAAGTAGTGTAAGAAGAATGGGTATATGACGCAAATGTGAATGGTAGAAGAAGTCGGGGACGCCCGAGGAAGACATGGAACGATCAAGTGAATCAGATAGATACTTGAGTCGGGCCATGTTTTAAGTCAGTATAATAGAAGACGATGTATGAATGTGAATGAGGCAAGGAGTTTGTGCCAAGATCGAGTTGTTTGGCGGTCCGCCCTTATTGGGTACGCCATAGTCTCAATGGCTTGAGACAGTTGGGAGCCGTTGGGACTCTTGTGTTATGCAGCAGAGCCTAGATACTTTCAGTTTCGCCCTTGTAAAAAACCAACATTAAGAATTGAAAATTTCAGAAATTGAATTAGCAGTTTTTGGCGACCAGATACTTCCCCACCTTCCTCTCTCTCATCTCCTTCCCCTTCCCCACTCCCGTCAGCCTCACAACATTACCCAATTGGGCCTTCCGAGACTTTTCAACCCGCGACAAAATATCCTACGGACAAAACATCCCCCACTATAACCTAACCTAACCTAACCTAACCTAAACTAAACTGAACAAACCTATCCAAAAAAGAGGACAAAAATATTGCAAGTAAAGACAATAAATTATTGTTTAAAAATGGTAAAAGTAAGGTAAGGTTAGGTTACATTTTAATATGTACCTACCTACTGGCTGAAGTTCCCGGCGATGCCCGGGCTTTACATAGAGTTTTCGAAATCAAATGTAGACAGTGATCTTCCTCTTGTTTTGAAGGTCACATGTGCTAAATTTCATCAACCTCGGCATAAAACTGTAGATTTGCATACAAATCAAATACACACCGCCCGTTTGCCAGCCCGCTCGTCCATCGCTTACAGACATTCTTCTTTAATTATATATGTCAACTAATTTACACAAAACCTTGACAAATTATATATCGAAACCTTCCTCATGAATCACTCTATCTATTGGTGAAAACCGCATGAAAATCAATTCAGTAGTTTTTGAGTTTATCGCGAACAGACAGACAGACGTGGCGGAGAACTTTATTGTTTCATTGAAATTTTGTCGTGGGAGTAAACTTGCAGTACCTACCATTGTGGTTGCCATAGTCTCACTGGCTCCAGACGGTTGAGAGCAATTATTGGGACTCTTCACATAAAAACATATCAATTTTTAAAAT
Source organism: Limnephilus marmoratus (assembly GCA_917880885.1). Lineage (NCBI taxonomy): Eukaryota > Metazoa > Arthropoda > Insecta > Trichoptera > Limnephilidae > Limnephilus > Limnephilus marmoratus. The sequence continues at coordinate 8,715,608 of OU862907.1, forward strand.
TTTCTAAAACTTACAAAATATTTAAACAGAAAGAGACAAATGCAGGACGTATGTCGTTTCTTTCTTATTAATAATCCAATTATTTTTCTTCTGTTTGCTTTAAGCCCCTCCCATTCTAGATTCCAGCCCTCCCATTGGTCCTATGAAAACGTTCCTTATTTGAAATTAGTTTTGACATTTGGGAAGGAAATTTCTGGACAATTTCGTTTTTATTGCAATATAATTGAATTATTTTTATTGGTGAGAAATTTATGGGATTGTAAAACGCAACAGAAATATTGTTTTTTTTTTACATTAGCTCCACACAGGAGGCCCTGAGGAAAATAAATTTACCTCATGTAGGTACCTATGTCATGTTTGGAATTGCTGTGTGGAGGATCTTTGTATGAGAGAAAGAGAGGAAGTTCTTGGAAGGAAAAAGCTGTAAGGTTTTGGTAGGAATTTGGCTGTCAATGTGTCCAGGAGTGATGGACGTATGAATCCATCCCTCCCACTGCTGTGCAAGGCGATGCCGCGATGGGTCGAGAGATTACTGAATACCAATTCGGCCTGCCACGCAGTCGGTGATCAAACGCATTTGCCACCAAGACCTAAATCTTACTCCATGAACCTAGGTACATGGAGCAATGCTACATCACCAAACTTAGCGCACCACTTGGCGTGACCTAGGTATGACAGAGGTTTTTTTTTACATGAGCTCCACATAGGAGGACTCCGGGAAATTATTTTTTTCCATCTTTGGGGATGCTGGGTGGATGTTTTTTTTAGGGAAAGGAAGGAGAGGAGAGTTCTGTGAAGGAAAAGGGTTTAAGGGGAGGGTAGGAATCTGGGGTTCTGTGTGTCTTGGTCGTCCACCTCCAAGACCTACACAAAGATCACCCCATGACCCCCTAAATCCACCCCTGCTAAATCACCAAACGTAACGATCCACTTGGGGTGACCTATGGCAGAGGTGTTGTCTATCCAATAAAGGTTCCCGGGGCGGCGGTACGCATTCCCGCCTCCCAAATTGTTGGGAGGCGGGAATGGGTACACAATGGGTGGCAGATGTATTGGTTATCCAATAAATGGTTCCCTGGGTGGCGGCACCCATACCCTTCTTTCAAACAGATATTATATGTTTGAAAATTATAAGAAATGGAATATTCCATTAATTTTTCTTTTCTTAAACACAATTTCCTCTGAGGTAGAAATATAAAGGTATGACAGAAACTCCTTGCTTCAATTACATTCCTACATACATACATTGTTTATAACATTGTTTTTTTTTCTGTTATTTCAACTATTATGTGCAGTAATAGATATAGGAGTCGGGAGTCCGCACAACTTTAGATGTTTTTTTAACGCACAAGAGTCCCAACTGCCCCAAACAGTCTGGAGCAAGTGAGCCTATAGCATCCCCAATTGGAGTATATTGTGAGGTTAAAGGTAGTGAGGAGGGGAAGAAGATAGGAAAGAGGAAGGTGGTGACTTACCTGGCTATTCAGATCTCGTGACAAAACACGGCAAAAGTAATTTCTATCAACGTTTTGATTATGAAATGTATGGGCTTTCACTAGGGCGATACTGAAAGTATTTACAACATATAGGTAAACAGGTACTATATAAAATGTATTACTTTAGTCGAGGGACAAGGTTCTTGACCAGCGATCCGAAGGTCGCAACGAAAAGGAAAATTTAACAGTCAAACACGCGCAGTTTCGCATTTATAATATTATTAGCATAGACACTTATAAGCATTTTATGCATATTTGAATTTTTACTATCAAAGGGATCTACGTAATAACCTAAACAAATATTTAGCAACGCTTTGATTTTCACGTATAATTTTCACGTATGATTTTCACAATAAACGTATAATAAGAAATAATTTCATAACGACAGAGCTTATTCATAACGCCAGAGCTTACCAATATATACAATACAGCCTATATTACTCGCAAATAATGTAGCTTTCTATTAGTGAAAGAATTTTTAAAATCCATTCAGTATTTATTGCGTGAAAGAGTATACCATACATCCAATCTCACGTCGAGCATATCACGTCGAAGGCTTTGAAAATGTTGGGATTTATTCTTAGGGTAAGTTCAGCTTTCAAAAATCCACAAACATTTAAGACTCTCTACATATCCTATGTTAGAAGCCACCTGGAGTATGCTTCTACAGTGTGGAACCCTCATTGTTCTACATATAAAGCAAATATAGAAAGAGTTCAGAAAAAGTTTATGAAATATGTCTCTTATCGCGTGCGAAATGATGAAAACTATGTCCCCGTAAACCTTAAATCTCTTGATCAACGCTGAGATATCAGAGACCTATTGATGCTCTATAAAATTATTCATAACTTCATTGATAGCCCGTACTTACTACAAAATATTCATTTCAGATGTCCATTAAGAGTTACTCGATCTCCAGACACCTTTTATATCCCTAAGAGCAAAACAAATTATCTTGAAAATGTATTTGTAAGAAGAATCTGTAGCACATTTAACAGATTATGCCCAAATATCGATGTGTTTAATACAAACCTTGATAAATTCACAGCATGCTTAAAAAAATAACACTATTGATGCCACATGTTTAACTAATAACTTAATATTTCATTGATTTCTGTATTTCTCTTTTTATTCTTAGTATCACCACATTTTCTCTCCTACTTTTAGCAGTTCGAATTCAAATAAAATCACTTCCTGAAACATATTATTGATATCCATCAAAATTTAAATGTAAATTGAAATGTAGGTATTGTGTATTTTTGCATTATGGTTCTAAATTTAAATTAATTTGTCGTTATTTTATTGGTCTATGACATACTTATTTTTATCACTGTCATTTATGAATTTTGTACAGACTGTTTATAACGCTAATAAATAAAAAAAAAAAAAAAAATAAAATGTATACAAACTTTCGCCTTTATAATATTAAATAAATAATAATTGGATATTTCAACCAATTTACACAAAACCTTGACAAATTATATACATAAACCTTCCTCATGAATCACTCTATCTATTGGTGAAAACCGCATGAAAATCCGTTGAGTGGTTTTTGAGTTTATCGCGAACAGACAGACAGACGCGGCAAAGGACTTTAATTTATAATAGGTACGTAGAGATTGATAAAGAAATAGTACAGAACATTTTTACCACCCAAACAGTGGCAAATTCCAAAATCAACTAAATTTCAATACAAAATAAAATTATCTACACATTTAACTCCAAAATAGATACGTTAATCAGTTTAAATCGGCGCCAGCATAAATCACAAGCCAATTTAGTCGAAACAAGTTAGTTAAAAAAAAACAGGACAAAAACTTGTTAAAAAAATGACGTTAGGGGCGGTCATATGGGTTTTCCCTCGCCCCATGTGGTAGCTATCAGTGTTATGTCAATAGGAACACTGTATTATTGTACTAGTTTAGTATTTAATAACATCGGGCACAAACCCTTGAAAAATCATGGGATATTACATAGACATATGAATATTAATAGACCTGCCCTAAGCGATAAAAGCGTATTATTTCCCCCTCCCCATACCGGTTCCATTGGAACCGGCTGGAATCGAGTATGGCTTCGCGTGAATCTAAAAAATGTGATGTCATCATTCTTCTGCGAGCCAGCGTCGAGCACTCATCGGTGCATTTTACGAAATAACACGGCAAAAGTAGTGGCTTGTGTTTTGAAAACGTGTAAAAATAGATGAGAAAAAGAGAATAAATCCAATTGTCGTATTACATTCCACAGGAAAGCATTATTTTACTTTATTATAAGCTTATTCAGATCACATAATATGGTCGGTTTTGTAACACACACTATCACTCGAGACACATGGCGTGTGTTCGTCGCTGTTTTGTGGGGTAAGTATATTATGAAACATTTGTAAAAGTGTCTTAACTAAATACGTCAACAAAATATTGGATTATGAAAATAAGCGAACTTTACTTTGCTGTATTTGGAATTTGTAAATTTGTTCATTTCGCGGCGAGCATTTCGCGGCGAGCAATTCGCGCTCCCATGTAAAAAGGTCTATTCATTAAAGAGCAGAGTTTACTTTTAAGAACTAAATGGTGATATAATAATGCGAGATGCCCTTATACTCTCAGATTGAGTTATTGACGAATCACATATCACCGAATTCATCTTACAGCTCTGCGCCCCGCTGTAGTTGGTTTCTTCCCCTCACCTTTATGTTCTGGTCTATTAATATTCATATGTCTATGGGATATTATTATTACAGGATTTGTTAAGTCCGCGCTACTCGAATTTCTACCGATTTCTTACATATATTATCTCCCTTACACATTTGAAGTTTTTAAGCTCTTAAAAAAATACATGCTATTTTTTAAGATAATATCTAGACGCGTTCCACGCCGAAACGCAAATTATTTACAACTAGCTGACCCGGCCACGCGTTACTGTGGCTAATAAAACACTTTGTAAAATCCAACCTTTGTAACCACCGCCGTCTTTGAGTTTATCGCGAAGAGATAGACATAATACGTAGAGATGGTGTGAAAGATTATAATAATGTGTATGAAATGCTTGGGGTAATTAACGTATTTAAGTTAATAAGGATTAATACTGTATCCGTCTAAATAACTTTCCAATTATCCCATTGTACGTGACCATTTTTTTTAGAAGAATGGGTATAGTAAGCTATCCGTTAAAGATTGATGTATTCCATTGCGGACTTTTTTGTAGATCTATAAAAGAGGAATATCCCACCATGCATTGTTTTGTTATATCCCAAAAGGATTAGGCAGCGTTTTCGATTAAAGCTACCAGGCGGCTGGACTTTTTCCGACACTTCTAACAATTATCGTTATGTTTCAACCAATTTACACAGATCCTTGACAAATTACATACCTAAACCTTCCTCACGAAACACTCTATCTATTGGTGAAAACCGCATGAAAATCCGTTCAGTAGTTTTCGAGTTTATCGAGAACAGACAGACAGACAGACAGACAGACGGCGCACAGTGGTTTTACTAGTATGGGAGCGTCGGAAACAATTCGAAATTTCAAATTGCAAGGATCACTAAATTTGGTTTCTATATCTTGACACCACATACCAGCGCATCTTTCCCCATACCACAAAATTCAACAAAACGTTTCGTCACTGCGAAACACGTCATCAAAGATTGACTACCCGTGCAGTCAGGACGTTTGTGTGTAAATGCAACGTTTATTATATAACATTTAGGGACTGATCATTTTTTACACCGCTTGCTCGCAATTTTTTTTAGCTTGAATTCAATACCTTCATGTGTTTACTAAAGATGTTAAGTTTATTTTTTTCATTTCCTAATGCGACAAATTTGGGATATTTTTTTTAAAAAATATCTCGTGAATTCAAAAAATATTACGAAGATTTCTGGAATACTTAAGGTTAAAGTTAGATATTCAGTAATATTCAGTAAATGTGCTGATGTACTTTTGTAGCTGAACTATTTTCGTATCATATTTAAAAAAAAAATCTTGCGCATTTTTGCGGTTCTACGGCCCAGGAATTTTTACGTAATTTACTTACTGTAAAATTTGAGTGCTTTATAAACATTATTTTTGTCACAGGTTCGGTTTCAAAGGATTTGCTCTTAAGACAAAAGGAGTTATTTGGCATAATGATGAACTCGAAGTGTCAAAAGATGGAAAAAGATTTTAATATTTAAAAAAAAATGTATATAAACCTCACCAATTGCCTTGGATAAATTCAGTAAAAAAATTACGGGCTTCAAATTTCGCATTAATACAAGATGGACTATTGCTCGTCGAGATAATGCTAGATTTGTGATGAAAAATAAAAAAAAAAGACTTGAGACTCCGATTGGTTAAAACCAATAAAACCAATAAATCGCATACAATATAAATATTGTATGCGATTTATCCTGAAAACGGCACGTGATGATCGTAAACACAATTTGAATGTAGTTCAGATCAATCCAAACGCTTGAAAACCAAAGATCATCGGAAAAGTGCACCTCTTTTTCATTTGGTGTTTGAGAAAGAGGTATATTTTTCGGTCAATCGGTAATATCAAAATTATTAGAAGACATTATTCTAGGCGCTCATCTATTAACAGACAAGTGTACGAGATATTTGACGATAATCGCTCTTCTTAAAAACAGGTATTCATTGGAACGCGAGAAGTGCGGATTATTCTAAAATTTTTAAATCTTCAATTGTACCTACCTTTGCGATTAGTTCGCGGGAAGTCTGACAATATAAACGTAGCGTGGCAGAATCCTTGCCCATCGTCCATCAGATATTGCCACCCGATTAAGATTATCAGAAGAGGCTCAGGAAGCTCGGAAAAAAGATTTTTTTAAAATATCGCGAGAACTATTCTAGAAAATGTTCTCGTGAGAAATTTTATGAAGGTGTTTTTAATTTAATGTTAGTTACATCTGTTCCTATCATAACTGGTTACAGACAACCCCCAAACAAACCATTAAATCGTTTTCCTAAGGAAGTTTTCGATTTAATAATTCCTCCGGATATTAATTCTTCAAATATCTTTAGCACCGACGATGATGATAATTGTTCATCGTCTGCCTCAGAATGTTAAAAAGCAAAATTAAACATTACCCGGCCTTTATTTTCACATGGATATGGACATAAATAATATCAATTTTAAGAAAAAAAATTAAATTTTATTTTTTCGTTGAAAAAAATATAATAAAATCCAGAATTCGTTAATAAAATCCAGTAAAACTTACTAAAACCGAATATTATAATTTTTTTTAACCATACCGAAAAATAATATCACTTTTTTCCCACGTTAATCCTCTCTGTGAATTGTTTCCAACTTTTGGGGTATTTGGAACCACTGTGCGGCGCGGGGGACTTTACTGTATAATATGTAGAGATTCCCTCTATAGAAAAAAACGCAAAGTATGCTCCGAAAATTATTATAAACACGTTTGTTTCAGTTATTTTACAAGTTATTGTTACGAAAAAATTCACAATATTTCTTTAAATGATACTTAAGATACCTTCTACGAGATTTATGCTCTATTTTAAACGAGTCGTGTTTTATTAAACATTTTCACAATTTTCGCTTCGACTTTGTTGCTCTAAATACTAGCGCGCTCCTCTAACATTCGTAATTTCATATCTCTATCTTCTTCTTTTTGAGCCCGGTTGCAGCGCCTTAAGCTGAAAGTAGGTATTTATAACATTTTATTAATTTAGCCCTTAGAGTCATAATTTCCCTCGGGGCCTTTTTAAGAAAAGGAAGGAGAGGAAGTTCTGGGAAGGAAAAAGGTATGAGTAGGAAACTGGGGGTCAATGTGTCAAGGAGTGACGGTCGTATGAATCCATCCCTCCTACTGTATCTAGGAATGTCTACCATGTCGCCACCCGGTCAGGTAGCATAGATGCCAGTAGCTCGTTCCACATACGAGCCGACTTGCTGAAAAATAAGTTTAAAAAAAACGACCCGTTCTCATGAAGCAAACATCAATCGTGAACGCGTTCAGCTCGTGTCAGTCCAGTTACAGATGCACCGGTGTGTCGAGGATCAATTCTGCTAACACCTTAGAGCACTAAAATACTTGTAGAACAGACTCAGTATGCCTACATTGCATTGTGCATTAGAGATGGCAATCGGTGTGTTAACAATGGATTGTCAATAACACGGAACACCTCTGCAGCGAAACGGGACAGATGGTTAGTTAGTTAGTTAGATTTATTGTAATTTTTTCCTTCCAATTAAAAAAATCTGTTATCCGATATACAACAAGTGGTTAGACTAACTGGTGCCATTGTCTGCAATCCATCCAATACTAAATTCACCTACTGGCTATAAAAAAAGTAGCCTATTTATAGCATATCTATAACCAACACTAAAGCGCAACATCCACATACGAACATGCTCGATGAACCTGTTCGCCCGGCATGCTCGGCGAACATATCCATACCTTCGTGTATTCCTGTGATGGACAGATCGGCCACGAACCGATCCGTGTTTGAATTTACGCATCAGATAATGCTCGCAGTTGGTCCCCCGGCATATTTATATGTTTAGGGAAAACACGGTGTATACATATTTATACAAAATATAACTAAGTGTCCCCGAAGAGGTATCCAGAGAGGATGTACCGTCGAATAACAAAAGTATAAAACATATTTTCATTCAAATACATCAAGGATGAAACCTCTTTATTTTTTTTTAATGAAAATACCTCACAAGAGTCCCCAGCTGCTCCCGTCTAGATTCAGGGAGATTATGGCATCCCCAATTGGGGTATGTTCGTATGTTGTGAGGCTGAAGGTAATGGGCAAGGACATAGATGGGGAAGTGGAAGCTCCTTGCACTTCAGATCTGATCATTAAAAAGGGCTAAAGTCATTCCTGAATGGGTCTTACACCAGGCAGTTACTGAGAGTGCCTTCTACTCTGGAACATGCCACAAATATTACTGGTTCCATGCCAACTCAGAATGAATCCAACTTAGAACCACCTCATGCAGAAAGGTAATTAAAAGCTAGGAAAAAATAATTTTAAAATAGCCGGTAACCCTAACCTAACTTAACCTATTTAACCAATTTAAAAAATATATTTATCATCATTCTTGAGGCGCCGTATCCCCGCTCAAAAGAAGAAGATGGAGAGATGTGTAATTACGAATGTTAGAGAGAGCGCGTTAATATTTGAAACGATAAAATTGAAGTGAAAATTGTGAAAATGTTTAATAAAACACGACTCGTTTAAAATAGAGCAAAAATCTCTTGGGGGCTATCTAAAACAGCATTTAAAGAAACCCCGTGATTGTTTTCATATATATAACTTAAAAAATAACTGAAACAAACGCGTTTATAATGATTTTCGGAGCATACTTTGCAATTTTTTTCTATCGAGGGAATTTCATATAATTTGAGTTTCGTACGTAGATTATTTCTTAAAAAATAACATATATTTTTTTAAGAGCTTAAAAACTTCAAATGTATAAAGGAGATATGTAAGAAATCGGTAGAAATTCGGGTAGCGGCGGCTTAATGACCTTTCTGAGGTGGTTCTGAGTTGGTTTCATTCTGAGTTGTCCGGTTACCAAATATACTATATATTATTTTAAATTATTTTTTTGTGAAGTAACACAAGTTAATCAAATAAAAATTATTTGCGCACGCCGGGTGAAGCCGCGGCCTTCAGATTCCTTACCCCTCGAACACGGAGGCCGTTTTGCGATTTCAGCGCCGAAACGGACGGATCGGCTCGTCGAGCATGCTCGGCGAACAGGTCCGCCGCGCATATCCGTATGTGAATGTTGCGCTATAGTTAGATTGGTCCTACCGAAATCCATATTACAATAACTCCCACAGTTTGGAATGGAGAGCGGTGCAGAACATTTTTTTTAATAATGCGTTCAAAGATAGAACAATCCAGTAATTAAAAAACTCAATTATTTCACATATACGACGTGTCTCAAAATTCAACGATAAGCGGGCACCAGTGGGTGGGCCTGCTCACGACTCCTCGAGAAAAAATAGAAAAAAAATATTTTTCAATTTTTTTTTTGAAATTATGTGATTACTGTCAACAACAATAATTTATAAAATTTAGTTCTTGTTGAAAATAGTACGCATATTTTTTTTGTGACTGGTTTTCCGAGAGTTTTATACCATTTTTGAATCTTGATTACATGCGTAAACTTAAAAAAAACTTCCCATAGTAGTGTCAATACTTAAAGTTAACTGGAAAAAAAACTTTCATAATTTTTAGAAAAACAATAAATTTGATTGATTTTAGTGTAAAAACTACAGGCATTATTCATGCATTTTAAAGGCTTGTGGTGGATAGCCGGGCTTCTTAGGTTGCCGATACAAAAAAAAATCAGAAATATTTGAAAAATTGTTGTCATGGTAGTAAATAATATCTTAAGAAGTGTCAATTTTCAAAGGATTTCAATGTTTTTTGTACATTCAAAAAAATTGAAAAATATTTTTTTTCTATTTTTTCTCGAGGAGTCATGAGCAGGTCCACCCACTGGTGCTCGCTTATCGTTGAATTTTGGGACATCTTGTAGATAGTAAGATACAAAAATATAAAATTGTTAATTAAGGCTCTGCAACCGGGCCCGAAGAAAGAAGATGGAGAGATAATGTTAAAGGAGAGCGCTAACATTTACAGCGACAAAATCGATGCGAAAATTGCGAAAATGTTTAATAAAACACGACTCGTTTAAAATAGAGCAAAAATCTCGCGGGCATTATCTTAAACAGCATTTAAAAAAACACTGTGAATTTTTTCATACGTATACAGGTATTTTTTTTTGCTACCCTTCCATTTAAAGCATTTGCTTGTGTATGAAAGGGGAGTGTACATAAATGCTATTAGTTATTAGTTATAAGTTAGTACTTAAATAATTAATTGTACATAAATATATGTGAGCTGCAGTATTTGTTTGATAATGGTGTGAATTTTTTATAACTTGTAAAATAACTGAAATAAACGTGTTAATAATAATTTTTGGAGCATACTTTGAGATTTTTTTCTATTGAGGGAATTTTATATAATTTGCGTTTCGGCGCGGGCAAAGTCTAGATATTATCTTCAAGAATAACATACATTTTTTTAAGAGCTTTAAAACTTAATGTGTTTAAGGGAAATATGTAATAAATCGGTACAAATCCGGGTTGCGGGCCCTTAACTCGCTCAAGTTTAGTTGTAAGTATATACGACTATAAGTGATTATTGCTGATGTAAGTGTGGTGAGAATAAAATTTTCAAAATTATGTTTTTTCATATTATTTAGGTACATAGTTTATTTGTTACCTTTCACTCGAATATTGTCACTTATTTTTGTTATTAAACCTTTTTTTTATTTTTGACTAGCTGGTACCCGGCATGTGTTGCTATGCCATTCAAAGAAATAAATTGATTCTCCCTGCATGTCCTTTCCCGTGCATCCCCGTTCCCTTCCACCTTCCCCGCCTTCCCCCTCACTCGTGTCTTCCCTCTCCGCAAACCCCACCTTCCCTCTGCCTTTCCTCCCTGCCGCTAAAATATATGAAATACACACATTTTCATTTATATATTTTCATAATGCCAGAGCTTACCATTATAAACACTACAGCCTATATAATGTTACTCGCTGAAATACAATATTTACAAATTTTGTATTTCAGATATGGGGGCTCCATCGAAGCCAGAGTAAAGTTAGCCTCTCAAAAACTAAGCGTACATACTGTACAGGACCCGCAGATACTGCTGATTGTACACTGCTATCCCACAAATCACAAGTGCGCCCCACGGTTGAATTTGGCAGCCATCTCTGGTCTGGAGCTCCAAAATACCTGAAAAATACCCTCGACTCTGTACAGAAATGGGCGGTCCGTTTGATAAATTCCCCCCATCTTAACAGAAGCCTTAGTTAACAGTCGCTACTATTGACAATAATACAATACTACTTGCATCCATTGTAATATCCAATAAATTGAAGACATCGAACTTACGTTGTAATCCTTATGGTTGTGGGCTAGTAAGCCACATAATTAAAGAACATTACAACTGGCTTACCGGTATTACAATGGAAGATGCTTCGAGGAACTAGCGTCATTGATCCCCTCGGCATCGGTGCATAGTCTGAAAACACGCATAACACGCGCCCAACATTTGTACACGGTTGACATTAGTCACATGAAAACGGGTCGTTTCTACAACTCATTCTTGAGTTCAATAGCTCGGCTGTGGAACGATTTGCCGGCCTCTGTGTTTCCTCCCTCCTACAACATGGGTCTCTTCAAAATGTTCACTCCTTCCTTTCCTCAAAAAGACCCTCCACACAGCATCTTTACAGATGACATAGGCCCTGAGGGAAATTATTTTCCTCAGGGCCTTCTGTGTGGAGTTAATGAAAAAAAAATAATAACTGTGACTTATAAACAAAGTATATATGTGCCAATTAGGGCGTGTATTAAAAAATAAAAATAAAATGGCTTTAGCCGTATTTGGTGACAAGATCTGACATTAAATTTTAATTAAAATTTTTACGTCCGTAAACAGTGTATAAATAATATTATTATGGGACTTACGGAAATACGTTACGGAATAACTGGCTTTTAAGTGTGGTCACACATATTTTATGTGAACAAACAAAAGCTGTGTGTCAGTAATAAGATTAAAACAGCTTTTTCTGAAAATGACATTTTACGAAAAGACTTAAATTCCTGTAAATATTTACTGGTTGGAGATGTATTTACGTATGTACATATATATATTCTAAGAGGGAATTAAATTCTTTACAACTTCTTTCCAGGAAATTTCTTTGTGTGATGAATATTTTAGACAATTATATGAAGGAATTTTTGATGAAAAATGTGTAGTAAAATTATTTTTTTCGAAAATATCTAAATTTCTGGAGCGTATAACTCAAAAACCGCTGGGATTTCGAAAATTAGGTTAAGAATAAAAGTTGTAGATAATTTTATGAGCTATTACTTATTTCTTAAAAAATTTCCTCTGCGGCGCATTGTTTTTGAGATATAAGCGGAAATCCGAAAATTGGGGCCTTCTCCCACCCCTCCCCTCCCCTAGCTCACCATCTGGACGTTAGGACTTTTAGTACATTAACACCCTAAGCACCATAGAACAAGTTTCTGAAGGAATCGCTTTTCAATGTAGATGAGTGTTTCCGGCTGATAATTATTGCTTTATAATAATTGTTACCCTTTGTGCTATGCATAAAAATCTTGCATTAAACGTTAGTTTATCAAACAAAAATAATAATAATTAATATTTGACAAGTTAAAAGTATTTCCTCAAAAAATGTAGACATAATTTGTCTCGACGCCACCTAGCGAGAGATTTAGCACTAACAATGTCTCTCTCACAAAAATAAAGTTGGTTATTTTCAGGTGGAAAAATGTAATAAACAGTAATTGTTGAATGAAACACTAGTATATATTGAATTATTTGGTGGGTATAAGATAAGCCGCCATAGCTCAGTAGTCAGAGCACCTGACCGGCAATCAGAAGGACACGGGTTCAAGTCCCGTTGGCGGCAAGTATCTTTTCTCGGAAGATTTTTTCAATGTGGATGAGTGTTTCCGGCTGATAATTATTGCTTATAATAATTAATCGCTTAGGTCCCTGCTCACGCACTCTACTCACTCCTTCTTTTGGAGCATTCATTGACTGGACTATTACTAGTATTATTTTGTGCACGTTTGCGACCCCTGATATGTTCGAACTAGATACATTTACTTTAAAGATAGACTTGGAAGGCGGCTTTAGATTGTGATATTTCAAGTCCATAGCACTTGAAAACTGACGTTAGCAAAAGGTACACCCTCTACAAGAGGATTTTATTTTAAACCAGCTGGTGCCCGGCATGCGTTGCTATGCCATTAATAAATTAATTGTTTCTCCTTGCGTGTCCTTTCCCATTCGTCCCGTTCCCCTTCCGCCTCCCCTTCCTCTCCCGCATCCCATTCCCCTCTCGCGTTCCCACTCCGCCTCCTCCACCTTCCCTCTCCTCACTTCCCTCCCCCGTCCCGCGAACCCCCTACCCTAGGTTCTTACAAATTTCATAATGCCAGAGCTTACCAGTAGTTTTATGCAAACCATGTATAAAACTACTAACGAAGAAAAATAACTATCCAATTTGGGGCAGTCGTTCGGAAGTTATGCGCGTTCATACATTTCGGCGATTCATTTTTATTTATATAGATAGATAGATAAATAGATTGATCGATAGATTGATAGATAGATAGATAGATTGATAGATAGATTGATAGATAGATAGATAGATAGATTGAGAGATTGATAGATAGATAGATAGATAGATAGATAGATAGATTGATAGATAGATTGATAGATAGATAGATTGAGAGATTGATAGATAGATAGATTGAGAGATTGATAGATAGATAGATAGATAGATAGATAGATAGATTGATAGATAGATTGATAGATAGATAGATAGATAGATCGATAGATAGATAGATAGATAGATAGATAGATTGATAGATAGATAGATTGATTGACTGATAGATAGATGGATAGATTGATAGATAGATAGATAGATAGATTGATAGATAGATAGATAGATAGATAGATAGATTGATAGATAGATAGAAAGATAGATAGATAGATAGATAGATAGATAGATAGATAGATTAAAAGTTTTTAATAATTACTTCATTTTTATTTGAAGTGAAAACTTCTTTAGCACTGTTGTGATTTTAAATGCCCCCGAGATTCTTGCTCTATTTTAAACGAGTCGTGTTTTATTAAACATTTTCGCAATTTTATCATCGATTTCGTCGCTTCAAATGTTAGCACTCTCCTCTAACATTCGTAATTTCGTATCTCTCTATCTTCTTCTTTTCGAGCCCGGTTGCAGAGCCTTAACCATAAACATATTTTTATATATATATATATATACACTAAACATTGTGATAATGTGATATGTAATCTTGATAATTATTATTCAGAGACCGTATTTTATGGTGAAAAACATATTTTATGGTGTCACTGGTTCCAGATAGTCAGGACCCTAGTGCGGTTAAAAACAAAGATATCTCATTAATTTGGTTACATTCAATATCTTTTTCTTCAACCGACATATTATGCTTACAGGAAAAAATTAACCCAGCTTTTAAAAAGAACTCTATCGGTTTAAGATTATCAAAATTAGGTAGTTAAACGACTTCAAAAAGGAGTTTTTTTTTATGTTTGTTACCTCAGAACTTTTGACTGGGTTAACCGATATTGATGATTCTTTTTTTATTTGAAAGCTGATGCTTACCGTGCGGTCCCATTTTAATTTGGTCCAGTTCCGACAATGGCATCCATGAGAAAACCATACAAGTCTTAAATTTGCATTAAGTATGTGCGCGACAAATGGACGAATAACTCAATATCATGCCAACCGATTTCAATGATTCTTTTTTTATTGGAAAGGATTTACTTCAAAGATACTTTGATGAGAGTTTGGTTTGGTTTTGATTATCGGATCCATGACAAATTAACGAAACTCGGCCGAATCTCTTAATTTGACCCTAACGTCGATATGGTGAAATTGTCTATCTCATGTGAGCAGCACGTTTAGTAGGTACCCATTTTCAGACAAATTAGTTAGTGTACTTCAGATTCACTAAAAATCAAAAAAATAATCAAAAATTTTAACAAAACAAAAAAACGACTTCAAAAATGCACTAAAAAGTAAAAAAAATAATTTCGTATTCTTCTACAACTTCATAATCAACTTAGTTTTTCTACTCATCAATATGTAGGTACGATTGTTATTTTTGGAGTCGGTGTCAGCAAAGGTACCGCCGCGGCCCTGCTCTCGCCTCTCGCTTCGTCAAGTCGCTTGTGCGACACAAGCACATCTCATGTACGTAGTTACAAACCTACCTTGACTGACACCGACCTCAAAAATAACAATCGTACCTGCATATTGATGATTAGAAAAGGTAAGTTGATTATTAAGTTGTAGAAGAATACGAAATTATTTTTTTACTTTTTAGTGCATTTTTTGAAGTCGTTTTTTTGTTTTGTTAAAATTTTTGTTTATTTTTTTGATTTTGAAGTGTTCATACAAGAAATGTATAATGCATTTTTTTATAATAACTTAATGAGCTTAACTTCAAAATGTAATATTTTATTTAACCATTCCGTCTCTCGTGTCCTGGATGAACGAAGTATGTATGAAGAATGAGTTAATGATGAATGTAAGTAAGTCTAAAGTCATGTTCTTTTTTTTACATTAACTCCACACAGGAGGCACTGAGGAAAATAATTTCCCTCAAGGCCTATGTTATCTGGGATGCTGTGTGGAGGGTCTTTTTGAGGAGAGGAAGGAATGAACATTGGTCTTGAAGAGATCCATGTTGTAGGAAGGGGGAAACACAGAGGCTGGCAAATCATTCCACAGCCGAGCTGTTGAACATAGAACGAGTCGAAGAAACGAGTTCTCATGTGACAAATGTCAACAGCACGCGTTTTGCGTGTTTCCCGACTATGCACCGGTGCCGAAGGGATCAATAATGCTAGTTCCTCGGAGCATCTTTCATTGTAATACCGGTAGAACAAGGATAGCATTCCCACCTGACGCCTGTGCTCTAAAGATTGCAATCCATCTGTTAAGATGGGAGAATCTATCAAACGGACCGCCCGTTTCTGCACAGAGTCGAGTCAGGTATTTTGGAGCTCAGGACCAGAGATGGCTGCCAAATTCAACCGTGGGGCGCACTTGTGATTTGTACAGGGTTAGCAGTTGTGTACTATTAAAGTATCTGCGGACCCTGTACAGTACGCCCAGTTTTTGTGAGGCTAACTTTATTCTGGCTTCAATGGAGCCCCCATAACTGAGGGTCACTTAGGGTTACACCAAGCATATCAATGGAGTTGTGTGAAAGAGAGAGTACGGAAATAATGTGCGATATAGTTGTGAATGATGAATACTTGGAGCAGGTGGATGAGTTTGTATGTCTGGGTAGTACGTTTAGAAGAGATGGGAAGGTTGTTAGATATATTGAAAGAAGGGTAAATACAGGTAACTCCATTTTAATGGAGGACTGAACGCCGTTGGCGCTAATAAAAAACTGTACAAAGAAGCGAAGCTAGCAGTCCACAATGGAGTGCTGGTGCCAACCCCGATGTATGACAGTGAGGCGTGGAACTGGCAGAGGAATGATGAAAGTAGACTGAATGCTGTTGAAATGAGATCCCTGAGGCATATGTGCAGTTAAATCATGTATGATCGTGTGAGAAATGTGGATATCCGCAAAGCATGCAAGGTTGATGTGAATGAGTTAGTAAAAAATACAATAATAAAAATACAAAAATACAATAATAAGTACGTCAATTAAAATCATTCGGGTCACATAGTGCTACATCTGTAACCGAATGTCATCTAACTCAACTTTGAGTATGCTGTGTGGAGTGACTTTTACAGAAAAGCAGGAAAGCAATCTTCCAAACAGGCCCTCCATTGATATGCTTGGTGTAACCCTAAGTGACCAGCTCAGGTATGGGGGCTCCATTGAAGCCAGAGTAAAGTTAGCCTCCCAAAAACTGGGCGTACTGTACAGGGCCCGCAGACACTTTAATAGTATATAACTGCTAACCTTGTACAAATCACAAGTGCGCCCCACGGTTGAATTTGGCAGCCACCTCTGGTCTGGAGTTCCAAAATACCTGAAAAATACCCTCGACTCTGTGCAGAAACGGGCGGTCCGTTTAATAGATTCTCCCATCTTCCATTGGGAGATTCATCCATCCAAAAATAAAATCGAAAAAAAAAACCCTTTGACTACCTAGGAAAAAATGTTACCTTTTAAACGCATTTCGATTTTGATTGATTCGTGTAAAGACCAGTGGCGGATACAGAAAAAACTCAAGGGGGGGGCGCTAAAGATATAAGAAAACTAAAAAGTAGACAACGGGGAGAATACGACGAACCGCACAAAGAGGAGACCGACTATATGATTTTGGCAGCCACCCCTGGTCTGGAGCTCCAAAATACCTAAAAACTACCCTCGACTCTGTGCAGAAACGGGCGGTCCGCTTAATAGATTCTCCCATCTTAACAGACGGATTGCAATCTTTAGAACACAGGCGTCCGGTGGGAATGTTATCCTTGTTCTACCGGTATTACAATGGCAGATGCTCCGAGGAACTAGCGTCATTGATCCCTTCGGCACCGGTGCATAGTCGGGAAACACGCCAAACGCGTGCCCAACATTTGTACACGGTTGACATTTGTCACATGAGAACGGGTCGTTTCTTCGACTCCCTCTTGCAAATCATTCCACAGCTCGGCTGTGGAATGATTTGCCGGCCTCTGTGTTTCCTCCTTCCTACAACATGGGTCTCTTCAAGACCAATGTTCATTCCGTCCTCTCCTCAAAAAGACTCTCCACACAGCATCCCAGATGACATAGGCCCCGAGGGAAATTATTTTCCTCAGAGCCTCCTGTGTGGAGAAAATGTAAAAAAAATACTATCTCATTCTCTCGCAGGCTAAAACATACAGTTGTCAAATCGCAACGGTTTTTAAAGAAGTTTCCACTTCAATAAATAAATAAAAGATTGACGGATCGCACATTTAAAACTTGGCTGGCCACAGGGAGCAGTAGGGCTGCATTACACGATCAAGGAAATCAAATACTTGAGTCGGGCCGTGTTAAGGGTAGGTACCTTTACATGAAGTATGAATGTGAATGAAGCAAAAGTTTCAATTTAGGAGGCGAGTGTGGGTACCGCCGCCACGGGAATTATTTATTGGATAAACAACACCTCACCTATCCCGAGTGGATCGCTAAGTATGGTGACTTAGCAGGGATGCCTGAGTTCGTGGGATGCGATTTTTCAAAGTAGCGGCGGAAGCATTTGCCTACATACTGCGTGGCGAGCTG
This sequence comes from Limnephilus marmoratus, assembly GCA_917880885.1. Lineage (NCBI taxonomy): Eukaryota > Metazoa > Arthropoda > Insecta > Trichoptera > Limnephilidae > Limnephilus > Limnephilus marmoratus. The sequence goes on from OU862907.1 coordinate 8,733,974, forward strand.
GAAAGGACTGGTTGAGGGAGACCGTTTAACCTCTCCAGCAGGAATCCCTCGGCCCATTTCCTCGCATCGTAGTGGGAGGGAAAGTTTCATCCATCCATCTCTCCTGGACACACTAACCCAGAGAGTACTAACCACCTATCATACCTTTTTCCTTCCACTATTTCCTTTCTCTAAAATGACCCTTCACGTAGCATCTCCAAAGACATTTTTTTTTAATAATAAAATAATAATAGGTAGATATATTTTGTAATAGTTACCCAATAATGACTGTCAGAGTCACTTCAATCTCATCAAGGGTGGTGGACTTTTTATTGTAAAACACTTTTTTTTTACTGAAGAGTCGTTTTATTTACAAACACTTTTGAGCAACAATGAAATCAACACTTTTCAGAACTAAATTTGGCCCGGACCTCGCCTTATGCGATACGGCGTCTATACTCTAGGTAGGGGTTAATGCGAGAGAACAAAATACTTGAGTATCGCCCTTTTTATACTGCTAAAAACTATAAAAATACCGTCTTTCAGACTGTTAAAATACAATAATAATACGCAATATAAATAGTAGATATCCACTGAGGTCACGTGCCCTAATTTGGTTGGCTGATAACACTAGCTTCTATAAAACTCCACAGAGGTCTCTAATATGCATACTCTTTTAATAAGCTAAAAATAATTAAACCAATGGAATTAACTACAGTATTTATCTCATAGATGTCACTAACTATACTTACAGTATTTATCTTATAGATGTCACTAACTATTCTTAACAATGACAGTGGATAAGTTTATGTATTCGGGAAGTATATTTACGAGAGATGGGGAGATATTGAAAGAAGGGTAAATGCAGGTAACTCCGCATTTATGGAGGACTGAACGCCGTTGGCACTAACAAAAAACTGTCGAAAGAAGCGAAGCTAGGAGTCTACAATGGAGTGCTTTTTTTACATTAACTCCACACAGGAGGCCCTGAGGAAAATTATTTCCCTCGGGGCCTATGACATCTGGGAAGCTGTGTGGAGGGTCTTTTTGAAGAGAGGAAGGAATAAACATTGGTCTTGAAGAGACCCATGTTGTAGGAAGGAGGAAACACAGAGGCCGGCAAATCATTCCACAGCCGAGCTGTTGAACACAAGAACAAGTCAAAGAAACGACCCGTTCTCATGTGACAAATGTCAACCGTGTACAAATGTTGGGCACGCGTTTGGCGTGTTTCCCGACTACGCACCGGGGTACCAATCCTGATGTATGGCAGTGAAGCATGAAACTGGCAGAGGAAGGACTAAATGCTATAGAAAGCCATGTATGGTAGTGTGAGAAAAATATAAAAATAATGCAAGGTTGATACAAGCGTAATAAGTAAGATTAAGAATGGGACCCTTAGATGGTTTAGACATGTAGAGCGAATGATTGAAGAAAGATTTTCTTGTATTTAGGGTGGCCAAGGGGAGGGGCGCGGGGGCCGCGCCCCCCCCCCTCCCTGTATCCGCCACTGGTAAAGAGCTTGATTTTAGTAAGAATCCAAAATTTCGGTCGGTTCGGTCGGTTTGGTGCCACAGGGCGGAAGCCACGAGTGTGGTTACAATGCGTCTGTAAAAGGACGAATTTAAAAAAAAAATTCACTTGGAAGATTTTTTTAGTGATTCGTGTACAGACTCTAATTTTTAGTAAGAATCCAACATTTCAGCCGGATCGGTGCCATAGGGCCGAAGATATGACCGACCCCAAGTGTTATAATGACCTAACCCAAATGCTTGTTGAAGCACTTGGGTTAGGTCGTTAAAATTCTTCTTTCGGCAGATATTTTGATTGATTCGTGTAAAGACCAAGAAGGAATCCAAAATTTCAGCCGGATCGGCTTCATAGGGCCGAAGTTTTGACCGACCCCTTTTTGTTATTACGACCGATCTCACAAGTGCTAAAACGACCGACCCCAGGTGTTTAAACGATGATTTTTTTTTAATTTCTTATTTTTGCAGATCTTTTGATTGATTCGTGAAAAGACCACGATTTTTAGTAAGAATCCAAAATTACAGCCGGATCGGTGCCATAGGGCCGAATCCACGAGTGTTGTTACAAAGCATCCGTAAAAAGACGAAATTAAAAAAAAATTCGCTTGGAAGATTTTTTTAGTGATTCGTGTACAGACCATAATTTTAAGTAAGAATCTAACATTTCAGCCGGATCGGTGCCATAGGGCCGAATATATGACTGACCCCAAGTGCTTAAACGACCGACCCCAAGACTAAAAACGATGATTTTATTAAAATCTTTTAATTGATTCGTGTACAGACTATGATTCTTAGAAATAATCGAAAAGTTCGGACGGTTCGGTGCGACTGGGCCGAGCCACGAGTGTAGTTACGAAGCGCCCGAAAAAGGATGAATTTAAAAAGAAAATTCTCCTGGAAGATTTATTTACTGATTCGTGTACAGACCATAATTTTCAGCAAGGATCCAAAATTTCAGCCTGATCGGTGCAATAGTGCCGAAGTTATAACCCACCCCAAGTGTTATAACGACCGAACCCAAGTGCTTAAACGACCGACCCTAAGTGTTCTTAATAAAACAATCTTCTTTTCGTAGATCTGTTGATTGATTCGTGTAAAGACCACGATTTTAGTAAGAATCCAAAATTAGAGCCGGATCGGTGCCATAGGGCCGAAGCCACGAGTGTTGTTACAAAGCATCCGTAAAAAGACGAATTTAAAAAAAAAATCTCTTGGAAGATTTTTTTAGTAATTCGTATACAGACCATCAATTTTAGTATGAATCCAAAATTTCAGCAGGATCGGTGCTAAAGGGCCGAAGATATGACCGACCCCAAGTGTTATAACGACCGAACCCAAGTGCTTAAACGACCGACCCCAAGACTAAAACGATGATTTTTTTTAAATTATTATTTTTGCAGATCTTTTGATTGATTCGTGTTCAGATCATGATTCTTAGAAATAATCGAAAAGTTCAGACGGTTCGGTGCGACAGGGCCGAGCCACGAGTGTAGTTACAAAGCGCCCGATAAATGATGAATTTAAAAAGCAAATTCTCTTTGAAGATTTGTTAATTGATTCATGTACAGACCATGATTTTCAGCAAGGGTACAAAATTTCAGCCGGATCGGTGCCAGAGGGCCGAATATATGACCGACCCTAAGTGTTATAACGATCGAACCCAAGTGCTTAAACGACCGACCCCAATACTTAAACGATGATTTTTTTTAAAATTCTTCTTTTTGCAGATCTTTTGATTGATTCGTGAACAGACCATGAGTCTTCGTAAGAATCTAAAAGTTCAGTCGGTTCGGTGCCACTGGCCGAAGCCACGAGTGTTGTTACAAAGCGCCCATGAAAGGAGGAATTTTAAAAAAAATCTCTTCAAAGATTTTTTTTGTGATTCGTATACAGACCATAATTTTTAGTATGAATCTGTGGAGGACGAACAAAAGACACTATTCTGCATCGTCCGGCCACCCGATTGGTCCCTCAGGCACCAATTGGATGCAGACCTTTCCTCCAGCAACTGGCCTCACTTGCATCAAAAACTCACGATTCATTCTGCTTTAACTCTCGGTCAGGAGTAGCTGGTCTTTAATATTTGTTCGCCCTTCACATTACTTTATTATTGCATATATTTAAATTGGAGATTTATGTGTCTGTAATTAGTGTTAATAAACTTGTAAGTATTGAATCGTCTTACTTATTTGCTTTGCCATCTACACACTTACACAATTAACACATAACCCTCAAAGTGGTGACCCCTGTGAATAAACGAAATACGCGAAATAATATCTAATTTGCAATCGTAATCAACACGAATTTAACTATAAAGTGAATCAACAACAAAGCCTCTTGACCGAAGGTTTAAGGCAGAATCCCGGGCGAATTAAATCTGTGAGTATATTTTATCATTTCTATTATCACTACTACAATAATTTATATTATATTGACATATTTTAAACATTCACATCGTAAATTACGATTTATTCTTACTTGCCAATATTTATTGTTAATTTTTTTTTTTGCAATCAATTATCGCCCGGTCATCAATACTTTAAATTAATATTACCTACAACCAGTAACAAAGTACTACTCACACTGTTTTCAAATCATAAATTTATGTCGACCCACAATAAAAAACATTTTTTGCAACGGATTAAGCTTGCGTAAATTTACATTTCAGGCAATCCATCATCGAGGAATCTTCAGCCAAATACCTATCGAGCGCCTGAAGCCTGCGCCCGGAAACAAGCAGCCGCACAGAGCTGACCCATCATCTCGGGCCTCCATCATTCCAGCGGTAGGCAATCAGCCTCGGCGCACGGCGAATTTACTTTAAAAAAGTATCCTTTTTAAATTTCTCTAAGGTACTGTATCGCACCCCACAATATAGTATCCTTTTGAAGATTGTTTTTCAGGTTTTTAAATTAATATTTTATTGTCGCAAAAATATTTTCCACTGGTATTTAGTAATCTCAATCCACGGAAACATGTCTACCGACGAAGCAAACTCCTCAAATTCTTCAAGCAAACCTCAAGATGCTCCTGAATTACATCGTATTGGCGCCAAACTACCTCCCTGATGGCTGGTCTGGGTCTCGCAGTCAACGCAATTACACGCGCAATCTGGATGCAACGACTTCCGCAAAATATTCAAGCAATCCTTTCAACATTTCCGGAGGAACAACTCTCCATCATGGCAGAAAAAGCTGACAAAATCCTCGAAGTTTACAACAAACCCGAAACATGCAGTGTTGACAACTCACATCAAGGATTTCTCACCACTTCCAGCGAGAAACTCCTCATCACGCTTCAAAAACACATCGCAGATTTAACCAGCGAAATCGAGCATTTGAAGTCACAACATGGTCGAGGCTCACAACATCAGTCTCGCCGACAAACATTCTCTCGCCAGAAATCAGGCGACAACAATTATTCGCCAACTCGTGCGAACTACTCAACAAGACGAAACTCGTCTCAACGAAATGAACTACAAACCAATATTGTTTTTACCACAATCAATTTGGAAGAAAAGCCTACAAATGTATAGCGCCGTGCACATTCAATTCGAATAATTTCGAAAAATCATCGCCCTAATTGCGATATTTCAAAAATCTTCAACAACTTTGGCACAACAATCATAATCCACGACGCGCCGTGTGAAGCATGTCGCCGTTTTCACTCACAGAAGTATCACGCTACGACAACTAGTCTAGCTAACTCTGCTCCTGTTCATCCAGAACAGGCAGAGGGCCTTGCCTCTGTTCAACCAGAACAAGCAGCCAAACCGGTTTCGCGGCAGCAACTAGCCCCCGCAAACCAACTCCACCATTGCTAACCGCACCTCGCGGCAATGCTGGATCCAGTATAATTTTTCGGTTCTGCACGTAACAACGTATCGTCACTTGGAAACACCAGAAAAAACAAACCTTGCACGTACGGCTTGACTACTTCCAGAGCAAACAACATTACACAGCTCCTGCAAAAACATGTCCAAAACCATTGCCCGTAACACTCGACAGCAACCAGCAATCAGTCGCATCGCCATGTTACTCAAGAAAGAAGAAAGAAGAAAAAATATTTTTCTCCAAAAAAAAAACAACAATAATAATAAAATAATTTTTTGTGCACTTCCAAAATTATAAAACAAACAAAACATTTTAATAGTAATTCCATACATTACTTTACTGCAATTAAAATAACATCTTACATTCATTTTCAAATAGCCAAATTTATTGCATTTCTAACTGGTACCTGTTTTTATTATTTATTCAGCATTGCCGCTTATCGCATAATAATAATATCACATTATCAATTAACTAGCGAGCGACACAGATACTCACTTATACATAAATATTATTATTCATTAAAAAATGTACACTACTCTTCCAGACACAAGCTAACGCTTCCATGGAAGAGTGGTATTAACATATTTGAATATGAACATGTAAGCAAATTAATACATCATCTAAATGTACATTATATTTTATATGCTAAAAAATAATAAATAAAAAAAAAATAAAAAAAAATAAAAATTATTTACTTAAATTCAACAAGAGTCAAGCAATATTATTACTTATTATTATTAAATACTGGCTCAGTTCAATGTAAACAATGCAAGTACTTACCGCAGTCTTAATGCGCTGCGCTTGGCCAAATAGAAGTACATACCTTCCTACCTAGCATGAATCATTAACAGTTTCTTATTTAAACAAACTTTGGCTGTTATCAATTTCAATTTCAATTCTTTAAGAAACTTTTTTTAATATTATCCTCTTTATCATTTAATTTATTAAACCAAATAAGTCTGATAAAAGAAATTTTCAAATTCTACAAACCGTTTATAAAATTATAAGTTTATACTAAGTTCAATTCAAACTTTTTTATATCTTAGCCAATATAAGAGACTAATACATTGCCATAATAGGTACATTTCTTGAATTTTCTAACAATTCACTTTCCATGCCCACAGGTCCCGACGTTGACCAACCCCCGGAGCCGTCTCACTAGGGGTTATAATGGTGTAGGAGTCTTCGGGAAGGGGGCTGATGTGGAGGACAAAGGACACTATTCTGCATCGTCCGGCCACCCGATTGGTCCCTCAGGCACCAATTGGATGCAGACCTTTCCTCCAGCAACTGGCCTCGCTTGCATCAAAAACTCACGATTCATTCTGCTTTAACTCTCGGTCAGGAGTAGCTGGTCTTTAATATTTGTTCACCCTTCACATTACTTTATTATTGCATATATTTAAATTGGAGATTTATGTGTCTGTAAATAGTGTTAATAAACTTGTAAGTATTGAATCGTCTTACTTATTCGCTTTGCCATCTACGCACTTACACAATTAACACATAACCCCCAAAAATCCAAAATTTCAACAGGATCCGTGCTATAGGGCCGAAGATATGACCGACCCCAAGTGTTATAACGACCGAACCCAAGTGCTTAAACGATCGACCCCAAGACTAAAACGATGATTTTTTTTAAATTATTTTTTTCCAGATCTTTTGATTGATTCGTGTTCAGATCATGATTCTTAGAAATAATCGAAAAGTTCAGACGGTTCGGTGCGACTGGGCCGAGCCACGAGTGTAGTTACGAAGCGCCCGAAAAAGGATGAATTTAAAAAGCAAATTCTCTTGGAAGATATTTTTTACTGATTCGTGTACAGACCATAATTTTCAGCAAGGATCAAAATTTCAGCCGGATCGGTGCCATAGGGCCGAAGCCACGAGTGTTGTTACAAAGCATCCGCAAAAAGACGAATTAAAAAAAAATCTCTTGGAAGATTTTTTAGTGATTCGTATACAGACCATAATTTTTATTATGAATCCAAAATTTCAGCAGGATCGGTGCTATAGGACCGAAGATATGACCGACCCCAAGTGTTATAACGACCGAACCCAAGTGCTTAAACGACCAACCCCAAGACTAAAACGATGATTTTTTTAAAATTATTATTTTTGCAGATCTTTTTATTTTATTTTATTTTATTTTATTTATTTGGGAGACCAACAGTTTACATTAACAACAAAGTATATAATAATTGAGTACAGTAATTGAACCAATTAGAGGTTTCCACATGGGTATTGTATACAAGTGTGTACAGCGCCGGATCTGCCATACGTTCAAAAACGTGCAAAAAACCTGGCGCCAACTCCGAAGGGGCGCCGTGAGAAAATAAATATTGTATTAAAAATTTGTTATAATATTCCCTGAATCGTTTAAAAATTACCCATAGTACGAAATAATTATTACGCTCTGGCAACCCTTTCCAAGGATACAGACTGCGCACGCATCTGGTTTGAATTCAACGAAATTCAACGATTTACGAATTTATAGTCAGTTACAGAATTTTTTTACAAATTCCATATATTTAGTTTAAACGTAAGATCTATTTTTCCATATATCTTTTACCGTCTTTTACGACGAATGAGTGCGATCCAAATTCATTAACCAATCACAGCGCCGTACTTTTATCCAAGAGAACAAACAAACCGACGGCGCCTTTCAAAATGCTTTTGTACGATTTAAGTCTCTAGGAGAAGGGACTTAAAGACCATTTTCTTATGAAATCTTCAGTAAATTCAAAATTCCATTAGCATAAACATCGCACGGTTTGCAAGGTTGCAACTTGTTAACAGTTTCATCATTGATTTGACAGTTGAAGTTCGTTAAATGTACCTATAATTAATTTCTATTAGATTTGTTATTTTACAGTCAGTAATAATCAGTGTAAGCGTCTTTCGTAAGCCGTTGATACCATAGATACGTTCGTGTTTGTTCACTCAACACAGAACACAGGGGAAATGGAAATGCAAGGTACAAATTTGAGGTTATATTATTAGATTTTTTAATTTATAACTAAATTTCTATTGGTTGTTAGAGGTTGTGGATTGTGGATTACAATGAATAGAACAATAATTAAAAAAAACTTTCAGGCTCGCAGAATCTAAAACTTAGAATTAAAGAGCATAATGACATTAAAAAAACTCGTTTCCATTGGGAATTTTTTATTCCAATTTCTCCAGCACCGATAAAAAATGATGACCCGCGCAATGACGTTACAATGGTCCCGAGCACATCTAAACAGATATCTATCGCACAAATTCCTCCGGTCGAATTATTAGAAGATAAAAATAACGTTACTGATAGCAGTTTAAATTTAATTCTTTTTTCAGAGCTTGAATTGAAAGATCCCGAATGCTGGCCAAAGTTATCTCAAAATTCCATTAGTTTATTAGTTCAGGAAGGTCCTGTACAATTGAAAGGTTTTGATTTTCATATTACGAACAAGCGTTAATTTAATACTAAGTATTATTACAAGAAACTGCCTAATGGAGAAGAATTACATAGATCGTGGCTTATTTATTCGAAAACTTTAGATAGGGTTACACCCTTTAAATGTCTTGATTTTATTTGATAAATTAGTGTAAAAAAAAAATTAAATAAAAAAAAAAAATTGGGGTAAACGAATTTTTAATCAAAATAAAAATGTAGGGGGGGGGGCGCCATCGGTACCTACTGCACAGGGTGCTAGATTTCGTAGATCCGGCCCTGAGTGTGTAGTTATTCCAGAGATATTTACTCATAAAAAATTACATTTTAAGAGACGAATTACGAGTTATTTAGGTGGGGATAGGAAAGGGGTAGGATGGGGGGGGGGGTCGGTTAAGTTGAGGTATAGTAATAAAAATATGCGTGACAAAAAATTAAAAGAGAGAGAAAAAAAAGGAAGTTTATATATTATTATATTTGAGTGGTGGTTGTATTAGAGGGTATCTATAAGTATTGTTATTGTAGAGTATCGAGAGAGTGTCTGTGTGATTTTAAGGAGTGTGGTGCAGAGTTAAAAATGTCAAATTGTGTATAGTGTGTGTTGAAAGTGTTGGATGCACGATAGATGAAAGAGTTCTGTTTAGAATTAGTGTTGCACCGAGAGAGGCTAAGAATCATGTCTGATCTTGTTCGTCTGTTTGGAACTCGTATCTGTATTCGTTCTAGGAGTTCTGGACAATCTACGACGGATCTGGCTATTTTTTGAAGAAAAAGTACATCGGCCGAGCTTCTTCGAGCTTCTAATGGTAGTATATTGAAGTACGCGGCTGAATCTTGGTGACTTAGGTGTGGGCGGAAGCTGCGGAAATCTAAGTATCTTATAAAACGATTTTGAACACGTTCTAGATTTTCCACATATGATTTGTATTGCGGATTCCAAACTTGTGATGCGTATTCTAGTAAGCTACGGACATAAGCAAAATATAGGATTTTCATTGTTCTAAAGTTATTGAATTTTTTACATGTCCTAAGAATGAATCCTAACATTTTCGAAGCTTTTGATGTGACTGAGTCTATATGAATATCAAAAATAAGCTTAGAGTCCAATGTCACTCCCAAATCTTTGACTTCTGTTTTGTTGATTAATATTGAGCCGTTCAGATTATATTCATAGGTAACGATATTTTTATTTCGTGTGAAGTTCACGACGAAGCACTTCTTAACATTGATTTTAAGGGTATGCTGTGTACAGTAAACATTAAGACGGTTTAGGTCCTCCTGCATCCTGTGTTCAGATCATGATTCTTAGAAATAATCGAAAAGTTCAGACGGTTCGGTGCGACAGGGCCGAGCCACGAGTGTAGTTACAAAGCGCCCGATAAATGATGAATTTAAAAAGCAAATTCTCTTTGAAGATTTGTTAATTGATTCATGTACAGACCATGATTTTCAGCAAGGATCCAAAATTTTAACCGGATCGGTGCCAGAGGGCCGAATATATGACCGACCGTAAGCGTTATAACGACCGAACCCAAGGGCTTAAACGTCCGACCCCAATACTTTAAGGCTGTCATACCAGCAAATCATAATTTCGATTCCGACTGCACCGCTCACACATCAGCCGTTGCAAGCGGACGTTTTTGGAACTAGATTTCGTTCCGCTAGAAGCCGGGTTTCACGTACCTATAGTTCACGCGAAGCTGGACCTACAGTATGGTTCAGATAAAGATGTTGAATTCTCGCTTCCAGAATTTTAATAAGTAGTAGTTATTTGTAATTTGTGTATTGAAGTGCGTAGACATAAATAGATACATAAACACAGTAGGTATAAAGTAGATACCTACACAAAAAAACAATTTGTTATATTTTTTTAATATTTTGGTTTTTGTTTTTTCATTTTATTTTACGGCCATTAGAGTGGAAGAATTGAAACGTTACTTGAAATGGCTTTAGCCGTGTTTAGTGACCAGATCTGAAAAGTCAGGTACTTCCCCACCTCCATCTTCCCTAACTCCTTCCCCTCCCCCACTACCTTCAGCCTCACAACATACCCCAATTGGGGGTGATAGTCCCACTGGCTCCAGACGGGAGCAGTTGGGACTCTTGTGCGGTATTCATGAAAAAAAGAGTACCTAATATTCAGTTGGATTGTAAAAAATATCTCATTTTGAAATATTTATTCGTGTGCATAATTTTTAATTTTATATTTATGTGAATACCGCACAAGAGACCCAAATGCTCCCGTCTGGAGCCAGTGAGACTATGACATGACTATGGGGTATAGTATGAGGCAGAAGGTGGTGGGGAAGGGCAGGAGATGGGGAAGAGGAAGCGAAGAATTACTTGGCTATTCAGATCTGGTCACCAAACACGGCCAAAGTAATTTTTAGCAACGTTTCAATTCTGAATGGTGGTCTTACACCAGGGCGATACTAAAGTATCTTCCACTCTGGAACGTGACGCAAATATATTATTTTTATATGAAATAACCCAAATTAGTCAAACAAAATTTATTTGCCCACGCCGGGATTCGATCCCACGACCTTCGGATTGCGAGTCAAGAGCCTTACCTCTTGACCACGCCGGCCGTCAATAAATAGTATCAGTAATTTGGAAGGCGGGTATGGGTACCGCCGTCCCGGGAACCATGTATTGGATTATCAACACCGTACGGGTAGCCCGGGTTCATGGGGCGAGGTTTGTCAGGATCTCGGCGGCGGTGGAATCTGCCCCACCAACTACGTAGAAGGCCGGATCGGGAGAGACCTTTTTTTACAATCGCTCGACACATTGCCTATCTCTTCTTTGGGGATGCTGTGTGAAGGTTCGTTTCAGGGAAAGGGAGGAGAGGATCTTCTGAGAAGGAAAGGGTATTAGGGGTGGGTAGAAATGTGGGGGTCAGCGTGACCAGGAGAGCGGATGTATGAATCCATCCCTCCCACTGCGGTGCAAAGCGATGTTCCGAGAGAGTAAGGCTGGAGAAGTCAAAGGGACTCCCTCAACCACTTTCTCTAGATCCAACCTGCCATGCAGCTGGTGCGCAGACGCATCCGCCGCCAAGACCTGAAAAAACCTCACCCCATGAACCCAGGCACCCCTGCTAGTCACCAAACGTTGCGAACCACTAAGGATGACCTACGGCAGACGTGTTGGTTATCAAAAAAATGGTTCCCGGCGCGGTGGTACCCATACCCGATTCTCATGTTTGTTATTTTTGTAATACGAAAAATGGATATAAAAAAGCCTACCCCCATCCCTCTCAACCCCCTCCCCCTCTCACCCCACAACCTCTAACCACCCTCCACCCCCCCGCCTCTTTTACCCCCCCCCCCCTATATAAAAATCAATTGCTGTTTGTTAGTTTCACTAAAACTCGAGAACGGCTGGGCCGATTTAGCTGATTTTGGTTTTGAAATGTTTGTCGTAGTCCAGGAAAGGTTTAAACGTTGAGAAAATATGGAAAAGTTGCGAGGAAGATAGTAAAATCAACAATTTAATTCTCCCATATAAACTGTTCTACATACTTTCCTGTGAATTGCTAACCGTTCATCCGATTGCGATGAAACTTTGGTGAGTTGTTGTGAGCACGCCCGCAAAGTAGTCCAGTCAATAAATGCTCCAAAAGGAGGTGTAGAGTGCGTGAGCAGGGACCTAAGCGATTCCTCCAGAAACTTGTTTAGGGTGCTTAGGGTGTGAACATACTAAAAGTCCTGACGTCTTGGTTGTGAGCTAGGGGGAAGGGGGGGAGGGGGAGGTCCCAATTTTCGGGTTTCCGCTTATATCTCAAAAACGGTGCGTCACACATGAAAATTTCCTAAGGATAAGTAAAAAAAGCTCATAAAATTATCTACAGCCTTTATTCTTTACGTAATTTTCGAAATCACGTCCATTTTTGACTTACACGCTCCACAAATGTAGATATTTTTGAAAAAAATTATTTTACCTCACATTTTTCATCAAACATTCCTTCATATCGTCTAAAATATTCATCAAAGAAAGAAATTTATTTATAAGAAGTTGTAATAAATTTAATTCCCTTTTAGAATATATATATATATATATATGCAAATAAGTCTCCAACCAGTAAATATTTACAGCAATTTTAAGGTTTTGCGTAAAATGTCGTCATTTTCAGAAAAAGCTGTTTTTATCTTATTACTGACACACCGACGTGCAACGACGATTATGCGACGCTCTTTTAGTAAGGCGTATGATCAGATATGACCATGGAAACCACATTGATGCTATCATTCAAAAGCCGAGAAGGCATAACAGGAGGCAGAGGTATTTTGCACAATGTACTAGAAGTGGTTAGTTGGTATGAGCGCAACTCATGAGATCTGCACTTCCCTTGAAGAGTATTGTGGAGTCTTCACGTCCAGTAACAACACAAGGACCTCGGACAAGCCCACCGAAGTAAAGATGCAGCAGACATTTTCAAACTCAGTCAGTGGTTTGATGCACATCCTCCCTTCCCACAAGCCAATGAAATAATGTCAATTCACAATGTCTTCTGTCAGCTCGTCGATAAAAAATCACGATGAAAAGGTTGCAGTTGACCCAACATTTCTGTTTCACCGGATGTGTATAAGCAAACGATCAGATGAGGATTTGAAGAAATTCTTTGAGTATGAGTTGGCCCCATTTCCCTTGGCACTGTTCAATGAAGGTGGGATGTGGAAGACAACTAAATCTGTCCTGTACAGCTTATTCGAGCCTACCAAAAAACTGGTCTACTGTCTCAGGTGAACATAGTTGTGGACGGAAAATTTCTACTACACAGAGTAATTTGGCAAAAAGATGCCTTCCTTGTCACAATTTGTGATCGTTACATCAACTACGTCAACCACCACTATCCTGGATGACTCACACTGTGGTATTTGATTGGTACCCAAACCCAGCCAACGGTACAAAATCACAATAACAGATGCGATGATACAGACTGAGAAGGTCAGCTGACATCAATTTGACTTGGAACACTTCAATACCCGTTAAAAAGGAAGATTTGTTATCCAATCCTACCAACAAAAGTAACTTCATCTCTTTACTACAGACGAAGCTTCGGGAGAATGGGATACAGACTCTTCAGGACATGATGCTGACTTCCTTGTTGTGAAGATTGCTGTGGAACATTCCTCTCACAGTTTTGTGAGAAGCTTTCACTTCCTTTTGATTGCTTCCACTCCTCCCACCCAAGATATTCTGCTGCTGACAACGGACGAGGGAAAACCAAAACAATGCCACTGTCCATCCAAAAGATGCAGCACCGTGCATTTGAACACATCCTGTTCTTACATTCATTTACCGGCTGCGACACAACATCTGCAACTTTCAGGAGAAGCAAGGTGGGCTTCTCAAAATTGTACTTGGAGTCAGAATTCATCAAGCAAGCGGCAATGATCTTTATAACCCCTCCTCTACTCACGGCGAGGTTGAAGAGGCTGGAAATAAATGTTTCCTGAAATGGTATGCGACGCCAAAAAGACAGACCTTCCTTAACCAGTACCGCTTTTAGTCGTTCACAGGGTTGGTGGCAAATATGAAGCCTGACATCAGCTCCCTCCCTCCAACAGAGAACGCAGTTAAACAGCATTCCCAGTGCACCGATTGAGCTGCCCCCTGAATAATGGGGGTGGAAACATGAAGGAGAGACCCTGATGCCAAATACAACAAAAGATCCACCAGCGCCGGAGGTCCTTCTAAATATGATATTTTGCCGCTGCACCAGGGATTGTGCAATTGGCAAATGTGGATGCCGAAAAGCAATGCTGACCTGTTCTGCAGCGTGTCTCCGAGTCTCCTGCCAAGGGAGATGCCTCAATAGCGTGCCTGTTGCCGAGGACGACGATGACGACGACATAGAGCCCATTCAGCAAGAACCATCCAATACTGAGGATGAAGATGCCATGGATGAACAACGCTTGCGAGGACCCCCACGTCCAAGGAGGATGAGAATGTAACATGATGTTATTGAGAACAGTGATAACAATGAGATCTATAATTTTATGTGCTTAATGTAACGAAATAGAATAAACATTATGATTATAAAATACAATTATGTATTTTTCAAGTAATATGATTTTTACCTATTTTATTTAATAACTGGTTTTAAAGTGTGGTCACACATATTATTAGGCGAACGAACAAGTGTTGTGTGTCAGTAATAAGATAAAAATAGCTCTTTCTGAAAATGACAACATTTTACGAAAAAACTTCAAATTGCTGTAAATGTTGAACGGTTGAAGATAAATTTACATATGTCTATATATTTTAGAATACATATGTCTATATATTTACATATGTCTATATATTTTAGAAAAAAGAAAATTAAATTCTTTACAACTTCTTTCGAATAAATTTTTTTCTTTGATGAATATTTTAGACGATATGAAGGAATGTTTGATGAAAAATGTGAGGTAAAATGATTTTTTTCGAAAATATCTACATTTGTGGAGCGAATAACTCGAAAATGGCTGGGATTTCGAAAATTACGTATAGAATAAAAGTTGTAGATAATTTTATCAGCTTTTACTTATTATTAAAAAATTTTCCTCTGCGGCGCACCGTTTTTGAGATATAAGCGGAAACCCGAAAATTGGGACCTCCCCCTCCCCCTCCCCCCCCCTAGCTCACCACCAAGACGTCAGGATTTTTAGTATGTTCACATCCTAAGCACCCTAAACAAGTTTCTGAAGGAATCGCTTAGGTCCCTGCTCACGCACTCTACACCCCCTTCCTTGACTGGACTAAAGGTTTCTGTATATACTGGTGAGCTCTGGCATTATGAAATTTGTATATAAAATTGCAATTGGTGCCACGCAAACTGTTTGAAAACTGAATGTACCGGGAGTGAATGTATGGAATGCGGGAGGAGGTGGCGGATGGGAGAGGGGTGAAGGATGAGGGAGGGAAGGGGAGGGGGACAAGGGAGGGGAACTCGGGAGAGGGGGCCCGCGGGATGGGTTGGGGAGGGGAACCCGGGAGGTGGGAGGGGAACTCGGGAGGGGGGAGAGGAAAACGGGTGGGGGTTTAAGGGATAGGGGAAGCGGGCGAGGGGAGTGAGGAGAGGGGAAGGGGACGTTGGAGAGGAAGGGGAGGCAGAAGGGGAACGGGACGAATGGGAAAGGACACGAGCTCTGGCATCATGAAATTTGTATAATAAAATTGCAATAAGTGGCACACGAGCTGTATGAGAACTGAATGTATCAAGAATGAATGTATGGAATGCAGGAGGGGGGAGGGGAACCCGGGAGGGTGGAGGGGAACTCGGGAGGGGAGAGGGGAATTCGAGAGGGGGATCCGCGGGAGGGAGGAGGTGATTATGGGAGGGGGGAGGGGAACTCGGGAGGGGGGATCGCGGGACGGAAAAGGGGGGGAGTAGAGTGAGGAGAAGGAAGGTGGAGGAGGAGTGGGAACGCGAAAGGGGAAGGGGACGCGGGAGAGGAAGGGGAGGTGGAAGGTGAACGGGACGAATGGGAAAGGACGCGCAGGGAGAAACAATTTCGTTATTAAATGGCAAAGGTTGGTACCCGGCATATATATAAATGCTAATAAATGAAAATGAATCGCCGAAATGTATGTACGCGCATAACTTCCGAACGACTACACCAAATTGGATAATTCTTTTTTTGTTGTGTTTGTTATTGCCAGGACAAGGTTTGTATATAACTACTGGTGAGCTCTGGCATTATAAAATGTGTATACTAAAAATTCAATGGGTGGCACGTGAGCTGTTTGAAAACTAAATGTACCAGAACTGAATGTATGGAATGCGGGAGGGGGGATAGGAACTTGGGTATTGGTGCCGCGGGTGGAAAGGGACGGGAACCAGGGAGGGGGAGGGGAACCTGGGAGGGGGGAAGGGAATTCGTGAGGGGAGTTGGCGGGACGGGGGAAGAGGAGTGGAGTGGGGAGTCGGAAGGTGGAGGAGGCGGAGTGGGAACGTTTGAGGGGAAGGGGACGCGGGAGAGGAAGGGGAAGCGGAAGGTGAACGGGACGAATGGGAAAGGACACGCAGGGAGAAACAATTTTTTGTTGAACGGCATAGCAACGCATGCCGGGCACCAGCTAGTATATAAATGAAAATGAATCGCCGAAATGTATGTACGCGCATAACTTCCGAACCCATGCATGCCGGGTACCCGCTGTATATAATTTATTTATTTATTTATTTACGGACAAATAGTCCATTAACAATATAACAATAACACGAATAACAAGCGAGCCTAAAGGCCCGACCCGCCTAGCAATTGATCACTGTTCGCATCGATTACCGTTCGCATGTCATTTTTTGTAACCAGCACCACTTTTCGTAACAATCACCACTTTTCGTAACGATTCACCAGTTAACCCCATGTGTCGAGCATGCGTAAAGAAGTTTTACTTTAAAAAAATGGGGCATTTGGGATTCTTGTTTTTTGTATCGTATATTATAATAAGGGACAAATAAAAACATTTATTTTTAAATATAAAACTTTTTGCATAAAAATATTCAATGAAAATGAAATTCGGTCAACCCTGTAGATTTTACGAACGTGAAACAAGGAATTCGTATGTATTTACATTTCGTTTCCAAAATATTATTTCAAACTGTTGTAATTCAGAGCGACGCGGACACGTCCTCGTCTGGCCACGTTTCGGACCGTAATGAACTGCGAAATTTTGTGTTTCGGCGCTATGATAAAATCGTCAAATGCGAAGCTGTTAATTAATTAAAATTAAATGCTTCCCAAAATTATTTTTCGGTCAAACTTATTTATGATTTGTCAATAATGTCTTAGCACAATAAGTATGTAAAAAAATATGAAATATATTAGTTTATAAGTGCGCAAATAAATACACAAATGGACCAATTTTCGTCAAGAAACACATGTACGTACATATTTTTTAATGATTTTATTGAAACTAAAATTAAAATTCTAATACATAACTTTGCTAGATAATGTATTGATTTATTTCACTGCATGATTACATTATTTGAAATGGGTGTGGTATAATACAAAAACTTTTTTGAAAATTTAACAAATCTGCCAACGACCTATGGAATAACCTTATTATACTAAAAATTAAAAAAAATTCTAAAAATTTATTACATAACTATGCTAGATAAAAGAACAATCTTTCGAAATCCATTTATAATTTTTTGTGGAAAAGAGTCAATACGTCTAAAAACTTTTTTGAAAATGACATATTTCTGGGTTTCTCTACCTATGTCCTCTTAAGCGATAATTTTTTTAAATTTTTTTCTTTTAGTAGATCTTTTGATTGATTCGTGTACAGACCATGAGTCTTCGTAAGAATCGAAAAGTTCAGTCGGTTCGGTGCCACTGGACGAAGCCACGAGTGTTGTTACAAAGCGCCCATGAAAGGAGGAATTTAAAAAAAAAAATTCTTCGAAGATTTTTTAGTGATTCGTATACAGACCATAATTTTTATTATGAATCCAAAATTTCAGCAGGATCGGTGCTATAGGGCCGAAGATATGACCGACCCCAAGTGTTATAACGACCGAACCCAAGTGCTTAAACGACCAACCCCAAGACTAAAACGATGATTTTTTTAAAATTATTTTTTTTGCAGATCTTTTGATTGATTCGTGTTCAGATCATGATTCTTAGAAATAATCGAAAAGTTCAGACGGTTCGGTGCGACAGGGTCGAGCCACGAGTGTAGTTACGAAGCCCCCGAAAAATGATGAATTTAAAAAGCAAATTCTCTTGGAAGATTTGTTTATTGATTCGTGTACAGACCATAATTTTCAGCACGGATCCAAAATTTCTACCGGATCGGTGCCAGAGGGCCGAAGATATGACCGACCTCAGGTGTTATAACGACCGAACCCAAGTGCTTAAACGACCGACCCCAATACTTAAATGATTTTTTTTTAAATTTCTTCTTTTTGAAGATCTTTCCATTGATTCGTGTATAGACCACGATTTTTAGTAAGAATCCAAAATTACAGCCGGATCGGTGCCATAGAGCCGAAGCCACGAGTGTTGTTACAAAGCATCCGTAAAAAGACGAATTAAAAAAAAAATCTCTTTGAAGATTTTTTATAGTGATTCGTGTACAGACCATAATTGTAAGTTGGAATCCAAAATTTCAGCCGGATCGGTGCCATAGGGCCGAATATATGACCGACCCTAAGCGTTATATCGACCGAACTCAAGAGCTTAAACGACCGACCCCAAGACTGAAAAAGATGATTTTTTTAAAATTCTTTTTTTTCAGATCTTTTGATTGATTCGTGTACAGACCATGATTCTTAGAAATAATCGAAAAGTTTAGACGGTTCGGTGCGACAGGACCGAGCCACGAATGTAGTTTCGAAGCGCCCGAAAAAGGATGAATTTAAAAAGCAAATTCTCTAGGAAGATTTTTGTATTGATTCGTGTACAGACCATAATTTTGAGCAAGGATCAAAATTTCAGCCGGATCGGTGCCATAGGGCCGAATATATGACCGACCCTAAGCGTTATAACGACCGAACCCAAGTGCTTAAATGACCGACCCCAAGACTTAATAAAACGACGATTTTTTTCTTCTTTTTGCAGATCTTTTGATTGATTCGTGTAAAGATCACGATTTTTAGTAAGAATCGAAAATTTCAGCCTGATCGGTGCTATAGGGCCGAAGTTATAACCGACCCCAAGTCTTCGTAATAATCGAAAAGTTCAGTCGGTTCGGTGCCACTGGCCGAAGCCACGAGTGTTGTTACAAAGCATCCGTAAAAAGACGAATTAAAAAAAAATTCTCTTGGAAGACTTTTTTTGTGATTCGTGTACGTACAGACCATAATTTTAAGTAGGAATCCAAAATTTCAGCCGGATCGGTGCCACAGGGCCGAATATATGACCGACCCTAAGCGTCATAACGACCGAACCCAAGAGCTTAAACGACCGATCCCAAGACTGAAAATGAAGATTTTTTAAATCCTTTTTTTTCAGACCTTTGTTGATTCGTGTACAGACCATGATTCTTAGAAATAATCGAAAAGTTCAGACGGTTCGGTGCGACAGGGCCGAGCCACGAGTGAAGTTTCGAAGCGCCCGAAAAAGGATGTATTTAATAAACAAAAATTTTAACAAAACAAAAAACGACTTCAAAAAATGCACTACAAAGTAAAAAAAATAATTTCGTATTCTCCTACAACTTTATAATCAACTTTATTTTTCTACTCATCAATATGTATGTACGATTGTTATTTTTGGAGTCGGTGTCAGTCAAGGTAGGTTTGTAACTACATTCATAGTTATAGGTGAGATGTGCTTGTGTCGCACAAGCGACTTGACGAGGCGAGAGCGGGGCCGCAGCGTTAGGGGAGCTGTCAAGTGAACACGCCGGACCGGGTACCATTGCTGACACCGACTCCAAAAATAACAATCGTACCTACATATTTATGAGTAGAAAAAGAAAGTTGATTATGAAGTTGTAGAAGAATACGAAATTATTTGTTTTACTTTTTAGTGCATTTTTTTAAGTCTTTTTTTGTTTTGTTAAAATTTTTGTTTATTTTTTGATTTTTAGTGCGTCTGAAGTACACTTATCAACTTGTCTGAATATGGGTAGACCTACTTAACGTGCTGCTCATATGAGACAGACATAATTTGACCATAACGACGTGACAGTCAAATTAAGAGATTCGGCCGAGTTTCTTCAATTTGCTCCTAAGAATTGAAGATTTCCGTTATTTTGTCATGGATTCGATTATCAGAACCTAACTAAACTCTCATCAAACTACCCTTGAAGTACGTCCTTTCTAATAAAAAAAGAATCATCAAAATCGGTTGGCATGATATTGAGTTATTCGTCCATTTGTCGCGCACATACTTAATGCAAATTTAAGACTTATATGGTTTTCTCATGGATGCCATTGTTGGAACTGGACCAAATTAAAATGGGACCACATGGAAAGCACCAAATTTCAAATAAAAAAGAATCATCAATATCGGTTCACTCAGTCGAAAGTTCTGAGGTAACAAACATAAAAAAAAATACAGTCGAGTTGAGAACCTCCTCCTTTTTGAAGTCGTTTAAAAAGCAAATTCTTTTTGAAGATTTTTTTTTTCTCATTCGTGTACAGACCATAATTTTCAGCAAGGATACCATACGTCAGTGTTTAGTGTTTATTCGCTCAATTTGGTGTTGGTTCGCTCAACACGGGAAATGCAAAGTACAAAATTGAGGTTATATTCTTATTAGTCAGAAACTGTAGATGCTATTCTTGGGTTGTACGTTGCCATGATAACGTATTTGTATTTTCGGTAATTGTTCGGTACAAACGTCAACGGTTAATACGTACTTTTTTTTATAAAACTTTTAGATTCTTCTTAATTACCATAAAAGACAACTATTTGCATTGGGGAAGGTTGAAAATGTTACATTTTTAATTTTATTTACGTAAATTGAAAATTTGCTTTCACACTGTCAAATCACTCTGTTTGCAGTTCGGAACAAACGTCAATGGTTAATACGCACTTTTTTTTATAAAACTTTTAAAATTAAGATAATATACACAAGCCCGCTACACAAACCCTGCTTTGCCAGAAAAACCATTAAAAAAAGTAGGCTGTTTTTTAAAGTAAAGATAACATACACAATCCCGTTACATAACCGTTGACGTTTGTTCCGAATATTTACCGTATTTTCTTTTTCTATTAATATTCGCGTTGGGTACATAAACGCAGAAAATCTCAAGAATGTCTAATGGATCTAGTGCAGCTAAACCACACGCATTGTCTCGTAACCTATATTTTAAATCATGGTACGGGCACAAACAAACAATTCGTTGTATTATTTTAAAGCATAACTTGCAAAAAGAGTTTTTCCTAAAATAATTAAAATAGCACCATAATTTTATGTTTACCCAATAGATTCAGAGAGTATAGGGCTCCTGGCGATCCTCTCTTTAAAAAAAACGAGTATGAGAGCTACCGCCAGGTCACATAGAAAAGTTACACCCTTTATATGTCTTGATTTTATTTGATAAATTAGTGATAAAAAATAAATTTAAAAAAAAAATAAAAAAATTCGGGTGAACGAAGTTTTAATCAAAATAAAAATGTGGGGGGGGGGGCGCCATCGGTACCTACTGCACAGGGAGCCAGATTTCTTAGATCCGGCCCTGTGTAAAGATCACGATTTTTAGTAAGAATCCAAAATTTCAGCCGGATCGGTGCCATAGGGCCGAATATATGACCGACCCTAAGCGTTATAACGACCGAACCCAAGTGCTTAAACGACCGACCCCAAGACTTAAAACAATGATTTTTTTAACTCTCCTTTTTGTAGATCTTTTGATTGATTCGTGTAAAGATCACGATTATTAGTAAGAATCCAAAATTTCAGCCGGACCGGTGACACCATATGACTGACCCCAAGTGTTATAACGACCGAACCCAAGTGCTTAAACGACCGACCCCAAGACAAAAACGATGATTTTTTTTAAATTATTTTTTTTGCAGATCTTTTGATTGATTCGTGTTCAGATCATGATTCTTAGAAATAATCGAAAAATTCAGACGGTTCGGTGCGACAGGGCCGAGCCATGAGTGTAGTTACGAAGCGCCCGAAAAATGATGAATTTAAAAGGAAGATTTGTTTATTGATTCGTGTACAGACCATGATTTTCAGCAAGGATCCAAAATTTCAGCCGGATCGGTGCCAGAGGGCCGAATAAATGACCGACCCTAAGCGTTATAACGACCGAACCCAAGTGCTTAAACGACCGACTTAAAGACTTAAAACGATGATTTTTTTTAATTCCTCTTTTTGCAGATCTTTTGATTGATTCGTGTAAAGATCACGATTTTTAGTAAGAATCCAAAATTTCAGCCTGATCGGTGCTATTGGGCCGAAGTTATATCCGACCCCAAGTCTTATAACGACCGAACCCAAGTGCATAGACGACCGACCCCAAGACTTAAAACGATGATTTTTTTAATATTCTTCTTTTTGCAGATCTTTTGATTGATTCGTGTAAAGATCACGATTTTTAGTAAGAATCCAAAATTTCAGCCTGATCGGTGCTATTGGGCTGAAGTTGTATCCGACCCCAAGTCTTATAACGACCGAACACAAGTGCTTAAACGACCGACCCCAAGACTTAAAACGATGGTTTTTTTAATATTCTTCCTTTTGCAGATCTTTTGATTGATTCGTGTAAAGATCACGATTTTTAGTAAGAATCTAAAATTTCAGCCTGATCGGTGCTATTGGGCCGAAGTTATATCCGACCCCAAGTCTTATAACGACGGAACCCAAGTGACTAGACGACCGACCCCAAGACTTAAAACGATGATTTTTTTAATATTCTTCTTTTTGCAGATCTTTTGATTGATTCGTGTAAAGATCACGATTTTTAGTAAGAATCTAGAATTTTAGCCTGATCCGTGCTATTGGACCGAAGTTATATCCGACCCCAAGTCTTATAACGACCGAACCCAAGTGCTTAAACGACCGACCCCAAGACATAAAACGATGATTTTTTTTAATTCCTCTTTTTTCAGATCTTTTGATTGATTCGTGCAAAGATCACGATTTTTGTAAGAATCCAAAATTTCAGCCTGATCGGTGATATAGGGCCGAAGTTATAACCGACCCCAAGTGTTATGCCGACCGAACCCAAATGCTTAAACGACCGACCCCAAGACTTAAAACGATGATTTTTTTTTAATTCTTGCGTTTTGTAGATTTTTTGATTGATTCGTGTAAAGATTACGAGTATTAGTAAGAATCCAAAATTTCAGCCGGACCTGTGACAAAAGGCCGAATAAATGACCGACCCCAAGTGTTATAACGACCGAAACCAAGTGCTTAAACGACCGACCCCAAGACAAAAACGATGATTTTTAAAAAATTCTTTTTTTTGCAGATCTTTTGATTGATTCGTGTTCAGATCATGATTCTTAGAATTAATCGAAAAATTCAGACGGTTCGGTGCGACAGGGCCGAGCCACGAATGTAGTTACGAAGCGCCCGAATAATGATGAATTTAAAAAGCAAATTCTATTGGAAGATTTGTTTATTGATTATCAAAATCAAAATCAAAATCAAAAAATATTTATTGTAAAATAAAAATTACAAAAGGTGTAGCTTATGGGTAGACCCCATTTCTTCCAGCTAACCACATTTATTTAATTACAATGTTTATATAATATTATTTGTTTTATTATAATTACAATTTTAATACAGATAAAACAACAATATACCAATGAAAAAAATACAAATATATATACCAATAAAAATAGGCGTTTCATTTACGTGAGGTATTCACTCAACGTGTAGTGACATTTATTAACAAGGAAAGTGTTTAGTGACGATTTGAATTTGTGTGTATCTTGTATTTGTTTAATGTTATGTGGAAGGTTGTTATATACTTTAATGGCCATGTAGTATGGTCCTTTTTGGAATATTGTTTTGTTTGCTTTTGGCATTAATAGGTTTTCTGTGAGCCTTGTAGCGTATTTATATGTTGAGTTTTTTAGTGGGAACTTGTCTGTAGATGATCGCACTAACATGCATAACTCCATTATATATATGTCTGTTACTGTCAGAATTTTCAGATTTTTAAACATAGGTCTACATGAATCTAAACGACCAGAGTTTGTAATTTTTCTTATGCATCTCTTTTGTATGATGAAGACATCTTTGGCGTTTACCGAGTTTCCCCAAAAAATAATACCGTATTTTATTATTGAATATACATAACCATAGTATGCGGCTATTACTGATTCGGTGTTCAATATTTTTCTCAAGGTACCCAGAACATAAGAAAAACTACTGATTTTTGCTACAATTTTTGAGACATGTTCTTTCCAGTTTATGTTTATGTCTTATTCTATTCCCAGTAGTGAACAGGTTTGGGAAGGTTCGATAATATTATTATTAATGTTTACATTTATATTTATAGGTGTAGCTTGCACTGGACAAAATTTTAAAATTTGGGTTTTGTTTGTGTTGAGTGATAGATGTTGCGATAACAGCCAGTTTGCTATTAATTGGCAAGTCTCGTTAACTTGTTTGTTAAATTCGTCAACGTCTCCATTACATTCAAACAACAAAGCGGTGTCATCAGCGAACATTGAACATTCTGTGCCAGCAATTATTGGGAGTTCGTTTATATAGATAAGGAAAAGGAGAGGCCCAAGAATGCTTCCTTGTGGCACACCCTTGTTTATTTTTCTCCATTTGGATTCTACCATGTACTGGAACATTTTTTCATCGATATTTGAAATTTGAACTTTCTGCTGACGATTTTTTAAGTACGATTCAAACCATTTTAATGCTAATCCTCTAATACCTACATGTTCAAGTTTAATTAGAAGAAGCTCATGATCAACATTGTCGAATGCTTTTGAGAGGTCGAGAAAGATACCTACGGTTTTTTTACTAACATTAATATTTTCTAGAATTTTGTTCAAAAAATTGAATACTGCCTGTGTTGTTGAACGGCCTTTACGGAATCCAAATTGTTGTGGACATATTATCTCAAAGTTTTCGAGAAAGTTATAAATGCGATTGTACATGGCTCTTTCAAATATTTTTGAAAAGTTTGGTAATAAGGATATCGGTCTGTAGTTTGAGATTTCCTGTTTAGGACCCTTCTTATACAAAGGTACAATAATAGATTGTTTTAATTGTTCTGGGAAGGTTCCTGATTCGAAAGATTTGTTAATTAATATTTCCAACGGGTAACTTAACGCTTCTGCACATGCTTTTATAATTTTTATAGGGATTTTGTCAGTGCCGACACTGCTTTTATTTTTCAGTTTTGCGATGATTTTAATAATTTCCTCCCTGTTTACAGGCGTTATGAAGAATGATCGCGACTGTTTGTTTTCGACTGTTTTGGCAGATTGTGGATGTAGAGATGTATTTTTTGGTGGTGGCGGTGGTGCAAAGAAAATGTTAAATTCATTTGCAATGTTTTTTGGTTCTGATACCAGGTTATCATTTATTTTAAGACAGATTTTTGGTTTACTTTTAGAATTAGAATTATTTGAGTTCTCTTTTATTATGTTCCACGATGTTTTGATTTTATTTTGCGCGTTTTGAATTCGTTTACTATTATAATTCCGTTTAGCTACCTGTTTAACTTTACTAAGAATTTTTTTGTAATGTTTGTAATTGTTTATGATTGTGAGGTCATTTGTGTTTTTTTGTTTCATGTACAGATGTCTTTTTTGTCTAATAGATATCTTAATACCAGTCGTTACCCAATTTATTTTGCGTTTTTGGGGATATTTATACAGTTTAAAGGGGAAACAAAATTTCATACCATTATTTATTTCATTAATGAAGTATTCGTAGCTGTCATTAATGGATTCAAAGGATTTTAGTGGTTCCCAACATATACATGATAAGTAATTGTTAAAAATGTTAGTGTTTTCTGTGTTAAATAATTGTTTTTTTGTATACCACGTTTGGTTTATATTGTATTCTGTTTTTACGTGCATTAACTGTGCCATGTGATCTGATACAGCTAATTCTGTGACTTCCCATGTGTAAGAGCTTTTTGGTATATTTGTACCTATATGATCAATTATACTTTTTTTATTTCCTTGTATACGAGTAGGTTTATCAATAATCAAGCGTATGTTGTGAGATTTTAATGTGTTTTTGAGTGAATCTGCGTTTTTGTTCTTGTAGCTTGTATCAATATTTAAGTCACCGCAGAGTATTATTTGTTTTTTGTTGTTTTTGCAAATTTTGTTTAGTAAAAGTTCAAGTTGTTCAAAAAAAATATTAATATCAGAGTCATTATAGTAAATTGTACAAATTATCATTTTAAGTTTTGGAATTTCAATACCAACACATTCAAATACAAATTCTTTTGTTATTTGTTTAACAAATTCTAGTTCTTTAAATATAATGTTTTCGTTTAAGTAAATGGAGACACCTCCATGAATATGGACTCTCTCGACAAAAAATTGAACCTAATTTATAACCATTAAAATTAATAGATGTCGATTCATCCTTTTGTAACCAGTGTTCGCTAACACAAAGTACATCGATATTTTTTTCATATAGAATATTTTCTAATTCTAAGATTTTATTTCGAATGCATTGCACGTTTTGATGCATTATTGTGATGGTGGATTTGATGTCGTCAGGTTTAGGAGTACGTGTATTATTAAAAAAAAAATAGTTTGTTTTTTCGGATAAGGTGAGTTCCCGTTATCTCGGGTTTGTGTAGGAATGGATGAATATTTTGGGTTTTTTTCTGATGGATGTGGGTGCTCAAAATTGTAGACTGATATTTTATTGATCTCATTTTTTATATGCGCCCTTGTTAAGCTCATCATTTTGATAATTGTATGGCTATTCATTGTTTCATAAAAAATGGGCCCACTAAATTTACAATAATTTTTTAATTCGAAGATGTGAGATATAATCTCAGAATTCAGTTTATAGATGTTTAAATAGTTGTTTTTAGTAACTGGATGTATTAGGACATTAGTATGGGCTAGTTGTCGTAGGGTGTAGTACAAGTTGCTTAGAAAGTTTTTAGGGGATGTCTCATTTTCTCCGGCTATTAAAATTACAAAATCATTTTTGTTTAAATTCTTGCTTTCTCTTATGATGTTTGCCGTGTACCAGTCTAGTGTTGCCCCAGGGTATATATAGCTGGAACAATCTATATCTTTAAAGTTTTTTTCCAGATTTCTTCTTATTTGGTGGCCTGCTTCTTCTCCAAAGATCCGTATTTTTATTTCTTTCCATTGAAGTTGTGCTGTTTTAATTCTGCGATGTGTGATGTCCTGTGCCGGAAGAGGTGTTTTAATTTCTTTATTTTGGTTATTAATATTGGTGAGATGCAATTTGTTTTTAAATTCTTCATTTTTTTCTGCCATGTTTACGAGAAGCGACTTGTTTTCATTCATTACATTTTTTATTTCAATAATATTTTGAGTAGAGTTTTTTATAAGTGGTCGTAATATTTTTAATTCGCCCTTCATTTCATTATTTTCAGCCTCTAAGTGGGCAATAATGTCGAATAGTTGATCCATGCTTTCGTTTATTTTTTCTTTAAGAATGATTTTTCCTTTCCCTTCCGTTATTATTTTTTTAATATTATTTATGGTAAGTCTTGAGTTTTTCAGGGCATTATTTACCTCGTTTGCCTCTATCATTGTGGACGTTTCTTCTTCATTTTTTCTTTTGTCCTCCGAATCTTAATAAGGATCCTCCTCGTGTTGATTTGGAGATCTTGGGGTCAGGCAGGATTTTGTAAATGGGTCCTCATTTTTTGATTAAGTGTGTTTTATTGCCTTTTTCCATTTTCAAAGATAATTCAACAGAATTTAATATTGAATGCACTTATTGCCCTCTATTGAACAATAGCGGTAAATAATATATTTTTACTTGATTTATGCGAGAACAGCCATCTGTAGTTTATTAGCGCAAATTATTAGTTTATTTTGCGATATGGTTAAATTTGTGCATTTACTGCCATCTATTGATAGGTAGCGATAGATGGAACGTATGTAGGTAGAGTATTCAATATCAAATCATTAAATGTCAAATAATCACAGTGATTTGAATTTTTAAAATCAATTTTTTCTTAGATATAGTTCATGTATATACGTGGTAATTACTTCAGTTTTACAGCAACACTGTTATGCTTCTGTTTCACAGGTTTTATGTTGATTAAACATACGTTTTGCACTTTATTTTAACTGTTTTATACGGAGCAAATTGCACATGACATCTGTCAATTATTATCATAGGTAATTCGTGTACAGACCATGATTTTCAGAAAGAATCCAAAATTTCAGCCGGATCGGTGCCAGAGGGCCAAATATATGACCGACCCTAAGCGTGAAAACGACCGAACCCAAGTACTTAAATGACCGACCCCAAGACTTAAAACGATGAATTTTTTTTAATTCCTCTTTTGGCAGATCTTTTGATTGATTCGTGTAAAGATCACGATTTTTAGTAAGAATCCAAAATTACAGCCGGATCGGTGACATAGGGCCGAATATATGACCGACCCCAAGTGTTAAAACGACACAACCCAAGTGCTTAAACGACCAAATCCAAAACTATGATTTTTTATTAAAATTCTTTTTTTGCAGATCTTGTAATTGATTCGTGTAAAGATCACGATTTTTAGTAAGAATCCAAAATTTCAGCCTGATCGGTGCTATTGGGCCGAAGTTATATCCGACACCAAGTCTTATAACGACCGAACAGAAGTGCTTAAACGACCGACCCCAAGACATAAAACGATGATTTTTTTTTAGATTCTTCCTTTTGCAGATCTTTTGATTGATTCGTGTAAAGATCACGATTTTTAGTAAGAATCCAAAATTTCAGCCTGATCAGTGCTATTGGGCCGAAGTTATATCGGACCCCAAGTGTTATAACGACCGAACCCAAGTGCATAGACGACCGACCCCAAGACTTAAAACGATGAATTTTTTTAATTCCTCTTTTTTCAGATCTTTTGATTGATTCGTGCAAAGATCACCATTTTTGTAAGAATCCAAAATTTCAGCCTGATCGGTGATATAGGGCCGAAGTTATAACCGACCACAAGTGTTATGCCGACCGAACCAAATGCTTAAACGACCGACCCCAAGACTTAAAACGATGAATTTTTTTAATTCCTCTTTTTTCAGATCTTTTGATTGATTCGTGCAAAGATCACCATTTTTGTAAGAATCCAAAAATTCAGCCGGACCGGTGACATAGGGCCGAATAAATGACCGACCCCAAGTGTTATAACGACCGAAACGAAGTGCTTAAACGACCGACCCCAAGACAAAAACGATGACTTTTAAAAAATTCTTTTTTTTGCAGATCTTTTGATTGATTCGTGTTCAGATCATGATTCTTAGAATTAATCGAAAAATTCAGACGGTTCGGTGCGACAGGGCCGAGCCACGAATGTAGTTACGAAGCGCCCGAATAATGATGAATTTAAAAAGCAAATTCTATTGGAAGATTTGTTTATTGATTAGTGTACAGACCATGATTTTCAGCAAGGATCTGAAATTTCAGCCGGATCAGTGCCAGAGGGCCGAATATATGACCGACCCTAAGCGTTAAAACGACCGAACCCAAGTGCTTAAACGACCGACCCCAAGACTTAAAAAGACGATTTTTTTTAATTCCTCTTTTGGCAGATCTTTTGATTGATTCGTGTAAAGATCACGATTTTTAGTGAGAATCCAAAATAACAGCCGGATCGGTGACATAGGGCCAAATATATGACCGACACCAAGTGTTAAAATGACACAACCCAAGTACTTAGACGACCAAACCCAAGACTTAAAACGATGATTTTTTATTAAAATTCTTTTTTTGCAGATCTTGTGATTGATTCGTGTAAAGATCACGATTTTAAGTAAGAATCCAAAATTTCAGCCTGATCGGTGCTATTAGACCGAAGTTATATCCGACCCCAAGTCTTATAACGACCGAACCCAAGTGCTTAAACGACCGACCCCAAGACTTAAAACGATGATTTTTTTTAATTCCTCTTTTTGCAGATCTTTTGATTGATTCGTGTAAAGATCACGATTTTTGTAAGGATCCAAAATTTCAGCCTGATCGGTGCTTTTGGGCCGAAGTTGTATCCGACCCCAAGTCTTATAACGACCGAACCAAATACGTAACCGACCGACCCCAAGACTTAAAACGATGATTTTTTTAATATTCTTCCTTTTGCAGATCTTTTGATTGATTCGTGTAAAGATCACGATTTTTAGTAAGAATCCAAAAATTCAGCCTGATCGGTGCTATTGGGCCGAAGTTATATCCGACCACAAGTCTTATAACCACCGAACCCAAGTGCATAGACGACCGACCCCAAGACTTAAAACGATGATTTTTTTTAATTCTTGCGTTTTGTAGATTTTTTGATTGATTCGTGTAAAGATTACGATTATTAGTAAGAATCCAAAATTTCAGCCGGACCGATGACATAGGGCCGAATAAATGACCGACCCCAAGTGTTATAACGACCCAAACCAAATGCTTAAACGACCGACCCCAAGACAAAAACGATGACTTTTAAAAAATTCTTTTTTTTGCAGATCTTTTGATTGATTCGTGTTCAGATCATGATTCTTAGAATTAATCGAAAAATTCAGACGGTTCGGTGCGACAGGGCCGAGCCACGAATGTAGTTACGAAGCGCCCGAATAATGATGAATTTAAAAAGCAAATTCTATTGGAAGATTTGTTTATTGATTAGTGTACAGACCATGATTTTCAGAGAGGATCTGAAATTTCAGCCGGATCGGTGCCAGAGGGCCGAATATATGACCGACCTTTAGCGTTAAAACGACCGAACCCAAGTGCTTAAACGACCGAACCAAGACTTTAAACGATGATTTTTTTTAATTCCTCTTTTGGCAGATCTTTTGATTGATTCGTGTAAAGATCACGATTTTTAGTGAGAATCCAAAATTACAGCAGGATCGGTGACATAGGGCCAAATATATGACCGACCCCAAGTGTTAAAATGACACAACCCTAGTGCTTAAACGACCAAACCCAAGACTTAAAACGATGATTTTTTATTAAAATTCTTTTTTTGCAGATCATGTGATTGATTCGTGTAAAGATCACGATTTTAAGTAAGAATCCAAAATTTCAGCCTGATCGGTGCTATTGGGCCTAAGTTATATCCGACCCCAAGTCTTATAACGACCGAACCCAAGTGCATATACGACCAACCCCAAGACTTAAAACGATGATTTTTTAATATACTTCTTTTTGTAGATCTTTTGATTGATTCGTGTAAAGATCACGATTTTAAGTAAGAATCCAAAATTTCAGCCTGATCGGTGCTATTGGGCCGAAGTTATAACCGACCCCAAGTGTTATAACGACCAAACCCAAGTGCTTAAACGACGGACCCCTATACTTAAAACGATGATTTTTTTAATTTCTTCTTTATGCAGATATTTTGATTGATTCGTGTAAAGATCACGATTTTTAGTAAGAATCCAAAATTTCAGCCTGATCGGTGCTATTGGGCCGACGTTATATCTGACCCCAAGTCTTATAACGACCGAACCCAAGTGCATAGACGACGGACCCCTATACTTAAAACGATGATTTTTTTAATTTCTTCTTTATGCAGATATTTTGATTGATTCGTGTAAAGATCACGATTTTTAGTAAGAATCCAAAATTTCGGCCTGATCGGTGCTATCGGGCCGAAGTTGTATCCGACCCCAAGTCTTATAACGACCGAACCCAAGTGCTTAAACGACCGACCCCAAGACTTGAAACGATGATTTTTTTAATATTTTTCCTTTTGCAGATCTTTTGATTGATTCGTGTAAAGATCACGATTTTTAGTAAGAATCCAAAATTTCAGCCTGATCGGTGCAATTGGGCCGAAGTTATATCGGACCACAAGTGTTATAACGACCAAACCTAAGTGCTTAAACGACCGACACAAGACTAAAAACGATGATTTTTTTTTAAATTCTTGCTTTTTGTAGATCTTTTGATTGATAAGATCGCGATTATTAGAAAGAATCCAAAATTTCAGCCGGACCGGTGATGAATTTAAAAAACAAATTCTATTGGAAGATTTGTTTATTGATTAGTGTACACACCATGATTTTCAGCAAGGATCCAAAGTTTCAGCCGGATCGGTGCCAGAGGGCCGAATATTTGACCGACCCTCAGCGTTAAAACGACCGAACCCAAGTGCTTAAACGACCGACCCCTATATTTAAAACGATGATTTTTTTAAATTTCTTCTTTATGCAGATATTTTGATTGATTCGTGTATAGACCACGATTTTCAGTAAGAATCCAAAATTAAAGCCGGATCGGTGCCATAGGGCCGAAGCCACGAGTGTTGTTACAAAGCATCCGTAAAACGACGAATTTAAAAAAAAAATTCTATTGGAAGATTTTTTTAGTGATTCATGTACAGACCATAATTTAAACTAGGAATCCAAAATTTCAGCCGGATCGGTGCCAAAGGGCCGAATATATGACCGACCCTAAGCGTTATAACGACCGAACCCAAGTGCTTAAACGACCGACCCAAGACATAAAACGATGATTTTTTTTTTATTTCTTCCTTTTTGTAGATCTTTTGATTTATCGTGTAAAGATCACGATTATTAGTAAGAATCCAAAATTACAGCCTGATCGGTGCTATTGGGCTGAAGTTATTTCCGACCCCAAGTCTAATAACGACCGAACCCAAGTGCTTAGACGATCGACCCCAAGACTTAAAACGATGATTTTTTTTTAATATTCTCCTTTTTGCAGATCTTTTGATTGATTCGTGTAAAGATCACGATTTTTAGTGAGAATCCAAAATTACAGCCGGATCGGTGACATAGGGCCGAATATATGACCGACCCCAAGTGTTAAAACGACACAACCCAAGTGATTAAACGACCAAACCCAAGACTTAAAACGATGATTTTTTATTAAAATTCTTTTTTTGCAGATCTTGTGATTCATTCGTGTAAGGATCACGATTTTTACTAAGAATCCAAAATTTCAGCCGGATCGGTGCCATAGGGCCGAAGCCACGAGTGTTGTTACAAAGAATCCGTAAAAAGACAAAATTAAAAAAAAAAATCTAGAAGTAATTTTTTTTAGGGATTCGTGTACAGACCATAATTTTAAGAAGGAATCCAAAATTTCAGCCGGATCGGTGCCATAGGGCCGAATATATAACCAAACCTAAGCGTTATAACGACCGAACCCAAGTGCTTAATCGACCGGCCCCAAGACTAAAAACGATGTTTTTTTAATTTATTCTTTTTGCAGATCTATTAATTGATTCGTGTAAAGACCACGATTTTTAGTGAGAATCCAAAATAACAGCCGGATCTGTGCCATAGGGCCGAAGCCACTAGTGTTGTTACTACAGTGCGTCCGCAAAAAGAAGATTTAAAAAAAAAAATTCTTGGAAGATTTTTTGAGTGATTCGTGTACAGACCATAATTTTAAGTGGGAATCCAAAATTACAGCCGGATCGTTGCCATAGGGCCGAAGATATGACCGACCCCAAGTGTTAGAACGATACAACCCAAGTGCTTAAACGACCGACCCCAAGACTTAAAACGATGATTTTTTTTTTAATATTCTTCTTTTTGCAGATCTTTTGATTGATTCGTGTTAAGATCACGATTTTTATTAAGAATCCAAAATTTCAGCCGGATCGGTGCCATAGGGCCAAAGCCACGAGTGTTGTTAGAAAGAATCCGTAAAAAGACGAATTTAAAAAAAAAATTCTAGTGGTAATTTTTTTAGGGATTCGTGTACAGACCATAATTTTAAGAAGGAATCCAAAATTTCAGCCGGATCGGTGCCATAGGGCCGAATATATCACCAAACCTAAGCGTTATAACGACCGAACCCAAGTGCTTAAACGACCGACCCCAAGACTCAAAACGATGATTTTTTATTAAAATTGTTTTTTTGCAGATCTTGTGATTGATACGTGTAAAGATCACGATTTTTAGTAAGAATCCAAAATTTCAGCGTGATCGGTGCTATTGGGCCGAAGTTATATACGACCCCAAGTCTTATAACGACCGAACCCAAGTGCATAGACGACCGACTTCAAGACTTAAAACGATGATTTTTTTTAATATTCTTATTTTTGCAGATCTTTTTATTAATTCGTGTAAAGATCACGATTTTTAGTAAGAATCCAAAATTTCAGCCTGATCGGTGCTATTGGGCCGAAGTTATATCCGACCCCAAGTCTTATAAAGACCGAACCCAAGTGCATAGACGACCGACCTCAAGAATGAAAACGATGATTTTTTTTAAATTCTTCGTTTTGCAGATCTTTTGATTGATTCGTGTAAACATCACGAGTTTCCTAAATTTCAGCCTGATCGGTGCTATTGGAGCGAAGTTATATCCGACCCCAAGTCTTATAACCACCGAACCCAAGTGCTTAAACGACCGACCCCAAGACTTAAAACGATGATTTTTTTTAATTCCTCTTTTGGCAGATCTTTTGATTGATTCGTGGTAAAGATCACGATTTTTAGTAAGAATCCAAAATAACAGCCGGATCGATGACATAGGGCCCGAATGAATGACCGACCCCAAGTGTTAAAATGACTCAACCCAAGTGCTTAAACGAACAAACCCAAGACTTAAAACGATGATTTTTTATTGAAATTCTTTTTTTGCAGATCTTGTGATAAGACCGACCCTAAGCGTTAAAACAACCGAACCCAAGTGGTTAAATGACCAAACTCAAGACGTAAAAGGATGATTTTTTATAAAAATTCTTTTTTTGCAGATCTCAGCCGGGTCGGTGCCATAGGGCCGAATATATCACCAAACCAAAGCGTTATAACGACCGAACCCAAGTGCTTAAACGACCGACCCCAAGACTTAAAACGATGATTTTTTATTAAAATTCTTTTTTCGCAGATCTTGTGATTGATACGTGTAAGGATCACGATTTTTAGTAAGAATCCAAAATTTCAGCCTGATCGGTGCTATTGGGCCGAAGTTATAACCGACCCCAAGTCTTATAACGACCGAACCCAAGTGCATAGACGACCGACCCCAAGACTTAAAACGATGATTTTTTTTTTAATATTCTTCTTTTTGCAAATCTTTTGATTGATTCGTGTAAAGACCACGATTTTTAGTGAGAATCCAAATTATCAGCCGGATCTGTGCCATAGGGCCGAAGCCACTAGTGTTGTTACTACAGTGCGTCCGCAAAAAGGAGATTTAAAAAAAAATCTCTTGGAAGATTTTTTGAGTGATTCGTGTACAGACCATAATTTTAAGAAGGAATCCAAAATTTCAGCCGGATCGGTGCCATAGGGCCGAATATATGACCAAACCTAAGCGTTATAACGACCGAACCCAAGTGCTTAAACGACCGACCCCAAGACTTAAAACGATGATTTTTTATTAAAATTCGTTTTTTGCAGATCTTGTGATTGATACGTGTAAAGATCACGATTTTTAGTAAGAATCCAAAATTTCAGCCGGTCCGGTGACATAGGGCCAAAAAAATGACCGACCCCAAGTGTTATAACGACCGAACCCAAGTGCATAAACGACCGACCCTAAGAATTGAAAGGATGATTTTTTTTTAATATTCTTCTTTTTGCAGATCTTTTGATTGATTCGTGTAAAGATCACGATTTTTAGTAAGAATCCAAATTTTCAGCCTGATCGGTGCTATTGGGCCGAAGTTATATCCGACCCCAAGTCTTATAACGACCGAACCCAAGTGCATAGACGACCGACCCCAAGACTTAAAACGATGATTTTTTTTAATATTTTTCTTTTTGCAGATCTTTTTATTAATTCGTGTAAAGGTCACGATTTTTAGTAAGAATCCAAAATTTCAGCCTGATCGGTGCTATTGGGCCGAAGTTATATCCGACCCCAAGTCTTATAACGACCGAACCCAAGTGCTTAAACGACCGACCCCAATACTTAAATCGATGATTTTTCTTAAAATTTCTTCTTTTTGCAGATCTTTTGATTGATTCGTGTATAGACAACGATTTTTATTAAGAATCCAAAATTACAGACGGATCGGTGCCATAGGGCCGAAGCCACGAGTGTTGTTACAAAGAATCCGTAAAACGACAAAATTAAAAAAAAAATTCTAGAAGTAATTTTTTTTAGGGATTCGTGTACAGACCATAATTTTAAGAAGAAATCCAAAATTTCAGCCGGATCGGTGCCATAGGGCCGAATATATGACCAAACCTAAGCGTTATAACGACCGAACCCAAGTGCTTAAACGACCGACCCCAAGATAAAAACGATGATTTTTAAAAAATTCTTTCTTTTGCAGATCTTTTGATTGATTCGCGTTCAGATCATGATTCTTAGAAATAATCGAAAAATTCAGACGGTTCGGTGCGACAGGGCCGAGCCACGAATGTAGTTACGAAGCGCCCGAAAAATGATGAATTTAAAAAGAAAATTCTCTTGAAAGATTTGTTTATTGATTCGTGTACAGACCATGATGTTCAGCAAGGATCCAAAATTTCAGCGTGATCGGTGATATTGGGCCGAAGTTATATCCGACCCCAAGTCTTATAACGACCGAACCCAAGTGCTTAGACGACCGACCCCAAGACTTTAAACGCTGATTTTTTTAATATTCCTATTTTTGCAGATATTTTGATTGATTCGTTCACAGACCACGATTTTTTAGTAAGAATCCAAAATTAAAGCCGGATCGGTGCCGTAGGGCCGAAGCCACAAGTGTTGTTACAAAGCATCCGTAAAACGACGAATTTAAAAAAAAAATTCTATTGGAAGATTTTTTTAGTGATTCATGTACAGACCATAATTTTAACTAGGAATCCAAAATTTCAGACGGATCGGTGCCATAGGGCCGAAGTTATAACCGACCCCAAGTGTTATAACGACCGAACCCAAGTGCTTAAACGACCGACCCCAAGATAAAAACGATGATTTTTTATTAAAATTCTTTTTTTGCAGATCTTATGATTGATACGTGTAAAGATCACGATTTTTAGTAAGAATCCAATATTTCAGCCTGATCGGTGCTATTGGGCCGAAGTTATATCCGACCCCAAGTCTTATAACGACCGAACCCAAGTGCATAGACGACCGACCCCAAGACTTAAAACGATGATTTTTTTTAATATTCTTCTTTTTGCAGATCTTTTTATTAATTCGTGTAAAGATCACGATTTTTAGTAAGAATCCAAAATTTCAGCCTGATCGGTGCTATTGGGCCGAAGTTATATCCGACCCCAAGTCTTATAACGACCGAATCCAAGTGCATAGACGACCGACCTCAAGAATCAAAATGATGATTTTTTGTAAATTCTTCGTTTTGCAGATCTTTTGATTGATTAGTGTAAACATCACGATTTTTAGTAAGTTTCCTAAATTTCAGCCTGATCGGTGCTATTGGAGCGAAGTAATATCCGACCCCAAGTCTTATAACCACTGAACCCAAGTGATTAAACGACCGACCCCAAGACATAAAACGATGATTTTTTTTTAATTCCTCTTTTGGCAGATCTTTTGATTGATTCGTGTAAAGATCACGATTTTTAGTAAGAATCCAAAATAACAGCCGGATCGGTGACATAGGGCCCGAATATATGACCGACCCCAAGTGTTAAAACGACTCAAGCCAAGTGCTTAACCCTAGAGTGGGCGCGTCTTTCTGTAAAACGTCAGTGGGCGCGTGGGGAGCATTTTGCCGCTCATTTTCGTAGACAATTTTAAGAAGGAATTATGCAATTTAATTAATTTGTTTTCTCAGGATTTAAGTAAAACACTAATAAGGTATGACAAATTAACATATTTATTGAACTCTGTTGAAGGAACTTTGGTTTATAATAGACTTTACAAAATTTAACATTTAAATTAACTTTTTTTGGTTATCCTTCATTGTCCTTCTATAATATTTATAAAAAATGGAAAAAAATAACAATATTCAATATTTTCCAAATCTACAGGATATGCTTTGGCGAAACAGTCTTCACATAAGTATGTGCAATGTTCATTGCACAGTAATTTTGAGCATCTGCAACACCCTTTTTTCGTGCGCCTATTTTTCTTTGATGGACATATACTGCATTTGCCTTCCTTCTTTGAATATGATGCTTGTTCTATAGGAACAAAGCGAGTAATTTGGTTCCTCAGAGGAATATTTAAGGTATCTACAGAAGACCTTGCGGTCATATATGGCTTAACCAGGACCATCGCAATCTCCCGCAAGTACTGTCGGCACAGCATCAAGTATTCAGTATTGGCCTTGTAAATTATTTGGCTATTTATACCGGCAATATTCATTATTGAAAAAAACAACCTCGTTGGGCATCTGCGAGTCATTCTACCAACAGAATACTCTACTTTTATTTGGCCCACGACATCAACACCACCTTTGGTTTCATTATAAAATGTAATCACTTCAGGCTTTGCAGCAGGTCCGGTGTTTTCGTCGATTCTATCATTCTCATAAAAAATTGATAAATAGTAATACTACTTTTTTGCTTCTTGTCTGGAACATGAGGCAACAAAACTTTCTTCTCACCAAACCCAAACATCGAAAATGGTTTCTTCCGATCTTTTGTGTTCAGAAAACAAGGTGGAATTTATTTTTTATTTTTACGTAAAGTTGGTCGTTCTATGATCTAGCAACTGATCAGCGAGAGGTATTGGAGTAAAAAAGTTATCCATAGTAATGTTGCGGCCAGCGTTGAGGATATTTTGGGCTAATCTTTATAAAAAATATAAAGATTAGCTAAATCGTAAATAATATAAAGCACAATTTTTACTTACGTGAGTGGGCGCGCAGTGAGCGAATTGCCGCCGGACGACACTCGATGGTAACAACCTCCTTCTCAAGCGGATCCCCGCGCACTTATGGCGTCCAGTCTTTCGCAACGGGTTGCGAACGAAAGTGGGGGCAGCTACTAAAAAGCGCAAAGTTTACGCGCAGTAGATTTAAGAATTATCAACGTTTTTTTGCAGAGGGCGGCAAAATGCTCATAGCGCGCCCACTCTAGGGTTAAACGACCAAACCCAAGACTTAAAACGATGATTTTTTATTAAAATTCTTTTTGTGCAGATCTTGTGATTGATTCGTGTAAAGATCACGATTTTTAGTAAGAATCCAAAATTTCAGCCTGATCGGTGCTCAATAGCAGTGCTCAATAGGCCCAATGGCCGAAGTTATATCTGACCCCAAGTCTTATAACGACCGAACCCAAGTGCATAAACGACCGACCCTAAGAATTGAAAGGATGATTATTTTTAATATTCTTTTTTTGCAGATCTATTGATTGATTCGTGAAAAGATCACGATTTTTAGTAAGAATCCAAAATTTCAGCCTGATCGGTGCTATTGGGCCGAAGTTGTATCCGACCCCAAGTCTTATAACGACCGAACCCAAGTGCTTAAACGACCGACCCCAAGACTTAAAACGATGATTTTTTTAAATCTTCTACCTTTGCAGATCTTTTGATTGATTCGTGTAAAGATCACGATTTTTAGTAAGAATCCAAAATTTCAGCCTGATCGGTGACATAGGGCCGAATAAATGACCGACCCCAAGTGTTATAACGACCGAACCCAAGTGCTTAGACGACCGACCCCAAAACTTAAAACGATGATTTTTTTAAATTCCTCTTTTGGCAGATCTTTTGATTGATTCGTGTAAAGATCACGATTTTTAGGGAGAATCCAAAATTACAGCCGGATCCGTGACAAAGGGCCGAATATATGACCGACCCCAAGTGTTAAAACGACACAACCCAAGTGCTTAAACGATCAAACCCAAGACTTAAAACGATGATTTTTTATTAAAATTCTTTTTTTTGGAGATCTTGTAATTGATTCGTGTAAAGATCACGATTTTTAGTAAGAATCCAAAATTTCAGCCTGATCGGTGCTATTGGGCCGAAGTTATACCCGACCCCAAGTCTTATAACGACCGAACCCAAGTGCATAGACGACCGACCCCAAGACTTAAAACGATGATTTTTTTAAATTCTTCTTTTTGCAGATCTTTTGATTGATTCGTGTAAATATCACGATTTTTAGTAAAAATCCAAAATTTCAGCCTGATCGGTGATATAGGGCCGAAGTTATAACCGACCGCAAGTGTTATACCGACCGAACCCAAGTGCTTAAACGACCGACCCCAATACTTAAATCGATGATTTTTCTTAAAATTTCTTCTTTTTGCAGATCTTTTGATTGATTCGTGTATAGACAACGATTTTTATTTACAATCCAAAATAACAGCCGGATCGGTGCCATAGGGCCAAAGCCACGAGTGTTGTTACAAAGAATCCGTAAAAAGACGAAATTAAAAAAAAAATTCTAGTGGTAATTTTTTTAGGGATTCGTGTACAGACCATAATTTTAAGAAGGAATCCAAAATTTCAGCCGGATCGGTGCCATAGGGCCGAATATATCACCAAACCTAAGCGTTATAACGACCGAACCCAAGTGCTTAAACGACCGACCCCAAGACTTAAAACGATGATTTTGTATTAAAATTCTTTTTTTGCAGATCTTTTGATTGATTCGTGTAAACATCACGATTTTTAGTAAGTTTCATAAATTTCAGCCTGATCGGTGCTATTGGAGCGAAGTTATATCCGACCCCAAGTCTTATAACGACCGAACCCAAGTGCATAGACGACCAACCTCAAGAATCAAAACGATGATTTTTTGTAAATTCTTCGTTTTGCAGATCTTTTGATTGATTCGTGTAAACATCACGATTTTTAGTAAGAATCCAAAATTTCAGCCTGATCGGTGTTATTGGGCCGAAGTTATATCCGACCCCAAGTGTTATAAAGACCGAATCCAAGTGCACAGACGACCGACCTCAAGAATCAAAACGATGATTTTTTGTAAATTCTTCGTTTTGCAGATCTCTTGATTGATTCGTGTAAACATCACGATTTTTAGTAAGTTTCCTAAATTTCAGCCTGATCGGTGCTATTAAAGCGAAGTTATATCCGACCCCAAGTCTTATAACCACCAAACCCAAGTGCATAAACGACCGACCCCAAGACATAAAACGATGATTTTTTTTTAATTCCTCTTTTGGCAGATCTTTTGATTGATTCGTGTAAAGATCACGATTTTTAGTAAGAATCCAAAATAACAGCCGGACCGGTGACATAGGGCCCGAATATATGACCGACCCCAAGTTTTAAAACAACTCAAGCCAAGTGCTTAAACGACCAAACCCAAGACTTAAAACGATGATTTTTTATTAAAATTCTTTTTATGCAGATCTTGTGATTGATTCGTGTAAAGATCACGATTTTTAGTAAGAATCCAAAATTTCAGCCTGATCGGTGCTATTGGGCCGAAGTTATATCCGACCCCAAGTCTTATAACGACCGAACCCAAGTGCATAAACGACCGACCCTAAGAATTGAAAGGATGATTTTTTTTTATATTCTTCTTTTTGCAGATCTTTTGATTGATTCGTGTAAAGATCACGATTT
Source organism: Limnephilus marmoratus (assembly GCA_917880885.1). Lineage (NCBI taxonomy): Eukaryota > Metazoa > Arthropoda > Insecta > Trichoptera > Limnephilidae > Limnephilus > Limnephilus marmoratus. Next base: position 8,775,706 of record OU862907.1, read on the forward strand.
TTAGTAAGAATCCAAATTTTCAGCCTGATCGGTGCTATTGGGCCGAAGTTATATCCGACCCCAAGTCTTATAACGACCGAACCCAAGTGCATAGACGACCGACCCCAAGACTTAAAACGATGATTTTTTTTAATATTTTTCTTTTAGCAGATCTTTTTATTAATTCGTGTAAAGATCACGATTTTTAGTAAGAATCCAAAATTTCAGCCTGATCCGTGCTATTGGGCCGAAGTTATATCCGACCACAAGTCTTATAAAGACCGAATCCAAGTGCATAGACGACCGACCTCAAGAATCAAAACGATGATTTTTTGTAAATTCTTCGTTTTGCAGATCTTTTGATTGATTCGTGTAAACATCACGATTTTTAGTAAGAATCCAAAATTTCAGCCTGATCGGTGCTATTGGGCCGAAGTTGTATCTGACCCCAAGTCTTATAACGACCGAACCCAAGTGCTTAAACGACCGACCCCAAGATTTAAAACGATGATTTTTTTAAATCTTCTACCTTTGCAGATCTTTTGAGTGATTCGTGTAAAGATCACGATTTTTAGTAAGAATCCAAAATTTCAGCCTGATCGGTGACATAGGGCCGAATAAATGGCCGACCCCAAGTGTTATAACGACCGAACCCAAGTGCTTAGACGACCGACCCCAAAACTTAAAACGATGATTTTTTTAAATTCCTCTTTTGGCAGATCTTTTGATTGATTCGTGTAAAGATCACGATTTTTAGGGAGAATCCAAAATTACAGCCGGATCCGTGACATAGGGCCGAATATATGACCGACCCCAAGTGTTTAAACGACACAACCCAAGTGCTTAAACGATCAAACCCAAGACTTAAAACGATGATTTTTTATTAAAATTCTTTTTTTGCAGATCTTGTAATTGATTCGTGTAAAGATCACGACTTTTAGTAAGAATCCAAAATTTCAGCCTGATCGGTGGTATTGGGCCGAAGTTATACCCGACCCCAAGTCTTATAACGACCGAACCCAAGTGCATAGACGACCGACCCCAAGACTTAAAACGATGATTTTTTTAAATTCTTCTTTTTGCAGATCTTTTGATTGATTCGTGTAAATATCACGATTTTTAGTAAAAATCCAAAATTTCAGCCTGATCGGTGATATAGGGCCGAAGTTATAACCGACCGCAAGTGTTATACCGACCGAACCCAAGTGCTTAAACGACCGACCCCAATACTTAAATCGATGATTTTTCTTAAAATTTCTTCTTTTTGCAGATCTTTTGATTGATTCGTGTATAGACAACGATTTTTATTAAGAATCCAAAATAACAGCCGGATCAGTGCCATAGGACCGAAGTCACGAGTGTTGTTACAAAGAATCCGTAAAAAGACAAAATTAAAAAAAAAAATCTAAAAGTAATTTTTTTTAGGGATTCGTGTACAGACCATAATTTTAAGAAGGAATCCAAAATTTCAGCCGGATCGGTGCCATAGGGTCGAATATATGACCAAACCTTAGCGTTATAACGACCGAACCCAAGTGCTTAATCGACCGGCCCCAAGACTAAAAACGATGTTTTTTTTAATTTATTCTTTTTGCAGATCTATTAATTGATTCGTGTAAAGACCACGATTTTTAGTGAGAATCCAAAATAACAGCCGGATCTGTGCCATAGGGCCGAAACCACTAGTGTTGTTACTACAGTGCGTCCGCAAAAAGAAGATTGAAAAAAAAATCTCTTGGAAGATTTTTTGAGTGATTCGTGTACAGACCATAATTTTAAGTGGGAATCCAAAATTACAGCCGGATCGTTGCCATAGGGCCGAAGATATGACCGACCCCAAGTGTTAGAACGATAGAACCGAAGTGCTTAAACCACCGACCCCAAGACTTAAAACGATCATTTTTTTTTAATATTCTTCTTTTTGCAGATCTTTTGATTGATTCGTGTTAAGATCACGATTTTTATTAAGAATCCAAAATTTCAGCTGGATCGGTGCCATAGGGCCAAAGCCACGAGTGTTGTTACAAAGAATCCGTAAAAAGACGAATTTAAAAAAAAAATTCTAGTGGTAATTTTTTTAAGGGGTTCGTGTACAGACCATAATTTTAAGAAGGAATCCAAAATTTCAGCCGGATCGGTGCCATAGGGCCGAATATATCACCAAACCTAAGCGTTATAACGAGCGAACCCAAGTGCTTAAACGACCGACCCCAAGACTTAAAACGATGATTTTTTATTAAAATTCATTTTTGCAGATCTTGTGATTGATACGTGTAAAGATCACGATTTTTAGTAAGAATCCAAAATGTCAGCCTGATCGGTGCTATTGGGCCGAAGTTATATCCGACCCCAAGTCTTATAACGACCGAACCCAAGTGCATAGACGACCGACCTCAAGACTTAAAACGATGTTTTTTTTTAATATTCGTCTTTTTGCAGATCTTTTTATTAATTCGTGTAAAGATCACGATTTTTAGTAAGAATCCAAAATTTCAGCCTGATCGGTGCTATTGGGCCGAAGTTATATCCGACCCCAAGTCTTATAGAGACCGAATCCAAGTGCATAGACGACCGACCTCAAGAATCAAAACGATGATTTTTTGTAAATTCTTCGTTTTGCAGATCTTTTGATTGATTAGTGTAAACATCACGATTTTTAGTAAGTTTCCTAAATTTCAGCCTGATCGGTGCTATTGGAGCGAAGTCATATCCGACCCCAAGTCTTATAACCACCAAACCCAAGTGCATAAACGACCGACCCCAAGACATAAAACGATGATTTTTTTTTAATTCCTCTTTTGGCAGATCTTTTGATTGATTCGTGTAAAGATCACGATTTTTAGTAAGAATCCAAAATAACAGCCGGACCGGTGACATAGGGCCCGAATATATGACCGACCCCAAGTTTTAAAACGACTCAAGCCAAGTGCTTAAACGACCAAACCCAAGACTTAAAACGATGATTTTTTATTAAAATTCTTTTTATGCAGATCTTGTGATTGATTCGTGTAAAGATCACGATTTTTAGTAAGAATCCAAAATTTCAGCCTGATCGGTGCTATTGGGCCGAAGTTATATCCGACCCCAAGTCTTATAACGACCGAACCCAAGTGCATAAACGACCGACCCTAAGAATTGAAAGGATGATTTTTTTTTAATATTCTTCTTTTTGCAGATCTTTTGATTGATTCGTGTAAAGATCACGATTTTTAGTAAGAATCCAAATTTTCAGCCTGATCGGTGCTATTGGGCCGAAGTTATATCCGACCCCAAGTCTTATAACGACCGAACCCAAGTGCATAGACGACCGACCCCAAGACTTAAAACGATGATTTTTTTTAATATTTTTCTTTTTGCAGATCTTTTGATTGATTCGTGTAAAGGTCACGATTTTTAGTAAGAAACCAAAATTACAGCCTGATCGGTGACATAGGGCCGAATAAATGACCGACCCCAAGTGTTATAACGACCGATCCCAAGTGCTTAGACGACCGACCCCAAAACTTAAAACGATGATTTTTTTAAATTCCTCTTTTGGCAGATCTTTTGATTGATTCGTGTAAAGATCACGATTTTTAGGGAGAATCCAAAATTACAGCCGGATCCGTGACATAGGGCCGAATATATGACCGACCCCAAGTGTTTAAACGACACAACCCAAGTGCTTAAACGATCAAACCCAAGACTTAAAACGATGATTTTTTATTAAAATTCTTTTTTTGCAGATCTTGTAATTGATTCGTGTAAAGATCACGACTTTTAGTAAGAATCCAAAATTTCAGCCTGATCGGTGCTATTGGGCCGAAGTTATACCCGACCCCAAGTCTTATAACGACCGAACCCAAGTGCATAGACGACCGACCCCAAGACTTAAAACGATGATTTTTTTAAATTCTTCTTTTTGCAGATCTTTTGATTGATTCGTGTAAATATCACGATTTTTAGTAAAAATCCAAAATTTCAGCCTGATCGGTGATATAGGGCCGAAGTTATAACCGACCGCAAGTGTTATACCGACCGAACCCAAGTGCTTAAACGACCGACCCCAATACTTAAATCGATGATTTTTCTTAAAATTTCTTCATTTGCAGATCTTTTGATTGATTCGTGTAAAGACAACGATTTTTATTTACAATCCAAAATAACAGCCGGATCGGTGCCATAGGGCCAAAGCCACGAGTGTTGTTACAAAGAATCCGTAAAAAGACGAAATTAAAAAAAAAATTCTAGTGGTAATTTTTTTAGGGATTCGTGTACAGACCATAATTTTAAGAAGGAATCCAAAATTTCAGCCGGATCGGTGCCATAGGGCCGAATATATCACCAAACCTAAGCGTTATAACGACCGAACCCAAGTGCTTAAACGACCGACCCCAAGACTTAAAACGATGATTTTGTATTAAAATTCTTTTTTTTGCAGATCTTTTGATTGATTCGTGTAAACATCACGATTTTTAGTAAGTTTCATAAATTTCAGCCTGATCGGTGCTATTGGAGCGAAGTTATATCCGACCCCAAGTCTTATAACGACCGAACCCAAGTGCATAGACGACCGACCTCAAGAATCAAAACGATGATTTTTTGTAAATTCTTCGTTTTGCAGATCTTTTGATTGATTCGTGTAAACATCACGATTTTTAGTAAGAATCCAAAATTTCAGCCTGATCGGTGTTATTGGGCCGAAGTTATACCCGACCCCAAGTGTTATAAAGACCGAATCCAAGTGAAGTG